>JAOXJM010000019.1:78832945-78852184 GCA_026413425.1 Tringa solitaria
CCCCGTGTTTTAATGATTCATTTTTTTGATTTAGTAAAAAAAAAAAAAAAAAGAAAACATGTCTGAAGAGAATGATTTTCTATACTGAATACTTTAAAGCCAACTGCAACAAATTCAACTTCATTTAGCAAAACGTGTAATAATCAGTGGCAACACTGATATTTAGAGTAGAACATTAGCTTAGCTTGGCAAATATAACAGAAATACTGACTCATAAATAGGCATTTCTAATGTTTATTACAGGAATTTTCATTTAGGTAGCAAGATGCAAGAGATGAACTACACCTACAAAGTTCCCACGTTAAGAACATTACACAAATTGTGCATTGTCTCTCACGTAGATGTAAATGTAATAAAATAGTGTCCATAAAATGTAAATTTTTTTTACTGTCAAGTATTGATAGGTGAATCAGAATGAATCAGTATTCAGTGCAAAACTGGAAAAGACTGTGCCTCTAATAAATTCAGTACAAGCCTAGCAAAAGAGCCTGCTGTTATCATGAAAGCTCATGTTATCATGAGATTACAACAGACGTTGAGTGAGAATACGTACAAATTTAATGAAATGTAAAAGAAAACACTTCAAATCATAACAAATTTCTGTAGTGCCTTCTATTGCAGCTCATCGCCTGCTAAGGGCTCTTGTCACGTTAGCTGCCATATTAAACTGCGTGGCAGCAGCGCCACAACAACATGACACACAACTAAAATTTCTTGTACTGCAAGAGAGAAAGTCGGTTCCATTAGAAAAAAAGTCCGGGAAAAAGCACAAGCAAGTGCTCCCTCAGTAAATAAAATTATCATATTGATCGTCTGAATGCCGTTTAACAGATTAAAACATCACAGACCTAGAGCTCTTCATACACAGGTACACACATAGACACAAAACCATACAAACATGCACTTTCTCTTACCTCAATAGCTCTCTTTATATAAGGTATCTGCGTGCCACTGTCCAGATCTTCGTTAATTATAAGTCTCCTCGCCCACTGACCTGCTCTGACAACGCCATTACCATGAATTAGGACCAACAGCTTATCAGGATTCGTTAACGCGTCTTCACTCATAAATATAAAGCTCTTTGGTTCACTCTCAGTTGCGTCAACCTGCAATTGCAGACAACACACTCTTTTATGCATCAATAAAAATTTTTTAAAAGAACATCTGTAGTTGTAAAGTTAGCCACCAAAGTGATATAAAAACTTTCCCCGTTTAACAGCTATTTGTATGCATATTATAAGGACTAATGCGTGCCCAGCACTAAATAAAAATAAAGCATAAGCTAGTGTCTGTGCAATGTAACTTCAAAACATAAAAATACACCACAGTTTAGAGCAGTAATCCAAGGGAGATTTAAATCAAAAAAAGGGGTAAAAAGTACGTTAAAACTTTGAAACATCAGTTGTTTACAGAAATTTACTGGCAAAAAAGAAAGTCCATAAAAGAACAATCAGGGGGTGAGGGGGGAAAATCAAGTAATTTGTCACCTCTGATATGCCTGAAGCAACAATAAAATTCTTACATAATATGAAAAAAAATCCTAGAGAGTTCCATCTTGGCCACTTCAACATAAATACCCAATAAGCTACGTATGAACCAGTATTGTAAATTTTTCTGTTATAAATTTAATGGGATAGGCCTAATAAAATATAGAAATCCAATTTGGGTCTAAATAATGGCTTCATTAAGAGCCCTGCACCTGGGCCAAGGCTCAGCTACTTTGCTACAGGAACAGATCAACAACCAGCTTCGACAGTCAGAAAACCATAATCTAATTCCAAGTTTTGCCCTGGCTCTGGAGAGTAAAGGAGTACTTTTTGTTTGATAAAAACAGAGGTTCTATAAAACAGGTCTACACTTGGTTTTCCCAGCCTGGCTTGAGGCAAAAGAACTGTGTTGGTGTAAATAACGTGAGGGCTGAAAGAAACACCCTGTCTACTCATTCTTCCCCTTCTTCCACGTAAATATGTAGAAAAGGAAAAAAAAGGACAGGCAAATCTCCCCGTCCATCTGCCAAAGACCTTACTCCTGCTCCAAAATGACGTTAACATCTCATCTTGCCTCATCTTGAACTTTTTACTCCAGGAAATGCCCTCACCTCCTCTCACACTTTGTGTGAAAACAGAAAACATGGTAAAAGATACATTTTGTTAAAAAGAGTTAGTAGCATGTAAGTACAACAGGTGCTGCACGGCAGATCACACTTCTGAAGTAGCTGCACTAATGCCTTAATATTTAACATGTCTTAGGTAAAAAGCCAGACAACACCACAGGATGTAGTGACTTTTGCAAATAAACATTGAAATTAAGATAAAACATTGTAAACTTGTATTTCAAAGACAGACATTAGCTGTAAGTTTTAGCACTTATAAACTAATTTTTATTTAATATTTAGAAAATACTAGCACTTAGTAATCACGTGTACTAGAAGATATAACTAGTTCACACTTCTGCAAGTACATCAATTTTAAAAAGTTAAAAATATCTACCAAGATCACAAAAAATAACTCTTCATTCTCTTCCTCAAATTAATCACATTTGGAAACTTTTCTTCAAGCTAATTTATCTTCAAACAGGAGTAATTCATTAGATCAAGCTTTCCCTAAAGAATGCACATAAAGGTCACTCCTGTGCACAGCCTTACTTTATTGACAAATCAACATAGAATACCATTTAGTGCTAGACACACCGAGTCTGCATAAAATAATTTATATTTATTAGCCACTTTCTCTTCCAGACCTACTCATGAACACTTATTTCTGATCCTTTATTTAAACACAAATCAAATAAATTCAGTAAAATGCTGCACTTCAATTAGTTTAATTTTACAATTTGATTCAATATTGTTATTCGCATGCAATAATAATCTTCCAATAATATGTAGCTAGGAATGTCAAACCAATCTGAATTCTGCTAATAATTTACTGTTTGAAAGTATACTCCTTAGAGCTTAATTTTCCTTTTCTCAGATTTATTTTTCCAACGCAAAGCTGTACCTGAAGGTTTATGAAAGTATGGAGGTATAGTGAAATTCTCTGAGTTATGCACTCTACATACATTATGACATTAAGGTTTATTAAGGTTTTCAAGCAGCGAATTAACTTTTCCATTTGAGTTCTGTCTCAAATGAGCTATCACCTTGTACAGTAGTACCAGTCTGCAGAATATAGATGCACATTTTCTGTAGATAGAACCCAAGATGCACAAGAGTTGACTAGGCTCTAGGGGTCTTGTATTTTCTAAATTGGAAGTTTTTAAGTTTAAGATTGAACGCTGAATTTTTAAGGAGAAAAAAAATCCACTAATATTTTTCTTACTCCAGTTAAGAAACAATAAAAATTATGAGCCTAGAGCCTACAAACAAGGTGTAACTTGTGACTGTAGGAAAGAACACGGCAAACAAATGGAACTGAAACTGAAAAGACTCGAAAAGATTGTGAGAACTTTGAGCAGCTGGTGGAGAGAGAAAACTGCTCATTTGCTTCGCAAGATAAGAAAAATCTTCTGTTAAGTGGTTCTACATAAAGCTCACTAACTCACATTACGGTCTTCACAATATCGAATATCCCTATTTGTAATTTTTCACTCAAATTTGTAAAAAATGAAAACTGCTGATCAATAATACAGGCAGCTAATTAACACTTGGCGATTACCAGAACTAACTTAAGACACGTAAAACTAGTGGAATTTTTACTGAATAAGTATTGACTGGACTTTGGTAACAAAACAGCTAAAAGGAACATGCACTGGAGATTGCAGAACATTGTTTCCAAAAGAAAAATATTCTTGGCTGTCTAGTAGATCAAGAGAACCACAGAATGAAGTTTTACCTATTGAAGTGGAAGAGCAAAGCATTGATAAGTCAGAAGATTCTGCAAAGTGAGACCTCTCAGTGCCATCGCCAATGAATGTTAGTAATTATTTAAACTTCCATCTCAGGCCTTCCCAGAAACTGTTAAAGATGCATTTAATTCAGAAGCACCCTCTATTTGTCCTCAAGAGCTAAAGAACAGCAAAGATCAATCGCTGATTATGCCATTAAAACTACAGGAATACAAAGACTTCATCTGGATAAAAAAATTGGAGTCTTCTTTATATTCACAATACAACCTTCAGCAGAGCACAAAATGAAAAATTTAAAAGAAATAATTGAATGCTTGCTCCCTGAATATGAGTCTCTTCGTTTTCAAGTCCAGTCGTATATGTTGAACATTAAGAGAACTACAATACTTTACAGTAACAATAATGCAATATACATGTCAGCCTCCCTGTGTAAGAAAAAATGTTCAGGTTTATGTTTTGCCAGAGATGCTGACATAATAAAATAACAAGAGAGCTTTCCTGATTTCCCAACTGCTCTCCTTCTAGTATCTGAAAAGAAGTTTACAAACAATTGCGTCCAAAACTGAAGCTGCCACCTGAGAAAGCAAAATAAAGACAGCAAGTTGGACTCTGCACATGAGGTTGAAATTAAGAAAGATAAGAGAACATGAAATGCTGTCATACCAAACCTTTGAAGCACAGCATTTCTGTACACTACTAAAATCACACTGAAAAAGAAAAAAACAAAACACTCCCCTTAGCACAGTCCTGAAACACATTTCATATATTTAAGCATAATTAGACTGCCTACTTCATTATCAGCTGATGGAAAAAGGAGGGCCAATACACCAACTTTCTGATCACTTGTGCCAAAGTTCAGAAAAAAAACATGCTTTCATATTCATCTCTAAAATGTTCACATCACAAAAGCATCCATCCTGGTCAGACCAAGGTCCCAGGGTCCTGTTTCTGACAACAGGTAGATTATTTAGGGGAAAAGGGGGGGTATGCTGCTTCTTCCCTGGTTTTGGCAACCAGTAGCTCTGGAGCCTCCCCAGCCAGAGTTTACAACTGGCCAAGGAGGGACAATAGTTCAATGCACCCATCCCACCTCAGTCCTGGCAGATGGGTTTTTTTAATGCATTTATACCTGTCTCCAAGATAGTATTCTGCGGCAATGAGTTCCTCAATATAATTGGGATGTATATAAAATAGTACTGCCTCTCTTTCAGTAGCGATCTCCTGCCTGATAATTTAAACTTGATGCCCCTTAGCTTCTCTATTATGAAAAAAGCAAAAAACCATTCCCTATTCATCTTCTCTACAGCTTTCATGATTTTATAGATTCGTCATATTCCTTCCTCAGTCATCTATTTTCCAAGCTGAAGAATCTTTGTCTAATCTTTCTTTGTCTGAAAAGCATTTCATGCCTGTGATCGTCCTTGTAACCCTCCTCTGTACTTTTTTTTTAAATTCTTCATATCCTTTTTGATATGGTGTCCAGGCTCCATGCAGTGTTCAAGATGGGGGCCCACATAATGAGTGGAATGACGATGTTTTTCTGTTTTGTTCTCAACACCTCCTAATTCCTAACATCCTATTTGCTTTGAGGGTTTTTGACTGCCATTGAGCACTAACTGATGTTCTCAGAGAACTATTCACAATCACTCCAAGCTCTTTCCTGAGTTGTAATAGCTCATTTAGAGGCCACCATTGTGTTTACAGAGTGAGTTATTTTCCCCATAATTTCACATTTACTAGAATTGAATCTCATGTCATTTTATCCTCCAATCATTCAGCATCATGAAATAATTCCCCAACTCATCACGATCAGCTTTAGATTTAAGTACTCTAAATAACGTTAGAATAAAACAGCAAAGTTTGTTAGCTTCTATTAATTCCTTTTTTCCTTTTACTCACAACTTTGTCAGTGCAGGCCTTAATAACACTGCAGTAAGTAGTAACAAGTACAAGTAACAACTTATTTAATCTGTAAAATATGAACATCTCTTTTTCCTTTTAACTGATTAAGTTGTAAGGGGACTCCCTCCTCCTATGCCATGAGAGCATCTTTTTTAAAGCATTTGGTAAGCTTGTTGACAGCTCGTTGCAAATCTACGTACGCTCCTACCGACCAAGATCTTTCTTCTTCATGTGATCCACAACTCCTTCAATTAATTCCAGTAGGTTTTTTAAAAAAAGAAACCCGTACTGACTTTTCCCCCAATATATTATTTCTCCCAGTACATAGGAATCACTATGAATCACTCCTGGAGGCCTTTCAAAGACTATCACGTTTACTCTTTTTCCATTCCTCTGATGAAAATAGCTGATTTCAGCAGTAAGTTACATGCTAGTTGGTTGTTCTCCAGCTTCATATTTGACTTCTTATATTACCCTGGGCTTAAAAACCATCTCATCCTAGAATTTGATTATTGTATGATGTATCAATTTGTTCCAAGATCTCCTCTACTGATATATCAAATTTCAGACAGTTCCTCAGAGTTGTACCCTGTTAAAAAACATAAAAAAATTTCAAGTGTGGAAACTGGACAAGTAACATAGGAAATAACCATGTTAGATTTTCTCATTTGAGCTGAGCATTCTTTTTGCACGCAGCTTATCCATCAGCCTCATCAGCTTTCTTTTATTATTAGCCTTTACAGCTGTAACAAGCTCCTCAAATTCAGTTTTGGTGATCTCACTGTGGTTTTATATGTCCAGCATTTATACTCTTCTGTATTCTCCTCACTTGGACAGGACTCACTCTTCCTGCAAGCTGCCTTATTACTTCTATTACTCTCCTATACTAGTTTAAACCAGGTTTCTTTGTGGTGTTACTTGGGAGTCTGTCAGCAGCGATTTGAACACAGCCTTTAGACAGATTTAATTTTTCACCTTCTCCATACATTGTTTCAGTTTTTTAGTCCTCTTCATAACCTATTTTTGACTGTAGAGAGGGCTTCCTGCACATAACAGTCATTAGTAAAGAATGGTGCTCATACCTTGTGCCAAATTTTCCACACTGCTCGAAATTAAACAGCTGCATATATTCTCTGAGTCCTCACTTTGCTCCAAAATGCAATTAAATTATGACACTTTGCAGAAGCTGGAAGTAAGTCATCTGAGAATAGCTTAAATGTACTACTGACAAAGCACATCAGTACATCAGTGATTACTACATAATTTATAAATAAGAGTAAACACAGATTAATTCAACAGTAGGAGTTAGACGGGGCCATTCTTCTCCCAAGCCAGACACCCCAGTGTTAAAGCTGTGCAGAGAAGTCCCCATGTGTGTGACAGAGGTGATGGAGGGGCTGTAATACTTATTCCAAGTTTGCTCATCTTTTTTTGAGGCCAATAGATCACCCTTAGCATCGCATTACTTATAGGCATCCTGCTTTTTACAAAGGGCATTCAAAGAAAAGTTGCACAGCCTCAAAATTCAGGCACGGGAAAGTGCCATTTTCCTCGTTTGAGAGAGAGAGGGTGATGTGGGTTGGAGAAGCCTTTTGATAGATGGAAGTACCCGAAGAATCCTTTCTGGTAGCGTTGGAAAACCCACTCGCTGCTGTCACAGAGCAGTCTTCCCTACCCTCTCCACTACAGGATGTAAAAATGCACAAACATCACCCTGGTATCACATGTATTTACAAATGTCCTCACGCGTGGCTTCTGGGGAATGCTTCATCACTTCCAAGGGTTGATCAAATATTTTCACTAAACAGCCACACCTGATATGACATACATGCTACAAGGTACTGAAAAAGTGTGTTTTTAAAAAAAGACTTGAAGTAGTTTACTGGAACTCAACTTGAGTTTAATCCTCTGCCCATAAAGGCAAATTTGTTCTCTACATCCAGCTGTAAAAGGCCTCAACACATTCACAAATGCTTTTCAAGGCATGGTGATGTGGTACCTCTATCAAAACTACCACATTTTGAAAATTCGGGTACCTGGTAGGTGAAGAAAGGGGGAGGAAGGCTCAGCTGGAGAAATCAAACACAGGAGAAGTGGGCTGGAAGCTGCACGAGAAGGCAGTGCCCTGAGACGATGCCCTGCCCGGAGCCCTGGCACAACTCATCTTTACCCAAATACCAGATTGAAGGATCTGCTTTTTACAGATCCAAACAAATAACATCCCTGGGAAAAAAAAAAAATATATATATATACTTACGGGAAGTGTTACTTTCTTCAAGTGGCATTCCTTTTCCAGTAGTTCATAAACATATTTAGTAATGATCTGGAAGGGAAAAAAAAAAAAAAAAAGAAGATAAAAAGAATTGCAAACAGACATTAAAGCACTTACAGTAATGACATACCCAGGCAGACAACTTAGAGGCTAGTGGGTTGAACTTCTAAGCACTTGTATATGTTTTGCCACCTATCTGAATTCTTTGCTGTACCACTAATTACAGAGCTCAGAGCTTTACACAAAAAGGTCTCCTCTGTCCCTCAGAAAAGGCTGCTTGCCAGTACAAAGAAATTGTAACTGTACCTGCGAATCCATCATGTGCTGCTGTGTGAATAATTATGTGCCTCAAAACTAAGGATTATAACCAATTAATATATACTCAGGGGTACAAGAAAGGCTCTCTTTTGCAAAGAAATACTTTTAAAGCATTTTTTTTTTTCCATAAGCAGGACTCCTGAAAGCCTCTCCCCTGCAGGTTCACTTCACGAGCTACACGGAGAGCAGATCTTTAGTCACCCTCAGCACAAGTTGCCTTGCCATTTCTATTCACTGAACAGGGGAGGGATGGGTCAAAGGTTTCAAAATAGAAGAAAAACCCTGACTGATTCCCCTCTATGGGGGAGTTTAAGTCTCTTGTCTCCACGCAGAAATAAAATTGAAATTTTAGACCTGAAACAAAAGGAATTATTTCAAAGAGCCACCAAAAAAACCAACCTAGTTGCAACGAAAGACTTGCCATCTCGACTGTAGCAAAGTTCACACTTCAAAGGCTTGCCTAATATCTGGGGAAATTTTTTTTTTTTTACCCTTATATATTCTAAGAAAAAATGGAGATGCAGATGTAAGAACTTTCTAACCATTATTAATTTGGGAATTAAGCTGAGGAACAAACTAAGGCGCTTTGTCCATATGGGGCTATAAAAATGGTTTGGAAGTAACTGCTTGATTTCACTGGCTACAGGAGTTAAAAAAAAATTTAAAAAAAAAAAAAGAAAAAAAAAGGCAAATTAAAGAGGAAAAAAAGTGCTCATTAAGAGCCTCAAACAGTGCCTGCCTTCCCTTTAAAGCTTGGGGAACTATGTTTAAATTCCAGACAGGACAAAGTCTAAGTCCCAAAATATTATTCCAAGAATATCTGGGTACAAACCCAGCTGGTATTCTTTAGTCCAACCCCTCAAGGCCACAATTACAGCCATCTGAACCCGCAGCATATTAAGCCACAACAGAAACGTCGCTGTAACAAAGCTCTCAAGCGATGGCATCTTAACAACGCACTATGAACTGAGCAAGTAGGAGCCAGGGTATCATAAACTTCAATTTTAATTTTCCAAACGCACAATTACCAAATAAAGTTTCAACGAAGTCCAAAAGTTTTCATTATGTACATGTGAGCAAACACAATATGCAAACGTTTGGAACACATTTGAACAAATTAGAGGTATGCTGATGAAAGCTAATTAAAAATGTTGGTTCGTGCCCCTCCCTTCCTTTCACAAAACCCCCAAATCTTTATTAGGGTTATGAGAATTCTTTGCTACCCTGCTCAAATATATTTATTGATAGAATTACGTTCAAAAAAACTTTAGGGTTTTAAAGAAAATCAGTCTTACTGAACATTACTATCTACAGGGAAACTGCATTTGGAGAAGGAATTTAGCTGTGAGCGATGAGTTGATTTAAGACATGTTTATCCCCAAAGCAGTATGTTAGGAACATGCATACAGCGTAATTTTACCTTCAGGGCCAAACTTTTTATGGTTCACCGAAATCAACTTCAGTGTAATGCCAACAAGTAAAGCAGTTAAGTTCCTGCAGCCTCAGATGCTGATCTTGTACAGACATTAAAATGAGTATAATGATAATATGGCCTCAAACATAGAAATTTTATATTTCACTCTAATTCCAGGCATCTACTAACCATCAGAAACACTAAAAGAACACTTGGGAAAAAAAAAAATTGCTATGAAGAAAATACATTTTAGACAGCACTTGCAAAAATCTACCCTTTTTTTGCAGCTATGTGTTTGCATCTATTTTTTCTATTCTTTCACATTTATTTAGACTCTGATGTCTTCAGGGCAGAAGTAAACCTTTACTGATTTGTTCCACAGCCTGGCTCAATCGGGCTGTGATCCTAACTGGCTCTTTAGGCACTACTCTAATATAATAAATAGAGATATCAGGCTTAAAAATGGGACTGTTAAACCAGCAGAGCTCTCTGGTATAGCAAAGACTTCACCTGACGAATGCTTTTAATAAGAGTAAACAGGAAGAAAGATAGAATAGGTTGGAGTCACGGGTGCCAAGTGTGAGATAATGATCCTCAGGCAGCTCAGCACCATGGCCCAGACAGACTGGAGGAAAAATTGATTTAAACTGTCCCAGTATATATATAAGACCTCAAAAGGTGGGTTTTTTGGCAGCAGAAGATCAGTAAGTTCGGGGATATCCTAGTCATGGCTGGTACGCTGTCAAAAGATGGAAGGCAATACGAAGCATTTCTTGAAGTAGCACAGAAGCCCAAAATTTCCCAGATTTAGAAAACATCGTCATAACAGCCAGGTTTCCTGCACTTGGACAATCTAGCAAAATCCTGCCCCATCCAGGAATGCAGCTCCAAGTACTGAAAATGCTACAAATCCAACATTCCTTCTGGAATGTTACACTTTTAATTACTTCTTGTGATTTTACAGCCGATCTGCAATTCTGAAAATTTAACTTTTAAAATATCTTTTCTATAGGCATTGAGAAGGACCTGTGCTATATTATTTATATAGCACTAATTAGACTTTCTATTACAAATATATACAATTTAAATAGCCACGACTTATTTAAGTAGTAGTATTAGCTTCTTGTGGACGCTGGCGTTTTATCTTATCTGAAAACTGCTGTAGAGTGCTGAAAAGTGTCTTCTGAATTCTTGCACGAGGAGGTGAGCATGGTCACACTCTGTGAGCACTCCTGGACTCGTCATCAGTCGCACGGTCGCTGATGATGGCAGGTATTTAGTGATAGAGGCTGGTCAGTCCAGCCCAGTGTTAATAACTCATCTGGAACTATCAAGCATCAGACTGCCCAGTGTAAGCCATTCTCACGGCGAACTTGTTAGAGAGCCCCACTTGTGTTATTTGTACAAACCTGGGATATTTATGCTTTTTTCTATCTCTGCTCTTCATTCACTTCCAAGTGCAGTCAATCAGGAAAACACATCCCAAATAGGGTAAGTATCTGCACTAAGCAGTACCAACGTCTTCTTATTGCCCGCTCTGAGAAAAGGGGAAAAAAACCCCAAGCACCCCAAAATTCCATGCCTCTCATCACCCATTCTGATAGCAAGGGAGAAATCCTTTCCAACCACAAAAAGGTACTTAGCTGAACACTTTCACCACCACCACCCCCCAAAAAAAAAGTTGTATTCAAACTTTGGGATAGGAGAAACTTTCTTCCCACCACAAAGTGGTCACCTGTGGAAGGAAACTAAATGGCTTATACTTCAATTTGCTCTCAGTGTGCTGAGAAGCCAATGTCCTGCTTTTCATAAGCCTGAGGATCTTCTGCCCTAAATGAAGTCACAGCTTTTTTGACTTTTGTTGGTCTAGAAAAATTCCTATAACAAAGGCAGGCTGATGACAGCAGGGACCACAGATGAGGGGAACTTGTCCTGAACAGTAAAAACAGTGGATTAACCTAATTTCTTGTTACAGGTTTCCTTCATTCCCTGTGGACAAGGTTAAGAGCAGTAATACATATGGTTCAGGACAGGAACCAAACTTCAGTGCTCACAGCTGGGCTTCTGAGGAGCTTAAACCAGTCAGTCTCCCAATTTATGTTGGATATAACAGCATGACTATCTCCAGAAGTACCCTTTCAAAGTGCTAGTGGCCCCAAATATGACATCTGCAAACTTCAATAGTCTTATGGATAATCAGGGGATAGACCTATGGAAGAAACAGTGATCCTTCACATGGATCCAGAATATAACCTATTTTAATTACAGAGAAATTAAATTTGATGACTTGGATGGATCGCAAAAAGGATAGAGGGACAGAAGAAAACAGAAAGAAAAGAGAAAAACATTTTCTTAGGACAGAGCTGAGATTTTGCCCTTCCTTTGCTAAATATTCTGCACAATTTTGGCCATGACTATAATGCTGCTGGCAGTCTGTAGAGCAAAAGTGAAACTCCATGTGGAAATGTAGTTCTGGTGCACAAAACTCCACTGCACCCCAGTTGGTAAGGTCCTGGCTTCACATGACTTCTGTTCATTTAAGATTATATCGTTCATATAGAGGACTTTCTTCAGGACTGTTTTAAATTACCAAAGTGCATCAAAAAATTCTGTTAGCAGCATAATTTGTAAAATATTTGCAAGACAGCATCCTGAAGCTACGTGACCAAAAGACCAATACCTGCATACAACTACGTGAAAAGAGATATTAAAGGCTAAGAGCTATTGACACCAACATGTTAAAAGTTGTGGGGAGTGAGGAATTGTGGAGACGGGTGCCGAGCGAGAGCTGGGCAGGAGATCTTGCAGTGATGGGAAGGAGGCCTTGAGAACAGCAAACGATGTCCTTGTCTGGTAATATGAAATAGAGAGCAAGCTAACAAATAGATAGCAATATACCAAAACAAGTAGCAATGCCTAATTAGCCCAGGTGGGATAAACATTTGAATGTGGCCAATTGTATCGGTCCAACGGTGTATGGACGTTCACCCACACCCTATCTGTGTAGAGAGCACGGCGTGTGATCAGAGAACAGAAACTATATATGCTGTAAGAGAAAAACAATAAACATCTTCGTCCTTGTCTCACAACTCGGCGGAGCCCGTGCCTGATTGCCGCAAAAAGTTACAAAGCCATACTGAAGCCAAAACATGATTAGAAGTGGGGAACAAGACCACAGAGACTCTTCAATGCACTAAGTATTGGAGGTCTTTAAGCAGAAGTCTGGAGGACAACTAGAAGCATGCCCATGAAATAAAAAGACAACTCCAACATAACTCAGTTTAAAACACTACACCCCTCATTGCAAGTCTGTAAGAAACTGAAAGAAGCCTTATATCACATATCAAAAACGTCAAGAACCAGCCCGGCACGCACGAGGAAGAGCAGAACTGCAGCTGACCCACCGGTGAACTTGTTTCATAGCAGAGATGGCCAGGTAGGGAGACAACAGATCACAACTCAACGGCTTGTTTCATAACACCTACATCCTAATCCAGAGGAGCTGCTTCAGTACATACCACATCAAAAACCATGCTGGGACGCAGTGAAGTGCACTGAGCCTTGCTCGTCAAGCCCCTACCCCCCTGCTGTGCTTTACAACCTGACTCCTCTGAATCCTCTGCTGGTTTTTTTTTCCCTCCTGAGCATGCTCCCACTCTCAAAACCAACCAGGGGTAACTCTACCCATCGCCAGACAACGTGTACGAACAGAATAGCAAACCCACTGCAGAGGGGGGGGAAAAAGGAAAAGAACGACAAACTACTCAAACTTGCAAAATGTTTTCTCCAGAGTGAATTCTTCACTAAAAACACATTCATGAAATGGCATTTTGTGGCCTTTTCACTTCTGAACCGGCACCTATCAGTAGTCACTGGAAGTCATTAGCACACGACGCATGTTCATGGATTCACAACAGATGTGAGGAACCCTTCGGTTAGCGCAAACCACAAAGTCTCTTTGAAGACCATCAAGCGCCACATGTCCCTCTCTTTCCCCCCATATGTGCGTCCCTCACGACCAACACGCCAACAGCCCCGTCCAACGGTTGGTGTATGGTTAACACATGATGAAGAACAAAGCACACGTGACATGACAAAGGATAAAGTGTATATGAGCAGTTGGCATTACCACCACTTGCACAGCTGAGGATGGGTTACAAGGCCTTGGAGAAAGGATAAGGGAATGGAAGCTGTTAACCCAAGTTGTCCACACCATTGCCTGCTCCTACACACTTCCAGCAGATTTCTGGGAAAAAAGGAAGCGGAGCAAATTACCAGTTAAATACATTCTTCTGGTGGACCAAATCCAGCTGGATGGATCTGAGATTTCCCACATTGTGTTCCTCATTCACAGCTATTCCAAACACAAACAGAACCCCATCACCACTCATTACTACTCTTGTTACCACTTCTCAATGCTCCAAGGACTGAATGCGAATGGAGACAGAGCCACTCTCTCAAAGTTAACAGAGGCTACCTCCCAACAGGAGTGAGATGTGCTGGTAATGATACGCTTACTCCGTGGATATGAGGCTACTGCCTCTGAAGACGCCAACTTGTGAAACAACACTCCCTAAACACCTTATCAGATCATTTGTTTCCATTAATTTTTAAAGACTATTCTCAAAGTACATGGAAGTGCAGAGAGTAAGAGAATCTAATGGCAATAATCTTGTTGTAGGTTTTTATTAGTGGTCAGATTTTTTAGAATAATATAGATATTACATTTAAAATCAAGGAGATTGTAGCTAATAAAACATGGGTGCAATGGCACTTCTTGTCTGAATTCCTGGTTTTTCAGACTCATATCATAAAAAGGGTTAGCACATTACTGGTGTCATTAGTAGATCATTATTCCTCTATTAACCTTATGAGTTAGCTATAGCTGAAACTCAGTTTAATCTCCTACATGAACATGTATCACAGAAAAAAAGATGGAAATAAATTACAATTAAAAATACTAGTGAAAAAGACTTGCTCAGAAACCACTGAAGTCTGACCATCTCACCTTCTACAGTAACCGGCTCAGATACAGTTTGTCATGCTTTGAGCTGAAGTAAAGAAAAACACAAGGGTTTCTGTTTTTCTTCAGAGAATGCAGAAACAATTCAACCTTAGGTTCACTTGTCAGTCCCCATCCTGCGACAGAAATGCACTTCAAATGTGAAACCGTTGAACATTACCATTTCACCTCACAAATCCACATATAGACCAAAATCAACCTCACTTGCCTGTGCTCCTTTTTTTCCTAAAGTAGTATGTTTGACTTGACTTCGCACAGTACAGCAGGAGATTCACTGCCAGCTCCCCAGACCTCTGAAATGCTTTCAACCATCAATTCAGACCCGACATAACAAGTTACAACCCCTTGAATCTGACTTTCTCAAAAAAAAAGGATCTCTCACTGGCATAGAAAGGATACTATTTTCCAACAATTTACATTCAGCCTAAGAGATTAGGCCCCTCAGCACTACGAGTATTTTCTAAGAACTTCAAGGCAGTGTTCACAGGTTGGAGATTTTATCACTGATCTTAAAAATAAACAAGTATAAACCACTAGAAGGAATGCCATTACGAGTAATAGATTTTCTTGCTTTATAAGATTTTTCTCCTCATCGGCAGTAAGCACTTTAACGCAAAAAGAGAAAATGAGCCCGAGAAGGAAGAAATCCAGTAGTCTACCCCCAACTTTTTCCTCTTTGCAGTGTTAGAGCACTAACGTTCAGTGAAACAAATGCAAAATGAATTCCAACTGACTGCCCTGCGGCAAATCTCAAGTGGTGGGACTGACCCGAGGCTTGCTACCGTGGCTGCCATAGCCCTGGCTGAATGAGCTTTATTTTGACCCTCAAGTGACAAACCTGCCAATGAGTAACAATGAGAGATGCAAAGGAACTTTTTGACATACTGCTCTTGGACACAGACCTACCTAAGAACTGGGACAAACATAAAAAAAAAAAACCACCATCACCATGCCAGGACAAAAAAATCCTAAAAGCTGAATGGACTTTCTAAAGGCTCTGTTCACTGCAAGCTGAAAAAAAAAAAAAAAGAAAAAAAAAAAGAAAAAAATCAATGGCATTTTAAAAATCCACAAAAGACCTCACTTGGATTATAGTGTGGGAGAACAATTCATTAAGATGGAATTGACATTACCTCTAAGGGATTTCTTGCGTTTTCTACTCAAAGCAATTCAATTCAATCTTTAACACATGGGTGTGATATTCTGGATTCTGAGTTGACTGATCGCAAATAGGATCTCAAGATCTTTTGAGAGAATTAAATGAAAAACAACAGGGATTTGTCATGAATGCAGCGTATACCGTTGATGTGATTTGACCCACTGTTTTGTTACATGGTCTTTGCTGACACCTGTTGGTTTATTTTTTGTTTTTCTTTTTTCCTTTTTAAGAAAAAGCGTCTATAATTTTAGAAATCACTTGACAATTATTTGGTTTCAGAAATGGCTTAATTACATAGCCCTCCTTATGAAAATTCTCAATTCTTTTAAAATATGCACACATATACATATATATGTATTAATACTAAGCAGGGGCTTCAATCAAGCACCCTGTGCTAGAAGCAATTAAACATCAGCAGAAAGAATGACCTCTATCCCCAAGCTGAGATAAGAAACAAAAGGATGAAAAGGCTGCAAAACAAAGAAGCAAACTAAAAAAGCCCAAAAGAATAACAGAGGAGCAAATATAAATGAGGCTTATAACCAGGTTTTAATATTCTAATTCAAGAAGTAAACCTTAGGATTATTATCCCTAAAGCTCATGTTAGAGGCAAGTTATGAAAAGGGATCTGAAAGAATGAGCAGTAGCAGTTTTGATTATTCCAACTATTAGTGAAAAAAATGTAGTTTAGGTGGAGAGGTGGTGCTATGCAGTTTTGAAAGGTTAAAAATCCATGCCAAACCCAACTGACATATCAGATTAACATAGTTAAAGCATACCAGCTTTTGTAGTCACAGACAAAAAAGTCAGTGATGTGTCAAGCATCTCATTTTGCCACCTTTGATTCCTCAGCAGAAATGACCAGATAAATATTCACAGATGGACTAAAGGCTTAATTTTATGTAAATCCAGAGCAGAACCCAAATTAACACCTTCTTTGCATAGCGAGATGTCTTAACCATTTTGCCACTGTGCTCCAGAACAGTAGTGGGTCAAAATAAATTGGATTTACATAAATTGAGCTGAAAAGGGCCATGGCGCTGACCATTGCCAGCATCTCTTTTTTTCTTTTCTTGGCACAAATAGTAGTTGATACACTCAGGAACATAAACCACAGAAAAAATATTTAGTTTCTTTATTAAATAATACCTGTACCTCTTTTCTACTAGGTCAAGTAAACCAAACAGATCGCACCAGGGTTCATTAACTCACCGCATATTAAGTGGCAGACCCTGGACCCACACTTGCTTTGAGTAACTGACAAAAGCCAGCAGTTAACTTCTAAGAGAAATGGACAGCTTTCTTTCTGCTTTTCTAGTCTATGGTTATGACACCTAATACTCTGAAAGAAACTTCCCCTTAAGGAGAGAAAAAACCTGCCCTGAAGGCACTGTCTCTTCTGGGGGTACCAAGCAGAAGGTTAAGGAAACACCTTGGACATTGATGAACCTTTTTCTCTTCTTTTACCTCACGGTTTCTCAAGAAAAGGTTTCCTTTTTCTATTCCACATGACTGAGCCCATCTAACCCAGCCTTGTGTTCTGCTGGCAGGCAAACTCAAAGGGGGGAACAGACTACAAAAAACTCCAGGTACAGCAAATGCCAGAACTTTCCACCAAGAGGCAGGGAGGATTTCTTCATACGTGACAAGTAAACTCCTTTCGCTCTTGTATAAAGTACAGCACAATTTAATTTAACAATGAAATAAATTACTATTTAAAATGTCTTCACTAAAGCAGATTTGGAAAGGTTCGTTCATGTGGATTTTCTACTTTACTTTTAAAACAATTCTACAAATGAAGACATATTCTTGGTACCTAAGGTTTATAAAATAAACTGCATAGCCCATACTACTTCCCTTATAATAAGAGGGCAGTATGTAAGGACACTGTTAGTTGGTCATGAATATTTATGCTGGTTATGTCCAAAAAGCATGGCAGATCCCTTCGTCCTATGAAATTATGATTGAAAGACTAATGCAGCCAATTGTGCAGCAGCACATGTCCAAAGACAGCACATCAGTGCAGTACTTCTCGTTAAGATCTGTGGGCACAAGTATCAGGAGAAGAGGGGGAAAAAGCTAATAAAAGCTCTGTACACTACAATTTACTGTGTTTTATTGAGTTTTACCTATATACTTTGGGAAGGAATCACATCTTCCTCAGTCCAACCACCAAGATACAGTCCAATTTCACATAAAACACTTAACATGACAGTGATTAAGAAGGACCACAGCAATCCATGATTCTATGCAAACTTCAAATACTAGCTTGTGTCTTCAACCTTCTACTGAATAAAAATATTGTGAGAAGAAGTGCCTTTTTTTTTGTGTCAAATGGGACACTTAGCAAGCTGTAATGGAAATTTTAGACTAAACCAGTATAATACCAAGCATATCCCACTAATTAAGCAGTTATTTCTAAATAGTCTGTGAAGCTATGAAACAGCCTGTTATGATGTCCATTTATAAACCACGTGACCAGGACTGGTTCATGCTCATCTTGGTGTTTGCCAGCTTTCCAGCAGAAGTTTTCCCGATGGGACCCTTTGCACTTTTGGAGGGGTGGGGGATGCAGAAGAATAGCATGTTTAATGAGACAGGTGGTTCAATACAGTAGATATCCATAACAAATATATCAAGGAGGAAGCAATGACAATTCCTACCGAACAATGAGATGAAAGTGTTGTCTGAAAAGGAAACTTCTTCCTAACATCCACTTTATGTAATTTTTATAGTACCTTATAGAAACATTAAGTAGGCAGTTTTATCACCTACATATAGATAAAGAAAATGGACATTAACAACAGTGAGCAGCACACTTGTGTGCAATTTATAATTATACCACAGTTGCTAGCCTGGAGAGCTCTGTGCAGAGTTCTGTGCTCAGTGAATGGGTATTATAAAACAGAAAGACACATGAAAGACATTTTAAATTCATCATATATCAGATAGAATAAAGTGAACACAACAGTCAAGAGAATAAAATGAAAAGGTGCGATTAGGAATCAGACAGATTTTTGCCTAAAAGCAACTTGCTCTATGACAAGAGAATTCGGTACAATTATTTCTATGCTGCGAGAACAGTGCAGACAATCTGCGTTGAGGATGACTCGCCTTCCATCAAACACAAAACCACATTTATTGCTCTGTACAATGTGCAGTGCTATGACCACACACTGACTGAGCGTCTTCATCAGCACTGCTATTGTCCATCAATGATCAGAGAATCACAGAATGGTTTGGGTTGGAAGGGAGTTTCAAGCCCCCCCAGTGCCACCCCCTGCCCTGGGCAGGGACACCTCCCACCA
>JAOXJM010000019.1:78863763-78874684 GCA_026413425.1 Tringa solitaria
ACACAACCAAACAGCACGGGGGGGGGGACACAGCTAGGACAGCTGACCCCAGCTGACCAAAGGGACATTCCATGCCATGTGGTGTCATGCTCGTCAATAAAAACTGGAGGAAAGGAGGATGAAGGGGGGACGTTCAGAGTTATCTTCCAATATCTTTCCACGTCCCCGTTACACATGAAGCAGCCCTGCTTTCCTGGAGATGGCTGGACACCCACCTGCTCGTGGAAAGCAGTGAATTAATTCCTTATATTGCTTTGCTTGCGTGCGTGGCTTTTGCTTTACCTGTTAAACTCTGTTTCAGCCCAGGAACTGTCTCACTTTTACCCTCCTGATGCTCTCCCCCATCCCACAGCGGGGGAACGAGCAGCCGAGGGGGGCCAAAGTGCCTGCTGGGGTTAAACCAGGACAACCAGGAAGTTCAAAAGACAAAATGTCTAAACATGCAGAGTCAAACATATCTCTGAGAGGCATGAATTAATGCAACAGAAAGAGTAAGTGGGGAATAAATGTGTTTAATCCCTACTAAAACAATAACACTAATGAAAGCAGACAAGCCACGAGGTCAGATGCACCCACTGAGCTCAGATGCCTTTCTTCAAGTCAGTGCTCTGACTCCGAAAGCACTACAATAAGCACACCACTAAAATGAAAGTCATTTTCACACAGAAAAGGAGCCACGGTCAGTTGCTTCTACATCGACTACATTCACAATATTCCTACAAAAAGCCTGGGAAGTACCAGTACCAAAGGAAGCAAATACCTAATACACCACCAAATATTTAATCAATTAATCATACGATCTCTACTGAATCAATCTGCCGGCTCCTGGTATCTCCTGGTAACATGAGAAAGCCAGCCAATGTATTTATCTTCAGCTAGAAAGTAAAATGCCAAATCTTTTTTACCCAGTGCTTCCCCTTGAGGAGAAGAAAATTAAAGAAAATATTGCACTATGTAATGCGCTCTGATTTGTGTAATCTAGATGATAATCTATTTTGAACACATACTTAAGTCAAATTATAGTTTAAATTGCACCTTAAACTGTACAGCAAGTAATGGCAATTACTGTTAGAGTATTAACACACAACAAATCCTGAAATACCTTTTGTTGAATGACTGTCTGAATTTTTATTAACATATATAAAATTATCACTTCTGCAGAGAAACAGAACAAAAACCACAGCACACCAATGCTTACACACATGCATACAATGCACACAACTTATATACCTCTCCAAGTGCTTCATAGCGCTTTTGGTTCCATCTATGCAAATCTTCACGATAATTAAAAACAAACGGCTCCCCAGTTTTTATGTGTCTTAATTGCCCTTCTGCAAAAGAAACAAAACAATTAAATTTTAATATACTTCATTAAAAATAAGAAATATTTAATTGTTGAAAATTTTAAAAGACGCCTACATCTAAAAATTGAGTTCCCTATTATGATTCCCTATCATTTTTAAAGAAAAACAATTGTAGCATAACAACAAAATGCATTCCCTTTGAATGCCAGATAAAGCTAAACACAAGTGATGACAGTGAAATTACACACAGATATCAAATGCCAAACTGCTTTGCAGGAAATGTTTGTGTCTCAACTGCTATGGATTAGCAGTGAAATGTAAACATTAGCAGTTAATATTTGATCCACAGTGCCAATTAGGTGATCAAATTGTAGCTACAAATCCCCTACTTCAAAAACGAACTGCATTTAGGAAGAAAAGTGAGAAGAAAATGGGCTGGAGCCTGGAAGGAAAGGAAACATTTATTTTCAAGATTAACAACACTCTAAATTGATCTGAAAAAACCCATGCCCACAGTTAAGGTAAATATCTTAACCCCTAGCCACAGTGCAATCAAGAAAGAGCTCTGAGATCAGGGAACACTGAGATTTTAACAGCAGAATAAAGCAGAATGCTTGATCAGAGC
Source organism: Tringa solitaria (assembly GCA_026413425.1). Taxonomy (NCBI): domain Eukaryota; kingdom Metazoa; phylum Chordata; class Aves; order Charadriiformes; family Scolopacidae; genus Tringa; species Tringa solitaria. Next base: position 78,865,693 of record JAOXJM010000019.1, read on the forward strand.
AAAAACACATGCTATTCTTAGATTCCAGTGTAACTTTCTGCATTTGGCCTTGTTTACAGCAAAAGTTACGCAGCATACCCAACCACAGATGAAGACACAGACTGAGTTAATATAACAACAGGCAACCAATAGGAGGAAAACTGCATAAAACAGGTATCTTACCAGTAATATTTCAGCTTATGAGACAAAACACAAGTTATGATCTCAGACAAGCACAAAACTGCAGGAAATTAGGCAAACATTAAAACCAAGGGTATGTAGAAGTAGCTCCTTTGAAAGCTGAAATGTCTGCATGATGAAAGCAAGGTTTCTCAGCAAAATGTTTCCTCTCGAATAATAAGAAATTGCTAACTTAATTCACACCTTTTTAGGACCTTTATAGTTTGATTCTTGGTGCTTTAAATAAAATATTTAAGACCTGATATCTCTCATATTTATGCTTATCTGCTTATTTGAAAATTTTTCTCCAGAACCTGTCTTACTTCAGGTACTAGACACCAGGGAAATATTTCTCCCCAACTTCATATCCCTGTCTCGGGTCCATATATCGTTCTTCTCATATTTTCATGACAACTCTACCTTCAGCTGTTTCTTCTCAGCTATTTACTCTCTCTATGTTGCTTCTCAGCTATATTTATGCCACTCAATAGTAGGCGAAGTTGCTCTCTCCACAAGTAAAGTGGAGCAAATATACAGCATATTTTTTTCTTTGGCTTTCTGGAACCCTTGTCTCCCTCAGATTGTTTAGATCTGGTAAAAATCTTCCTTACCTTTCCATCATAAACAGATGCATGATTATGACATAGGAATACACGACCGAACAGCCGAATTAAATGCACAACAGCAAAATGGAGACCTTTTTGCTTTGCTGACCAGCAGCACATGTAAGAGAGCTCACTGGATTCTACGGAAATCACTCAGGCTGTGAGGTTAGCGATGGAATATTCAATAACACCAGTCTAAAACATCATTCCCCAAAATTCAAATTTCAGCCCTTTTTATCAACCACATATGAACCATTAACTCTGAAGTCAGTAAGGAAGACAGTAGACACTGTGCAGATCTAAAAATAAGGAGCTGAAAAGTGACAGAGCTGAACCCCTCCCATCAAAGAAAGAGCATCACTTTCATGACACTTTTAGTCTCTAAGTACCTTCCTGTGAAAGCCATCAGGGTATTAAAAAGCTAAGTGTTGCATAAATGACTATCATTTAAAGGAAAGCTCTTTTTTTTTTTTTCTTTAAAAGTGGAAGATGTAAGACAGGCAGATTTAGAAACTAAAGTTCCTCTGTTCACAGAACAGGCACTGCAAAGAAGTGGAATTGTAAACGTCCCCATTTGTCCTACAGGTTTCAAACAATGTTGAAAGAGCCATTTCCTGGAGTCTGGTATTACTTTAGCTCAGCGGCTCATTTCTCAGCTGGATTTTAAAATGTATGCAATGGAAATTATAAATACTACTAACTCATTTAACACACCGACTCAGCGAGCTGGAAGTACTTGTACTCATCACACACTTTGCTGTAATGCAAAGCTGAGACCCACACCAGGAGAGTAAGTCATTGCTCATCCCTCCATCAATACAAACAGGTCATCCACGAGGTGTTGAGATTAAATTTGTTCTTTGCCCTTAATCCATGGTTTTGCGGTTGTTCCTGCATCCTGCCTGCATCAGCTCACACAAACCCTACAGTATTGGTAAAACGAGGGATTTTTGTGACAATTTTATGAAAAAAAAATATTACTCAGCTAGATTTACAAGTTTGTTAACACTAAAGCTTAAAATTTTATTCTTAACAGAAAAGCGTGAAATTCTAATAGGGACTTATAATTAAAGTTCAGCTAACCTCTCAACATTATTCTAAGTATAGCCTTTACAAAGCATATATGACTTACTTTCATTAAAAACATACTCAAATCCTTCCAGAGTATCAGGAAATTCAAGTGGTGGCTCATCTTTTTTCATCAGTTCATCCAAGTCTATTCTAGACAATAAATCTAAAAAAAGGAAGAGAAAAATTACATAATGCATGCTACATCTTTTTTATTTCCCTATTATCACTGAGAAAATGTGTTTGCTCAGATTTGTAGATCTTAAGGGCAGAAGGACATCCCACATATTACTAAACATAGGACTTTGTTATGGGAAGTACTCCAGATTCAAAAGCTGGGCCTTATTCTCAGTACATCTTCTTATGTATTTATTTCTTCATTTATTTACATATCTCTAATATTGATCAAAAAAACGCCCAAGGACAGAGGATCCACCAAAGACATAGTGATTTGTTTCAAGGATTCATTATTCTCAATGTTAGAAATATGTCTCTGGTGTGCATCATGGTTTTAACATGAATTTACCAAGTCACTGATACACTCTTCTTTGCCTTCTTGAAGAGTTCAAATTACGAAATGCACATCATCTCATGGACGTTTACCAGTTGTGTGGTCACAACACTCCTTAACTCCCCTTCGATACCCAAATAGACCGAGTTTTCTCTCAACCACCCTCCTTTAATAACTCTCAAGGCAGAGAGAACTGCCATCCATGACACACACATCCTAGTTTTCAGACCAGGATGCATGCACTAGTGCAAGTACACTAAAATAAGCTTAGTCCCCATTCTTCACCCCAGATTTAAGGATTTGTATTTAACCAGAGGCAAGCATATAGAAACACCTTTTGGTTACAATGAACTACTAAACAAGATAATACTCAGATAATACTCATTGCTCATCACCCACACAACCCACTGCCATCATTTTAACATAATTTCTGATTATTAATAAAAAATCATCAGGAAATGGCTCAGCAGGATACTGCTGAAATTTATTTTCCTTTTTACTCATAGATGAATTTGATGATCACATAAAAAACATCCAGTCCAGGAGTGCTACACTGACTTTTCACTACCATTGTTTCATAAATCAAAGTACCATGTATTATCAAGGAAATACATTAAGTTTTCTAAGTATGTTGGTTTATTACCTTTATCATCCAAAGCTGTAGCTCAAAGGAAAGAAAACAGTTTGAAAAGACTAATTTTCTTTAAACTTGCTTTGTTTGACATGAACTACACTTCCCTCCTTTAACTAGCTAAAACCACTATTTGGATAGTTTTTTTATTGCTATTTTTGCTTAGTCTTGTTGCCAGCGATAAGCCCATAGGTTACCCACGTTACCTAAGCTTAGTATTGGTACAATAATCCTTTCAAATTTCCACAGTGTTTAAAATCTGCTGAAAATCAGCTTCAACATTTTTGAGAGTTCCTTGGCCTGCTCTTCTATCACTCTTCAGGTTCACATGACATTCACTCCAGCGTTCACATGATTGTCTCCAGCTCCTCCTTCTCTAAGTGATTTCACTGGGTGAAGCTGGAGGACCGAAGGCCATCTTGTATGACTGCTGAAATTCAACATCTCTCCCACTCGTGCTATAGTATCTGAGCATCTCTGTGGTATCTGAACAGCTATACAGCAGTGGATGTTGACTGGAAGATGTGGCTTTCTCAACCACAGCCCACTTTTACATCAAATCTATTTAATATCAAGTGCCATGACATTCAACCGTATGCTTGTTCTTGTGCACTGTCCTTTGAAAGTTCTGGGGAGCTGCTTTGGTTCTCAACCAAACAATAGGGGAAGGAAAAGAAGTTTGCCAAAGACGTTTTTCAACAACAGGACATAAAAAACACACTCTTTCTTCCTCTACTTTTACAACATCCAGGTAGCAAAACAGTCTTTAGCACGTCTTTCCTTGGTGAAGGGACTACAGTCAGACCACATCTCTAGGATTTAATTTCACCACAGTTTTCATGTCTTCTCACTGTGACCTATTTGGAAATGTGTTTACACAAAAGTGTCAGTTGCTATATAATAAAATATCCATCTTCTAAGGAGCAAGGGCAATACTATATGAACTACATTAAACTTACCCGCCGTACGTACAGCTTGTCATGATTTACAGATTCCATCAGAGTCACTCAAAGAGACTGCAATAGGTCTCTCCTCCAACCACTGACACAACCACTTTCTCCTGCGCAATTTTTCAAGTTAAAACTAGCTAAAGTGTTCTTACAACTTTTGAGATTCTTTCAAGATCTGATCCACCATTCTCACCTGAGTTCTTGGGACTCTCCAACTCAATCAAGACTAGTTCAACGCAGCCCAAAACCGAATGATCTGCAGGAGACCTTTTGCAGCTCAATGGTTGGTCACTACATTGCATGAAGAAAACAACCTCCTCACAGAAAGTTTTCATTATGTGGAATGTTTCTCAGCCACTAATCCTTAATGAAAATCAAATTAATACCAAGTATAAAATGAGTTTTACTTTTCAAAACACGAAATGTAATTTCCTCAAAATATACTAATTTGAGAGAATCAGTACAAGGTTTGAAAAAAGCACCCCATACACTTTCACCAACTGTTTCATAAAAACACAGTTGTAACTGAAGAAAAGTCACTTACGATTGCAGCAAACTAGAACATGTATTCCTAATAATACTTTGGTAGAAATTAAGTTTTTTGCATTGAGTTGCAAGATGGATTCTTTTTTCTCTTTTGAAAGACAATTTAGAAAGTAAGTGTTTGACGCAAGCACTTCAAATCCAATGCTTGGTTAGCTTACTTGTATGTCTAACCAACTGCATGTACTTCCAAAATTGAAAAAACACTACTTAAAAGTTGTCATTTCTTTAATTTATTTTTTTCTCAAGAAAACTGGTCCGCTAAGTCACTTAGGTCCATTTAGTTTTTTAAAACATACAATGCAAAGAAAACTTTATAAAATCAACATGGTAATCAATGTCCTGAAAATGTTTTCCCTGCTAACATTCTAGTAAAAGACATTTTTAAAAGCTGTAATATGGTTGCATAATTATAAAACATAAGTGGCATAAAAATTAAATGATAACTCCCAGAAACTAAGAACACAAAAGCACCAGTCAACTTCCTCAAAGGATAATTATGAAAATTAAAAAAATTAATGGATATCTTATTCTGTTACTCTGCACCACAGATCATTATTTTTTATATCCTCTTATGAAAATACTGATAATGGACACACCATTAGACAAAAAGCATTAGCATAGATGGACTAATAGTCTCTTCCAGTATTGCAACTCCCAGACTCTAACATAGTTATATCAAACAATTTTCTTGTCCTTAGTAATTGTTCCTGAAATGTCAATATAGGTAAAAATAAGGCAAAAAGACTCTTACCCTTTAATGCAGTAGTCTTCTCTTTTTCATCAGGGCCTCCTTGCTGGAACTGAGCCATCATCACCCCAACTGTCAACAGGTTTAAAATACTGAAGTAAATGTACATTAATCTTCAAAGGACAATCTGAAAATCAACAAGAGTTGGAAATTAACAAATTTACTGACCTCTGCTTCAACAGATCTCATTTGCTACTGCTTACACCACAAAAATCCAGAATTTGTTTCAAAAGCAGAACTTCCCTCAGTGTTATAAACCCATGAGATGTGCAAGGTAAAACTGAAATTAACTTTTTCCTCTCTTTCAGAAGGCACACTGGACATTCTAAAGTCTCATCACACTATCCTGGATTAAGACAATTTACCCCAAAGTGTGACACATTTTTTTTTTTGTTTGGTCAAAGATTCAAGTTCACAAGAATGAACCCTAACTTCTACCTAATCCTAAAAGGACAACTCTCTAAATGAGACTTCTTTTTTTTGATTCTAAGGTAATGTCAGCAAATGAGAAGCCTTTTGGAGAAGCACCACACTTTTAAGGTAGTAGAAGATGCAAGAAAAACGAAAACATAACCAACAGAATTTCTACAATCTTTAAGGATTTTCTTCATCAATTAACTCTATTGTTCTCACAGTACTATACAGTTTTGTTTTAGTAAAACAACACAGAGCACACAGTTTTAAACCACTGTGATTTCTGCAATACATTATCAGCATTGAAATGTATAGAGTAACTGTCCAGCTAAGGAACGAACCTGAATATATTCAAGGTGAGAATTTACATGAAAAGCATACTTCTGAATTTTTCCTGTTGCACAGGAGGAAAACCAGACATTCAGCTCTGCAATCCCTTTCATCCCGAATCTGACACCAGGGGAGCAAACTACCACAGCACAATCACCGCTTCCTCCTTCTCAGCAAAAAAAGAGACTTCTGTGCATTGAATTCTTCTTCCCTTCATCTTTTTCGGCTCTTTGTTTTATCTGTCAGTCATTGCCAATTTGCTTCACTCTTCTCACCAATATACTTTATCAGGGATGAGTTTGCATGAACTGTACCTCTGTAGCAATTTGTAACTTTCAAACAAAGAGTAATAGGATTTACCGACTACTACTGGCTCCCTAACACTTAACACCTGTGAGAAAGAACCCCAAACTGCTTTATTTTAAGTACCAGCAGCTCACTGCAAGGGCAGCAGAAAAAAAAAATTAAAAATAAATAAAGCATACTAAAGACTATTTTTCTATTGTCTTTAGAGAAAACCTAATACATGAAACATTTTCTTGTAGATTAAGGAAAAACACCGCAATTTAAGGGAGTGATAATTAACTAAGGAGAGGCTTTGGGGGGGTATTGTTTGTATGGGGTGGGGTTCAAGAAAATCCAATAATCCATTCTATAAATTGGACCTATGGGAGACTTTGACACCTCCCTTTGGAGAGGGCTGCTCAAATTAAGCTGATGGGAAATGACAGTACACTGCCAAACGTCTTTTAAAGACACAACTCCACCAGGAAAGCTCTGCTTAGATTGCATATTTTTTAAATTGTGACACAACTCAACATGATTCAGTTAAAATGTGCATCTTTGGGATATCACTTTAGTCACGTTAGCACTCATAACAAAAGTAATCAACACAAATGAGAGCAAAACCACAGAGACTTTTTTGGTATTTTCTAGCATATAGTCAATGTAAATGTGAAAACTACTCAAATCTCCATTCACACATATGGATGGTATTGAAGATTTCTCTCAGATGCTTCCAAATAGTCCAGTGACAAAAGTAAGCAAAATACAAAATCTTGTCCATCATCAGTTTGTACATTTGCAGCACAGAACCATGTACATTCTAGAACATCATTTAGAAAATAAACTAACCCACTTTTAATTAAAGTTATCAGAAGTGCTAGAAAACGACAGTGATAGTGCTTTGTGAGAGCCCAGATGAAAGCTGTTCTAGTCATACAAATGGAATAGTCCTCCCTACACATTTTAAAATTCATCATTGAATATAGGCAAGTTCATGCAATTACAAAATACATAAAGGTGCTCAAAGACCTGTTACTACCCAAGGGAAGAAACATAAAATCTCTCTGCACAGACGAACTTTATAAACTAACCCCCAGCCCCTAATGAGATAAATCAATGCAACAACCAAGAGTTCCTGCCTTAAGAATTCTTATTCTTGCCTGTTCAATGGATACCCTTCTTATTCCTTTAACAGGTGAAGACCCTGCCATGAAGGAAAAAGCAGGTAACACCTTCACATGCCAAGTCAGAAGCACCAAAGTAAATAAACAAACAAATAAATCTGAATTTAGCTTTGAGAGAGAGAGTTTCCAGTTCTTTTTGACAAAGTAAAAAACTGTGACAGCAGCCACTGGAGGGAGGACTTGATATTGGAATGAGGATGAAAGAAGCACACGGTATTTTATGCATTGTTTGTGTGAACACAGCAGTTTGTTGAATCCCTCACTGATATTTGTTTAAATGACAAATAGAAGAAATTAGATGAGAGGGTTGGATTTCCTTTCTTTGACAGACAGATGTCGAATCAACTGCAGTCTGATGGTGCAGAAATGAACAGTGGGGAAATTATAAAGCTCCATGAATGGTTGTTTATAGATAAATGCAGGAACTTCATTTTCTATGGGCAGGATGCCCTCATTCCAGGCATCACTTTCAAGCCCCAGTGATCTTCAGTTGCATGCACTGACCACTCCACACCATTCACCAATACCATCATCAAGTTTCCCTTAATAAATACAGATTATTTTAAATGTGCTATTCTGTACAATTACTTAGATGATTCTTTTAAAAACATATTCTCTGTGACTATTTTTTGCATTAGCTACAGCAAGCATACTTCCTAAAAAAACCAGTTACTATTCACCTGAAGAAATATTTACAATAAATAAGTTTATTGCCAAGAGAACATATATTTATTTGTACGTAACTTGCTTTCCCATGCAAACTTAAGTATTCTATCACAAAATATCTTACGTATATTAGATGCCTCTTGAAATCCACACCCAGCACTACTTAAAATAACTGGACAGAAGAAATATTCTGGTTTCAGGGTTTCACAAGAGATAACGAGGTTGCATTTTCATCATAACCCTATTAATGCCACTACAGAAGTGACAGCTTCAGAAGCAAATGGTCATTAAATTTAAAAAACAAAACAAAATAAAACACAATCAAACCCTACAGACTTTTGCACACTTGAAGGAACATATGTACATATTTCATGTTCTTGTTTGTAAAGTGGTACTGGAAGTTTGACCCCTGAGCTTTTGGCTGTATTACAGTGCTAGCCTTCAAACCAAACTAGACACCTTATCATATATTCTGACTCTGAAACAAATGCACATATACACAGGTTTCTACAGACTTCACTGCTTAAACAGAGCTATAAACGGGACCAAAAAAATGTAGTATGTGATTTTGCTCTACATTAGCAATACCTGACATGAAGTCAATGCTACAAATGTTCCAACAACAGCTAGAATGGTAGTGCTAAACCACTGCAAGTGCAACGTAAGAAGAAAACATGCAAGTATTTCAAATAGTGTTAAGTCCATCAAGTTTATCTGGACATAATCTGAACAAGAGTCATCATAGAATCACAGAATTGTAGAATTGTTGAGGTTGGAAGGGACCTTTAAGATCATCTAGTCCAACCAGACAACATAACCAGAAGGACTTGGGGGTGTTGGTGGATGAGAAGCTCAACATGAGCCGGCAGTGCACGCTGGCAGCCCAGAGAGCCAA
>JAOXJM010000019.1:78878227-78892637 GCA_026413425.1 Tringa solitaria
CAGAACTGGACCCAGTGCTCCAGATGGAGCCTCCCCAGGGCAGAGCAGAGGGGCAGGATGACCTCCCTCCACCTGCTGGCCGTACTCTTCTCAATGCACCCCAGGAGACCATTGGGCTTCTTGGCCACAAGGGCACATTGTTGCCCAATCACAGACAACTTCTTGTCCATCAGAACTCCTGGATCCTTCTCCACAGAGTTGCCCTCCAGCAGGTCACCCCCAACCTGTCCTGGTGCAGGGGGTTATTCCCCCCAGATGCAGCACTCTATACTTGTCGATGTTGAACTTCGTCAGGTTCCTCTCTGCCCAACTCTCCAGCCTGTCCAGGTCTCTCTGGATGGCGGCACGGCCTTCTGCTGTGTCAGCCACCCCTCCCAGCTTTGTGTAACTAGCAAACTTGGTAAGAGGGGTTTTTTTGTGGAAAAAGCACTGCATTTCCTATCAGTTTCAATGAATCCTTACTAAGGAGGAGAACTGTCTTAAGTATTATAGGTGCAGAATGTGTGATAGAGCAGAGTTCAGACAAGTACTGCCAAACTCTAGGGTGTGGATAAAAGCAGCAGATGAGTAGGAAGAAAGAGACTGGAGATGCAACTCAGTTTGACAAAAAAGCATCACTATTAATTTTGCTTGGAAGGTTCACAGTTTCAGGCCAGAGGGGCCCACAAAATCAATCAGAATTACCTCCTGATCAACAGAGGCCTTTTATTTCCTTCAGCTACCAAAATCTGAGATCAGTAACTTGTGCTTAACCACAGCAGTTCTTCCAGAGAGGCATCTACTCCCATATTCAAGTTATTAAGAGCTAAAGAGTCCATCACTTGCTGTGATAGTCTGAAAGGCAAGTCACTGTCTTTCATACTTTATTTCCAGTTTGAATTACTCTGGCTTCAGGCTTCAGTCGCAAGATATTACTATGCCTTTGTAGGTTAAGTTTTGTCTCTCTATTTTTCCCTTACATGATTAGATGCTACAGTCAAGTCCTATCTCTTTCTTCTGGTAAACTAAACAAGCTTAGCAGAATCTCTTTCTATGAAATTTTGATACTAACACAAAGTAATTTTCTCCGTTTTCTCTGTCCCCTTCTATTTTTTAAACCCCAATTGACAGCATTACGCAGGCCAAACTCCATAGGACAAACATAGCAGCTTCTCATGAAGCCCCACATTCTTTCTGATTTCCTTGCTTCAGTTTTGAAAACCTGACCTGCTTTTTTAATTCAGTTTTTCAGACTGTACACCTAGCTTGCCAAATAACGCAGTAATGCCAAATAAATTCTTTACTATCATTCTATGGACCTCAGGCTTAAAAGAAATGTTACTGGTAACTGTTTCACATTATTATCACTCCTAAACAGTATTTACAGAAGACTACCACTCCTAAAAACTGTTACAACTTTTTCAGAAAAACATTAAGTGCCTCATGACTTAGGTATTTTGCTGATACTAAACAGTCTTGAAGCTTGAATGAGATTTATCCTAAAGTACTCCCTTTACAAAATCTTAACTCTATTATACTGAAGCAGTAACTGTAATCAAGAAAACTCACTATTTGAACAAGTTTGTTCTGTCATTTAATTATTTATTAATAGAATTTTCCATAAGGATCCCCTTATTTTACCTACATAGTGACAGTCAGCTAAACAATCTATTATTGTCTAGATTGAACAGCTCTTCTACCAAGCGCTGACACAACGTCAGCATTCTTCTCATCTTCTAGGACTTCCTTATCATCCCAAGTATTATTTCAAACATGTAACCAAGGACTTCCCTTAAAACTTCTTTTATCATTCTTTGGGTCAGCTTTAATAAATGATCACTTTTGGAAAAGACAATGACTAACCATTAAATCAGAGGAAGGAGTGGACTCTACATAACGCTTTCGGACTGTGATTAGATGCCTTTTAGAAGGAAAGCTGCTATTAAAGACAACTTATTGTTGAAAAATATAACAGCTACAACAAAGTTTATCCATAAAAGAAGAGTAATTACAGGACAAGAGTAAACAATCCCTTGTGTTATTCTACCTTCATGTCACTTTACGATCTGATGGACAATGCCTAACCCAAAAAAGTCATCTAACAAAATACTTGTGTCTGTCCATGTTAAAGTTCTTCTTTTTATTTCAACCTCTGCAACAGCTGATCACACTGCTTCCCAGAACTACATGAAAATTAGAACAAGAAAAGCAGAGATACACTATACAGTGGAAAAAATATGAAATCAGTATCACCCTTGTTGAGTGTTACAGGAGACCCCCACAAATCACATTATAAGCAATACGAACATTTTCCCACATAACCAGCAATTTTCAATAAAATCTCCCCTGAAATAGCACCACCTTTAAAGTATCCTTACATAAACAACCATTCTTTTTTTTAATTAAATGAAAGCTGTACTGAGCATTATAAGGTAACATTAGCAGTATAAACACAGGACAATATGATTCTGCAAAGAAAAATATCATATCAACTACCAAGAACAATTACAGCACAGCAAAAAATGTTGCAAGAATCCACGAAAATGTAGCCAGCTCTCCAATCCTTTATGTTTTTAACCTACTCCCAAATGAAAGCAGAAACACTTCAGTTAAAACAGCTTAAAGATAGCCTGAAGAAGCAAAAATCTGATTCCTTGTCTGGAGAAGGAGGAAAAAGGAAGAGAAAGAAAATCTTAGAGAAACCAAGATTTTCAGACTTTCCACGCTTTGTTACTGTTCTACTGTAAACCATGAAAAAGAACACAGAAAAATAAAACCTAGAAAATGAGGGGGGAAAGCAGATGGAACTAATTTTACAAAAAAATCCCCAACCTTGTTAATAAAAGATCAGCAATGCTAGAAAAAATATATGCTTTCCTGATTTAAATGAAGTTTAGTAGACTTAGTACAAATCTAGAAGATTGCACAAAAAAAACTGATAAAGACCCCCAAAAATAATATGGGGAGATGGACAAGGGACAGAGCGTTGTCCTTAAGAGACATTCAAAACTAAAAGCACGAGAAACTTAAGCAGCATGAACTACACATTGAAAGCTGTTTGAAATTAGGACTGTAATGCTTCAAAACCAAGCCCAGTACAGCAGAGAAATATTTTTATATTCCCAGTAAAATGTGTGTTAAACTACCCAGGTGTTTCACTACCATGACAATTAGGTATAGGCTTTGAACTAAGTGGAAAGCAATTGCCAAAATAAGTGTATACCTAAAAATTACTCAAAACTTCAAAATATTTCTCAATCTTGCAAGAATCAAGCTGAAGCAAATTTCTCCATCCCAATGGATACACATTTTGTGCTACTGTCACTGAAACTTCACAAAACATAACATTATTTCATAGAATCATGGAATAGTTTGGGTTGCAAGGGACCTTTAAAGGTCATCTAGGCCAATCTCCTGTAATTCAAGCTACTGCAGTTTGGAAAAGGAAAAATTCAAAATGCAGAAAAAACTACAAAATATTTTCTAGGCTATATATCTAATGCTGCTTCAAAGTATAAAATGAGACCTGAACAAACAAATTAGGGAAGACGATCCCCACAAAGACATCCTGGGCTGCTTTAGGAATAGCATTGCCTGCAGGTTGAAGGACATGATCCTCCTCCTCTGCTTTGCACTGCTGAGACACATCTGGAGTGCCGTGTCTAGTTCCAGACTGCCCAGTATGATACTGGATCAAGACCAGTGAAGTGACACAAAGACATTTAAGGGCTTGAAGCATCTGACATCTGAGGAGAGGCTGAGAGAGCTGGGACTATTCAGCCTGGAGAGGAGAAGACTCAGGGTGGGGTGTGGGGAGTCTTATCAATGCCTGTGAGATGCCTGATGAAGAGAGTAGAGACCACTGAGCTGGAGTCTTCCCCTTGGTGCCCAGTGAGAAGGCAACAGGCGATGGGCACAAATTGGACATTTGAGTGTAAGGAAAATTGTCTTTAGTCTAAGGGTGGTCAAAGACTGGAATAGGCACCCAGAGAGGTTAGTCTCTGCCTGTGCTGCTACTCAAAACTTACTGAACACGAGTAACCTGCTGTAGGTGACCCTGCTCTGGGCACTGGGGTTGGACCAGACCATCTCCAGCGGTCCCTGCCAGTGTCAACCACTCTTTCATTCTGTGAAGAAAAGAAAAATTAAGAGTGCACAACAAATGAATATGCAAAAAGTGTGTGTGTACGTGTATATATATTTATACATATGTTAGTTACCTCCCACGATAGCAATGAACAGCTTATAACAAGGGATGTGAGAACGATTACGAGCAGCATGCGGCTGCTCATGGTCTCAGGGGTTTCAGTTTTGTGTTCTTAGGAATTTCTTTCTGATTCTGATTCTTCAATTTGTGTGAAACAGCCAAAATTTATCATCATGAAACTGTCAAAACCATCAGGGCCACAGCCATGACAAATTTGTGAAAGATGACAACACTGGATATTACTCATTCTATTGGCAACCATTCTTTTAAATGCATTAAAACACCTTCAAGCGGGTGAAAATCATCCTGGAGATGAATAAAACCTTAAAAAGTGCCTATATTCTGTTTCCATAGATGGTAGCATACGCTTAATATGTGTGTCTTCCTCGCCCAAAGACACTATTAAAACATTGTCAAGTCTGCAGGTATCAGTAAATATCAAAATTAAGGTCACCTGCACAAACTTAGTTCAGCACCCACGCATGAAATACAGTCTTAGACAAAACAAAACATGGAGAAAATAAAAACAAAGAGGAAGGAAGTCACCTTATCCTCTCCTACTTCTCCAAATTAGCGTCATCTATGTCTAAGTTTCTGTCCAGTGTGATCTTGCCTAAATTCTTTTAAAAAACTTATGTCAAATACTCCACAACCTCCTTAAAGAGAAGTCCATGCTGTTAGCTGAGTTCATACTCAGACCTCATCTTGTGCCCTAACGGACATCCAAACGGTCAGACCTCCTGTCTTTTGCTCTGCTTCCCCCAGCTGTGGCTGATGGACCTGAGGAACAGAAAGTCAAAGCTGACGTTCTCTCCGTGCAAGGTGGGTGGTGGTGCACACTCTCTAGCTACTAGAGAGGAACCACATCCCCCAGTTCTACTGAGAACTCAACTACCCTGTTTGACACAGAATATTTTGGCTTTAAAGAGAAACCTGTTCCAGTGTCAAGCTAACATTTTCAGGAGAATATTTTTCCTAACTTTTGCCACTGGTCTTTACTTCCTGGCACTTAGGAAGCTTATGTCCTTTCTCGTTGTAGCATCCCTTCCCATACCTGGAGACTGCTTTCATAGTTTTCACAGTTTCACTGTTTTTCTTAGTCTCCTCTAGACCAAGCAAACTACTCTTTCTGCCTTTCCACACTGTGGTGTTTTTTTTTTTACCTAGACTCACAAAGATACTCACTGCTTTCCCCTTGAAGACTCTCCCATGGGCTCAAGCCCAAATGTGATGCCCAAAACTGATGAAACCCAAGCAATGTGGAGTACAGTGAAATTATCACGTGGCGTGTATAAATATGTCCCTTCTAACTATACATCCCAGAAGAATGATTACTCTTATTGCAACAGCACAGTGCTACTGACGCATGTTCAGACTATGATTCACCTAAAAATCTGGGACTCTTTTTTCTAGAATTATTGCTATTTTGTATTTATGTAGGGAACAATCTAATCTAAGCACAGTACTTTGCATTTGCCCTTTTAAACAGCATTATTTCTTTTACGTTGTTTCTCTAATTTTTCTAAGCCATTTGAAAGTCTAAATTTATTCTTCACAGAACTTGCATCCTCTCACAGCCTGGTACTCTCTGCAAAATTAATAAATGTACTCTCTATGCCATCACCATCCAAGTCATTAAAACGAAGCCATAATCACATTTGGTTTTTTCCACTGCACTTCTGCCTGTGTCAATGCATAGAATGAAGGTGCTTACTTGATAAGGAGCTATTCAGTTTTTTGTCTGACCTTCCTCTCTTGAGTTTTTAAGTATGACCCTAACGTTTCTCCCATCCTCAGTTCCTCCCCCCCCCATATTTAAGTGCCTCTCGATCGTCCTCTCCTATTTCTCCCACAAGCTCCCAGTCCCACTTGGCCTCATTCCACCCCAAGAGCTTCTACTGCCATTCCACTCGCTCCCCAAGCTGTCCTCACTTCTCAAGTGCTTTCACAGAGAAACTGCCAAGTCAACTCCTCCTTCCAACCTTCCCCTCGTCCACTCTACTCCAGTCCCCTGCTTTCATTCATCCTGTCACTACAGAATGAGCAGGGTAATAACAAAGCCATTGAGTGTTCTCAGACCAAAGTCCCCATTGTCCACTTCCACTGGTCACCCTCACCACAGACCAGCAGTGGAAGAAGCAGGCTCGTTGTTCTTTGTGCTGGTGCATGTGTCCAAACAACAAAAGGGGCACAGAACATCTTGTCCAGGAATAGTCACTGGAGATTTTTACATACTAAAACTGAAGTTGATTTCTGATACAAAAGTAGACCTTGCCAAGTATCGCGTTTCTTGTCCACAACACAGAGCCACCTCACCACAGCACCATGTATAGTGGAAGGGACCTTGGGAGGTCAACTCCTCCATCCTCCTGAAACAGCAGGTCTTACCAGAACAGGCTGCTTGGCCACTTGTCCAGGCAAGTTCTGAACATGCTCAACGATGGTGATTCCAAACCTTCTCTGCAGTCCTTTCCCATGTTTGACTGCCCTCACGCTAAATTTATTTGGGGTCTATCTACCAGCGTTTCCCATAAAATAAAACATTAAAATTTATTTATCGGCTATCCTATACTGCAATAGGACAGCAGGCAAATGCAATTTAGAACAAGTAAACAAATTAAAAATACTATATTATCTACACCATGCTCATTTTCCGGAAAGCTAGCTAGTTCAATACTACCACACATATAAAGCTTTCTTCTATTCCTCTTAGTAGTACTCTCTAAAGATCACAATTCTTGGGAATTTTCTAAACAATGTTATTTTAAATGTTTCCTCTGGACATCACTGGGTAGACAAAATCTGGGCTTCTCAAAGGAATGCGTTACTAGCTTTGAAGAATTCAATTTCTGTCTTATAAACCAGGTATTAGTTTTCTCTCACCTCCCAAGAAAATGCAGGTATGGGTCGGTATTATTAAGGAACTGGATTTCCCATCTCAGCAAATTTCCATTCCTCCCATCCTTCCTCAAGCAACTACCTCACACAGGCAAGAATTCAAACTTTTGGCTATTTTGGTGTGGTTGTCTCACAACTGCTCCTTAGGGATTTATCCTGTTTTTTATGACTACTTAAATATTCACCAGAAAGAAAGACAACAGGAATAGAACTTACAGAACAAAGAATGAAAGGACAATTTAAAAAAAAAATAATCTTTAATTGCCCACAGAATGATGTTGGGAAGATAATGAATAACTTAAAGCACTCCTGCAGGAACATACGTTCAACCTATCTGATATTAGTGAAGCTGGTGGGATGATTCACATGAATGTAATGCTAGAAATCAAGAGATATAACCTATTTAGAAAGAGCAACAACAGAGAACAAATGGCACTGTGTGCCAAAAATGTCATTGTCTGTTTCTGAGTCACTGACAACAGAAAATCATGTCTTAAGAAATAAAGTACAAGTCAGGATACTAGCTGGGGTTTGCTGCAGATAGGAAATCTCACATAGCATGGTGGTTAAGCATCTATTGCATCTTGCTGGAAATAAAAGTTTCATTATCACAGCGGACATAACACCAAGTGAGATAACCTGGAGCTTTCATGCTGCCATTATCAGAACATGCTTGAAATTTCTAAAAATTGAGGACAATTTCTTATGCTGAGAAATGTTAAATCCAACCCAAGGGAAAGCTGTGTTCGACTTCATCCGGACAGATAACAAGTACCCCACTGTGTCGCAGAGAACAAATATGGAACAAAGACCGTTCCTGCCCCCAGGTCTTGGAATCAAAGGACATATTCCCAAACGCATCTTTGCAACACGACTTAAGCGGTCCCACCCCCTGCCCACGCTACCCCCTCAGCTGTGCTGACAGAAACCATTGTACCAATGCACAGCGAAAACGGTTCAGGGAATCACATCTGAGTAAAACTAGAACGGGGACCTGATCTGAGTTAAAACTACCTTTCTTCCTCCTCCCCCCCATCCCTTTTTTTTTTTTTTTTTTTTTTAAGAGTATGCTTTTTAACTTATCGATTCTCAGATTTGGTTCATTATCTGGTACAACTGAGGCGACAGAAAGAGGCAGGAACATAGAGCTGCGGCCTGAAAACTTTTTCAGCCTGATTTGCCAACACGGGCAAGACAGAAATACAGACAAAGCAAAAGAAGGACTCAGGAAGCGATCACTCTGACACGCAACAGTTTATTCTTCCAAATTTCAAACTCCGGCATTCCAAAATACAAACATTTAAAATAAACGTATCAAGAAGCCTCCACCAATTTTTGACTTGTTGACTAGCTCGTATCAAATGTGAGCCTGCATATGTAATTGCTTGGTTGATTTTGACAGCTCTGCTTGCTCTGAAATATTTCTCCTTGGCTTGGAGGTGGGCAGCTACATTAACACAGTCTTTTAGCTTGGGAGTTATCAGCATACAGATACACAATTCCCAGGCGTTCAGATTTTATTTCACAAGATTTAATCGTATGCTTCAGTGGGGAGATATTCTTACAGTACACGGACTATTATTCTTCAAGAGAGATACAGACTCTGTGCATGAGCACACCTATTTATCCCTCATTTCACCATATTTCCATAATGCCTCTCTATAATGGCTCTTTCACTACCAAGTCTTCCTGTTAACATATTCTCCTTCGGAAATACCTCCAGTTTTGTTTTTTGACTGTGGTTCCTATTTTTATTTAAATCTACTCCACTTACACAGCATCTCTATTTCTTGAGGTGGGTTTGTAACACACATGTTCTGCAAGAGGAATTACATGCTCATCTGTTAGAAAAAAAAGCTAGATGTTTCCAAGGTTGCTTGGTTATACTCCAGTGCTTAGGGCAGGAAGGAAGAAAGCAAAGACAGAATATGGTTTAGCATCTTCTTTAGTTAAAGAAGGGGACTGAGATTTGCATGTATTATATACTAGTGGTGCTATGCATAAATACAACATTCACTGAAACGTCCCTTTTCCAGGCTCTGTGAAGCCTGGCTTTGCAGAACTTTAAAAGAAACCATAACTACTATGTTATCTGCTGGGCTTGGTCTTTGATGCCACTTTCAAGACAAGCTGGACTGTACCTGGCACACTGAAAACATGATGAATCTGAATCGCCTTGTCCATCTTCTTAGACAAGCCGTTATTGGTCTAAAAACTGAGTTTTTCTTTGAGCACAGAGGTATACAACAGCTGCAAAGTACCACTCAGCTACCAATTCCCAGGATGTTGCAGAACCTCCCTCCCCACCCCAAGAATTAGGTCCACTATGCCTGGTCCTAAGCCAAAACATACTTCAGTTAAGGGATGAGGAGAAAGAGGAGGACCCATTTTTGCTGTCTCCCACCGGGCGCTTTGGTCACGCACGCTGAGTGAAGCTGACACAGTGAGGAACGCTCAGTAGGCCAGTGGAGAACATATTTCGCAGCTGAAGTATCCAGAGAATTCAAAACAAATATCTTAAAAGATGATTTAATTGCAAATGGAAAATGGCAACTTTATGAAGCTTGTAATTCAGACAAATCCAGACTAGCTGTCTTGGGAGACAGTTCACAATTTCCAAAGCTATCTTCCTATTAAATTTCATATTTCTTATCTACATCTTGGAGATGCCTGGGGGTACTTAAGAGTAATCAAGAATATTTTCAATACAGTCAAAAACAGTTTTCACTATGTCCCTCTCAAAAAAATAAATATTTACCTTAAACTTTGACTTGAAATTGGCAGTAAACAGGAAAACTTCCATATTAACATCTGATAATAAATTATAAAAATGTGCATAAATTCGAACAACGTAATACGATGGGCCTAACTTCAAATGCACAAGCATCAAGAAACATAAACGCTTACATTCACTGTCACTGGTGCTTCAGGTATGGGTCTGCTTCCAACCAACACCAGGACTGGCTGAATTTGCAGTCCAACTGACAGCATGTACAGCTAACTCTTATTTTAAGCATCATCTCTCTTTCTGGCCATATTATAAAGAACATTTTCTTTCATTTGCCTGCCTGAGAAAAAAAGGTATTTGCTGACAGAAGAGTTTCCCAACTTTACCACCATACTAGATATAGTGATTCAGCTCACGCTACAGTTGCTAAGACAATCCTTATTTCAGGTAAGTATTAAAAATCAATACTTCCAAGACTCAATTGTCTATGGCGCAGGCTTAGCACAGACTGGTCCTCTACAATTTCTGTTGGGCAACAGGAAGCTGGAAAAATACAGAAACTTCAGTAACTGTAAAGCAGAAGCACCTAAAATGAGCCTGATAGACCCTACAGGGTTCATCTTTCCTCTTCAGATACCTACTCGGGCAGAATATAAACTGCAGTACCAGAGGGGTTCCATCAAGCTGGAAATCAATATTCTCCAGGAGAGTGTAAGAGGAATTAAAGCAGTTACACGCAGACTGCACTAGCCCATGGAGTGGGACACCTCCTCACCAGCAGTAGCACCAATAATTAACTCACAGGAGCAGGCTGGCCAGGAAACCAGTAGAGGGGCTTTCACCGCAGTCAGTTCAAGCAGAAGGTGACTTAAGCTGGGGATCCACAATCTGCTGAAGTCCATAAAATACAACACTTTCAGTCCTTCTCCTTCTTCCAGCCTCTCCACATCCTTTTTCATGATGCAACGAGAAAGAAGCATTTCACATCTCTAGTTCTGACTCAGCCGGATCAGCTTCCTTACCTGGCTGGTCTCTCACTCAGGTAAGGAATGAGAAAGAACAGTGTGAGGAATACCAGGAGTAGTTAAACATTAAATTCTCAGAGTCCTCACTCCAGAGTCTTCCTCTCAAAAATAAAACTCTGTGTGTGTATGTATCTATAATGCACATTCTAACCACAGCACTTAAAATACTGAACAACATCCATGAAAAATAACCATTGTACACCCATTAAATTGTGCTTCAGAAATTTCACCCAGTGCAAACCTGTGAAACTGACCTACAGGCTACGTACATATACCTACAACCATATTTAGAGAAAAGAAAAAAAAAGAAGTCTCTTCTCAGGCACAAAAAAAAATTCATATGGCAGTATTAAATTTCATAAGCAGATGTTTTCATGCCCACTGTTAACCAATTTGTTTCAGTAAGCGAGTGGAAAAAAATAAAAAAAAGATATCCATTCATTCTTTGTATGTATGCTTTACTTCAAAGAATTCCAGGAATCTATTGTAAATCTAAAAATCTCCTCAGTCACCACAGCACATTGTTCCCCAAAGGAACAGTGGGTCAAATTCAAAGTACCAGCAATAGAGTTGCATTCAGAACTTTTTCTATAGAGCCTGGAATGGACAAAACCTCCAAAGTCAGCGCTGAGTCTTCAGGGGGAAAAAAAAAATAAGGTTGTGAACTTAAAAGAAAAGAGACCAACAGATAAATCCCCACTGAGTAATTATAAGGAGAAGCTCTCCCAAACATTAGCTAACTAGTACATAAAGGACAATTCAGTAAAAACCATGGTTGAGTCAAGTAGCAGATTAACATATAGTCATAATTGGCTACAATCACTGAAAAAGCAATCTGAAGAAAACAGGCAAAATCCAGGCACCGGTGAGAAAACTCCAATAATTAAAGGTATTTCAGAAAGGCAGACAGCACTCTGAGCGTGCACTATGCTTCTGAAATGATGATGCCCTTGTCCACCTCCAGCTGCTCGGTACTGTCAGCCTGCTGGAAGTTTTCATCTCGTTCCTAACGCCTACCAGCATTTGCTAACCTATTTCAGACAAAAAGAGTCAGGTCAGCTCAAACACTATAAATGTTACATGTGTCTAAACCCACTCTGTTTTGACCGAGGCGGGCTGGGGAGTGCCCAGACTAACGCTGAGGGTGGCACATCGGACCTCCAGCAGACACGGGCAACAAGTTACCGGCAGAGACCTCAGCAAGGGACACAGCCATCGCCCGGGGCTTCTCCCTAGAGATGCCCTGTGAACACCAGTGCCCTCACGAGCAAAGAATGATTTTTATTTTTTTTTTTTGAAAGAAAGTGAAATAACATCAAATGTTCCGAACACCAGATCCATTCAATTCCAAACCCAGAGAAGCATAGAAAGACATGCTCCCCCTATTTTACAATGGCATCATTCTGTGATACCTTCCAAGCCGTTAAGTATCTTCTGTTGCTAAGATTTCAGTTTTCCCTACACAAGAGCATTTTTACCTTTTCCTACATAATTACAAAATACCTAATTTTAACACCCCGCGGGCATTTTCTAACCAAAATGCTATCATCAGGCAGCTTTACCACGGGTAGCACAGCGCGTTGCCATCCTCCTTCACCCACAGCCTCATTAACCATTCCAATAAAGTATGAGCGATTACTATAAGGACCCCACCTTTTTGCTGTACTAGTGGCACTTACGCTTCTTCATGGGCAAACATCATCACCACCCTGCTCTTTACTGTGTCACCAAACCACTGTGCAGTTAAGACCAAAGATACCCAGTTAGTGTTGGAATTGCTGTTGTCACAGTTTGGGCTGGCCTGGACACTAAAACGAAAGACAGATGCTCTCTTTTACCTCTCTCCTCTTCAGAAAAATGGAGAGCATCTTCCTTCAGAGCAGACAGAATGAGAGAGAGACTTATAAGTTGAAGAGAAACTAAACTACTTTAATGAAATATCAATAATAAAATAAGAGAAAGAAAACAGTATCGGTAAGAAAATAATGGAATATATACAATATATACAAAACTAGTATTGAGCTCCCACATCACCAGCAGACATTGGGAAAATCCCAGACTGGACTTGGTGATGGATGGGAACTGGATTCAGGAACACATGGATTGGGATCAAAGGCAGAACAACGGACAGAGTCCTCCTCGGACAGTGAAGAATATTAGGCGTGATGTAGACGGGATGGAATACCCTGTTGGTCAGTCTTGGGTCCCCTGAACTGTCCCTTCTCCTCAGAGGTGCGACCCCCCTCTACGCTTTTCTGCTTCCCACCTTCCAAGTTGGTGCATAACAAAGTCAGCTGACCTTGGTCATTATTGTAATCAGTGTAAGGAAGAGCCCCTCTGCAAAGCACTCCTTGGCATTGACCATAAAAGGCCTTATCACCCTAAGGGCAAACAGTTTTCTGCACAATATGCCATTAACTTCAGAGAGTTAGAAGAGGCCTAGATAAAAAGTAAAATTACTGAACAGAAAATCCATTGTATTTTACCTCAAAACATGACAGCTGTTGACTCAACAATAGCTCTTTTGCCAATGATGGTATGTCCTGACCATGGTCTGTTACCTGCTTATTCAAGCTTACTACCTCAGCCAAAATTTCATGCAGAAATTAGTGTAAAGGGGATGCTGCAGCTTGTGAAGACTTCTTTAGCCAGCCTACACGAGGCAGAGCAGCTTGGCTCATGTAACACCACAGCTAAAAGACAATTACCTGGAAGGAAAGCAGTACATTCTCTATCAAAAGAGTTTGAGCTTAGAAAGAAAAAAAGCAGCCAACATTTGGTTAAAAAGCAAAGCGCGTGGCTTTTTGAAAGGCACTACAGAGGCGCAACTTCTGGCGTTTTACAGTAACACGTTTCGAGTTATCACACTGCCAAATCAAAACCAACTACCCGTAACAATTTAAACTAAACAATTATCCTACATTTATCTCCCTACAATTACGTCTGGACAATTCAACAACAGAAAGTATTTCACGCAGCTCTCTAAGCTGCCGGATCAGCCACGAGAAACCACTCCCCAAAGAAGTTTTTGGTCGCATACAAGCAGGGAAAGCAAAACTCAGAAGGAAAATTACCGCTCGGGCCCGGCTGTGTTAATAAGTCAGGAGAATTATGTTCAGGTAGTAACTTTTTGTCACGTAGGGCCGCGGAGACAGCTCAGGTAAGAGGGAGAAACTGACAGGTCTGGTCGTGTGACAGCACCACAAAGCTGCGGCAGCCACCGCGAGCACGCACGTTGAAGAGAGAAAAACAAAAAGCAGCTTTTTTTTTTTTTTTTAAATTATTCAGAAAACTAGAAATTATTGCTGTTACCCCCTTCCTCTGGCCCGTTTCCCACTCTCGACACCGAGGGCAGCTCAGACACGTGGAGCGGGGCCGGTCCCGGGGGCGAAGGTGACACTCTGGCCCCCTCTCCCGTGTCCCCCGTCCTCCCCCCCAGCAATTAACACGGATTTTATCCACTTTTAAACCCTCTCCCGCGGCGCGGAGACCCCGGCGGCCCGGGGAAGCCTGAGGCGGGCTGCAGGCCCGGCGCCTTCTCCCGGGGCAGGGTTCTGAGGGGATGGCGGGGGG
>JAOXJM010000019.1:78900456-78917209 GCA_026413425.1 Tringa solitaria
GAGGGTGTAGCCAGGGGGGGTCGGTCTCTTCTCCCAAGGAACAGGCCATGGGACACGAGGAAACAGACTCAAGTTGTCCCAGGGGAGGTTCAGATTGGAGAGCAGGAAACATTTTTACATGGAAAGGGTTGTGAAGCCTTGGAATGGGCTGCCCAGGGAAGGGGTGGAGTCACCATCCCTGGAGGGATTCAAAAGACGGGTTGACACAGTGACAAGGTTTAGCGACGGGGTTTTTTTAATCAGAGTTAGGTTGACGGTTGGACTCGATGATCTTAAAGGTCCCTTCCAACCTAGACAATTCTATGGTTGTATGATACACTCCTACCAAGCCAGTATGTATGTCTCACCTTGAAGCCTGTCAGACTGGAGGTCTGCCCAAATGCCAAAGAGCATTGGCTTAAAATGCAAGCGTTTTAACCAAAAAGTGTCACACTGCTGAGCCTGGAGAACTACTCATCTGTACGCACCGGGTGATCTCTGAGGCAGTTAATCCCTTTGTATAAAGTGTGGCATAAGGTGCGGTCACCGTCTTGTCTGGAAAGGGCAGGAATAAAACGGCCTGCTCAGCCAAAATTGGGGAAAAGTCTTCATGGGGAAAAGTCTTGGTAGGGAAAAGTCTACCAAAGTCCGGTGGAGGTACAGTCTTGCTTCGTGACGTTGATCAGGACCCTGTGTAGCTGTCAGAAACAAAGAACAGGCTACCACCTTCTTGTCAATTGGTTGTCTGGAGAGCAGAGGAGGCCAGATGATTAGCATTACACATTTGCCTTGCGTTAATGCAACAGCCTCCGTCAATCTGTCCCTTCACAAAGTTGTGTGTGAAATGTGGGAGCCTCGATTGGGATAGAAACTGCTGCTGTTTGAAGAGACCCGATCCCTTTGCCTCTGAAGAAGGTCTTCACAGCACACCTTCACTTGTCAGTTTCCTGATGTTAACACATACCCACTGGCAGGATTCCTGCCAACATTATTCCCATCCCAAAGCCACGTCTGGTTTACTGCAGAGAGTAATCTGCTTGCTAGTCCATAGCCCACAGCAAAAACCATCTCCCTTTTCAACCTCGTACCTCCCCAGTGTTCCTTCCATTCTCTAGAGGGAAAGCATAATCCTAATCTACATAATAAACCCCATTTAAGGCGTGTTTGTTATACAGAACGGAATATACCAATAAAGAGTCCAGAACATAAGCAAACGACTCCGTAAAGGTGTTATTTCTGGAATATACATAGAGGTGAAACTCCAAGTGGGAATGACTGGTCCACTGATTGAATGATGACCTTGCAGGTGGCTGGTTTGAAATTTGCATTTATTAAATT
Organism: Tringa solitaria; assembly: GCA_026413425.1. NCBI lineage: Eukaryota > Metazoa > Chordata > Aves > Charadriiformes > Scolopacidae > Tringa > Tringa solitaria. Next base: position 78,901,774 of record JAOXJM010000019.1, read on the forward strand.
TTTGGTTCTCAAAGACTCTGTATCAGGTTTGAGAAGGCATAGGCTTCATTGATATGTCAATAGGTTTGTGCAGGTTGTGAACGCAGGTGCGCTATGGATTTCCAATTGTAAATTTAAAGTCCAGAGAACTTAAAGGCAATAAAACCTGGGGCAAAATACATTAGTTTAAGCAAAAACCATAAATAACTCACAAAGAGCAATGCATATAAATAAGTCCCACTATCCCAGGTAGCACAGGTATCTTAGAACAATGGAGAAACATAGGTATAACAAAACGTGTGTGGAACATTTGGAGTGTTCAGACAACACTAAACCTGAAATAATTACCCATAGAGGACCTACACTCTTTAATTCCATATGACAGTTCATCAAGAAAACCAATTATTTACCCATGTATGACCAAGTGCCAGCATTACCCACATTCCAAATCACAACAATCATTAACCACTAGGTTTTTCAAGGATGCCTGAAAGACAACATAGGGGTGGAAAACAAAACAAGATGACACAAGAAGCGCTATGTGATACTATTTCTTTATGAAGGCCTAATATCCAAAAGTTATTAGACCTTGTCCATAGAAAACACAGCTTTTGGAACAAAAGACAAAGTAGTCGGATATTAGAAAATTACAAATTTACCAAAGTTGTTTGTGTAACCATATTTCTGTCCTCTAGTGAATTTGTCTAGGGACAAAATATATACAAACATGTCATTAACAGTTATCTTAAGGAACACACATGGGTGCATTGGTAATCACTCATCAGGTGTTCTCTAATAACTGACTGCTTGTTTTACACAAGTAATTTTAATCAATGTATTTATTTATTGGGAGAGCTGAAAAGAGATTATTATTTTTTGTTTCACTTGCTGCAATAACAGTTAATGGCCTCTTCTCAAATGCTGGAGAGGGATAACCTGGTTCCTTCATCCTTCTACTGATGGGTGCTAGGAGGCCCTCAGTGATGCCCAACCTGCTCCAGACCTTGCCTCCTTTTCTTGTACCACCCGCCTGGCAACTGGTTTGATCTGCTTCCCCAAGAGTTGGGGTGTGGACTCCTCTGTGGAGGCAGAGGAAAAAGCAAGCTCTCCCTTGCCCATTTCCTGGCACTTGCACTTGAAATAGTTTTAGAACTTCTTCCACTGCTACCACTGTCTACAACACAGACAGTTACTACAGAGAAGTGGCTTTCCACCAGCCAGGACCTCCTCAACATCTGTACTATCACTTAGAAATCTCCCCGTTGCCATCAAGTAACTGTCTCTCATTTCATGCCTAATTGGGCAACGGGCCTAATTCCTCCGTCTTGCGACTATTGCCTTGTAAGTGTGAATAGTCTGCCACTAGAAAATGATCGCACATGTTTTTAAGGAGTTCCATAGAATAGTCTTGTATCAGCATATAATTGGTATCTTACTGTAGGTAAGGCTCAGAAGCATTTTGTGAAGACCTCCCGGCTGAGAGGGAAATGGAATATTTCTGTCAGAGGAAGCTAATTGGAAGAAGGCAGCCTCACGCCTACCTGGCACCGCTGTGAGGATGCGGAGATGAATTAGAGAACATCCATTTGCCGCCGTGCATATTTCCAGAGCAAACAGCTTTGTTGCCTGCGGTGTCTACAAAAGCCCTCTCCTGGAACAAAGCACGATCTACGGGACACTGTTTGCCAGGGCAGCAGTCACTAAAAGGCAGGGCTATGTCTCAATGCCCGTCTTCTTCCAAAATTCTCTCTCCCCTGTCTTTCTCCAGTTTCATTACTATTAACGCTGTCTCAGTTCTGCCCTGCTTCTCATTTTATTAACTGCCTTTCAGAAGCACCAAGATTTCAAGGTTTGGAGCACTCTGAACTGGATACTAAACACATGTAATTAGGGATATTCCATGCCATGAACTTTCCCATTTAAGCCTGTATTGTAAAAAGTGCTAAGCATAATAAATTGTTAAATGGGAATTAGATGTAAGCATTAATGATACTGCAAGGTTACCTAGTTTCTGCTATCCTATCCAATTCATTTATTTAAATATAATAATTTCCTTTTAAGCTAACGAGGAACAACTTTTGCCAATTCAGAAAAATCTGTTGTCCACAACTGACTTTAATCCTTATTTTTGACTACCTTTGCAGGAGCAGTTAACATGGTCAGACTGCAGAAGTCACGCAACAGAGAGCCTTCGCCGCAGCCAGCAAATCTGGCTCCTGTTGCCTTCATTTATTGGGGCTAAACGTAAATGTGAGACGTTCTTTGATGAACAAGTAGTGACAAAAAGCCAGGGCATAATACACGCAAGTAAAACATTGCAGCTTTATGGACCCATTGCTCTGCAGAATGAAATTAATCGTAAGTCGGTTCTAGAATCAGCAGAACTTTTTAAAGAATATAGAACTGTTTTTCTATTAGGAAAAGCCAAGGAAAGTAGCAATCCCTTTTACAAGCACTCCTAATTTTACACATCTTATAATGTAAAAATGATCAGCTCTTTCAAGTGTCTTTCATTTTTCTTCAATTAAGGGTTTAAGTTTAAAGTAAGCAGTCTTGATAAATTAATGGTATGTTATTTAGCAATCTTAGTTATACAGCTCTTATTATTACTGTAATTTTTATTGAACAAGTGTGAATGTTGCAAAAGTCTCTTTTCAGTATAAGTGGTGTTGCCAACGTGATGTTTCTTTTATACCCCAAAGGTCAGTTAATAGGATCACTAAATTGCCAACAAACTGAGCCCTGCTATTTCTCAGCAAGGATTGAGGGACAAGTTCAATTTCAAACACACATTAGCGTGCATTCAGATACTCTGAAAGACGTATACAGAGAGAGGTTTGCGTAAGAAAAATATCCAAATAAAATACTGTGCAAAGGTTCAGCTTTTATTCAGGCTAGTTATTCTGTCTTGTCAGCTTCACATCGGCAAAGATTATGAATATACTCTTGCTAAGAAAGAAAAAATTGTCCTAGTGCTACCCAGTGGGTTATTGCTGAATTAATTTGGCTGGGAGAGAAGGGAGAATGGGACATAAAGAATTTCTTTTTTTTTCTTTCTTTTTCTAACATGACTGTTTACAGATTATTCCAGAACCAGGTGTGTTGTGAATCTCAAGGATAATTACCAGTTTGGAATAACTCCCCATATGGACATTCCCATTTTAGAGTAAGTGAGGGTTTTATTCCGCGTTAGCTCATTTCACTTGCAAAGTTTATCCCATTCAGAATAAGTGTTTCCCAGAAGGGGAGCTTTCTCACAAAAAAAGTATTTCAGACAGTTTCACCACATAGACAGAAATTCACTTTATGTGACTCTATGAAAAGTTAATTACGTACAATAGATTTTGATAAAATAGGAAAGAATATTCTAAGCTCCAGCTTCAGGTCATGAGTATGGCTTGGAGCATGTGTGCCTCGTTTGTCAGAATACCACGGCTGCCATCACGGGCAATCCCTGTAGCCATGTTTTAAGCCTCATGACCACGACGAATCTTCAAAGGTGAAATACAAAGCAAAGAAAAAATGTTTTTACGCTACATCACTTCTTTATGACCCGAAATGGCTGTATCAGCAGCAGAGGGAAAAGTCTTGTTTTATTCTTTAAATAGTATTTTTAGCATTTTTGAAGCGCCAAGTGCCTCACAGCCCTTTTGTTGATGCAGTGTTGTAACAAGATCTTTGGAGATTTGTAAGATGCGGTGGTCCCCATTTTCATTTGAAGTGGTCTGATGTTTTATATACACAATAAAGAAAAAAAAGAGCAATTAAGAGGAGGAGAAACTGCATTTCAGATTAAGCCCTACAGCAGCATTAGTGTTATGGTTACCCACGGTGCTGCTGAACTCTTTAGGAAAAAAAAAAATGTACTTTCCTCCTATTCAGGGAGTCCAAGTTTTGTCCATAAGAGCATCTGTGAGAAGATGTGGTGGGAACAGGAATAGCTACAGCTCAGATTCCAGCCTGAGCAAGAACTTCATCAGGCAGAGGAAAGAGTTCCCTTGGACTTCCAATGCAAGGAACAAATAGCAAAACGATGGATTATTTCTGTAGAACTAAGGAAATATTAACCACACCTTCTGTATAAAAGATATTGTTGCAATAGCCACCTATCTCAGCTATTTTTAATCTTTAAGGAAGAACTTTTACTGAAAAGAAAAGCTTTTAATATTTCAAAATTCTGAACATCAGAGAGGGCTTACTCTGAAAATGAAATTTTGCTCTATTTATCAGAAATAAATACTGCATTCTTTATCATTTTCTCAATTCACTGTTAAGATAGTCCTTTGAGCACTGCCTGTGAATAACTATTTTAAATCTTCTGAAAACTTTAAAAGCTGCTAACAAGTTTCTCTATAACGCATCGTAACATCGGCTGGATGTTAAGTTAGGATTTGTGAGGGCAGTAAAGCTGATGCAGTTTTGTTTGGAAATAACAATGTGTACTCATCCCTGAGCAACTCACAGGTGGCTGACGACTTATGGCCTATACCTGCTATTTTTCAGACATTTTGGGTGATTTAATGCCAGAACTAGCTAGAACACATGCACCAAGGGAAAGAAAGGGGGCACTAACAGGGCCAGGCTGACTCTGACTCCAAAACGACCGGATGGAAGCAGAGCAGAGGTGTTTGCTGAGCACGTGCCCGAAGTTGCATCTTGTCCAGGGTGAGTTTTGTACTTTTAGAGCATTTATTGGTTTGTCATTCCGGTTTATGCCTCCGCAGATCCGAGATACACCCTCCTTCTTTTGTGACACTGACATTTTCGTAGACTGTTGCTCGCCTTACGCGTGTGTGAACAATCGCTGCCTGGATGGGGTGACTAGAAAGTAACGGGAGGAACGTTCTTTAGTTTAAAACTCCCACTCAAGATATATATTCCCGAGCTTTCTAGTCCTCTCAGTTATAACTAAGCCATTAAGTTAACCATGTTGAATGCAGAAAAAGGTGCTACCCGAAACCTGTCAAAGTAATTATTCTTCTTTATCCTCTGAGGTAGGAGTGCTCTGTGTCAAATAAACATTCTTTAACTGTTCCACCATAACTTTCTCCTCATCTTCAAGATCTGCGCCTTCTTTCATCTCCCACCTGAAAGAAAAAGAATTTTTTTATTAATTTTTTTCATGTGTTTTAAACCAGACTTCAGAACAAGGAAGCCAATACAAAACTCGTTACTATTAATTCATGGTCGTCCCCCCCCCCCAGCGGGGGGGTGTACACCAATTGAGATTGCTGGAGCATACAAAATACAGCCCCCAAAAATCTCGCCACGCACAACTGGCATGGCCATGCAGCAATTGACACAAATTGTCAAAACTACCACAAAATATTACTTATATCTATTTTATTGTGACAGTACTTTCTGGTTTATACCACACACATTGGTAGTGGTGGAAGCCTTGTAAACGAGCAGAGAAACAGTGAAAGAGCTAACAAGGGTTTTGGAAGTTGAGCAGGTGCCCCATGATATCCGACCCAATTATTTAATGCCAATGGTGGTCATTCTCTCGCAGTGACAACACTATGTTACAAAATACCACAAAACTGACTCTTTGTTTCTTTGGCCATCAGGTATACCCACCACACCCAGAAAATAACATACCATGTTCTTCCCTTTCTCCATGTGAATACTCAATTCTAGTTTAGTATAAAGTTCTAATACCATTAAAATTGAAAAACTGAAGAAGAAGAGTATGAAGATGATTTTGATTTTCTCTAGCAGTTAATTAAATATAAACCCTTAAGAGTTGCACAGTATTCCCTTGCAGAAAATCAGGATAATAAATGCAGAAATAGCACTGATATGTAGTCAGCTAAACTTTGTATCACTCTAATTATGCCTACATAATGCTCAGTAATGTGACTCTATCTCTCCTACAAATTTTGAGGATATTTAAGAGTTTGATATCCCTTTAACATTAATCTCTTTCTGTTCTAAGTAGATAGCAAAGCGTAGGATCCCAGTTCAGACCAGCTGAAGACCAAAGGTAAAGCATGAATACTGAATACAGAAATCGTATTTTCAAGTATTAAATCCAGTAGCTTAGCCGTGGGATGATCCTGTAAAGCAGGAGACATGTAGAGGAGCAGCAGAACAAAGACTGCTTTTAGGAAACCCATGTCAGGAGCAATACTTTAATCCTGTCCCCACACTTCTTTGGTCCTCATTCCGACTGCAAAAAGCAGAAGCCATATACAAGTTTGGAGTGGTGAATAAATCAAATGTAGTACAGAATGGTGGGAAGAGCATATTGTATCCATCACATTTGAGAAAAGAGGACAATCATTGGCAATGCAGCATGGCGTGCACTTTTTGGAACTGTATTTAAAAGCTTACCAACACCAGAAAAAGAGCAAGTGTTCCATAGTACAATCTGATCGTTAAAATACAGTTAGGAAAAATATATTCAATGAACATGGATAAATTAGCATATATCCATCATGCCTCTACTGTAAAAACTGAATCTGACAGCCCACATCACTGCCTGGAGTGGAGAAGTATCGGAACAAGCAAAGCACACTATGAATAAAATTATGAACACCCTGTGTCCACAATCAAAGTTTTGCAATAGTTAACTTCCTATTACTCCATTCATACATGACTACGAGCATGGTTAGCATACTTAACCTTATTTAAATATTAACATTAGGTACAATTAATAGCTATTATGTCTGTCTGCTTCATTCTCTGGTTTAGGATATGTTTATAACTGCTAGCTGTACGAGCCCTCAGTGCAGATACTTTTGCAAACATCCTAGGTGAAGGATGTTAAAGAGGGTTCCTTTTTTCCTTCTGCTAATGGACCAAGGAGGCTCTCCAAACCCAGGAAGAAGTCATGCAAGCTTTAATTTGAATTTATGGTCCTCAGATTCATTCCAAAACACCATTTTACCAGTTGAATTGATTCATTTTAATTAATTTGCTTTGCTGCATATTTTTAAGTAGAGGAGCCGTTTGCTTAGGACGACAACTGAAAATGCTAAATGGAATATGTTCAAAACAGTTACTGCTGGAGGTATAACACAGAAATCCAGCAGTCTTGGCTAATGGAAGCTGAACAATAAATCAGCAGATTCCTTTTAAAGATAGTGACTTCATACTTGTCAGCACATTTCATTGAATCTTTAATGTTAGTGTTGGTAAAAATCTTCAATGTCATCCAGTTTGGACATTCTTTAGTGTTCACTTTATAACAAGTTATTAGTAATACATTACATTATCATTTTATCAAAAAGTAGTCTATTTTTAAAGCATTTAAGCAAGTCCAATGAGGATAAGAATGTCTTCTATGCATTCGCTTAACAGTATCCATGAATTAAAGATCTATGAAATGAGCTTGACAAACACCCGGTCCCTCATTTAATTTAGAAATTTTTCCACTCTTATGCTTCAAGTTGGGGATGATATTGTTGGTATTTTTTTAAAAGACTCCTGGACAATCGGCAAGAAGGCCATAACGTATCTGCACTGTTCTAAATGGGAGGAGAAATCAGGTGTTTGTATTCAAGTGGAAAAAGAATCAACATTTACTATTCAAAAATTTGTCCCAAATGGAACATGTTTTTACTGGCATGTCTAAAACGTGTGATGATTGTTTTGGCAACAGTAATTGGTACAAATCCAACTAGCCAGTTCAAGTAATATGAATGTGAATAAAATTACCGTCACGAATTACTTTCCAAATGCAAACTCCACCAGCTCAACAGCCAACCCACACACCTCTGTTGTTCCAAATCACCACTAATGTAGCTCTTCGAGAAAATTTCCAAATAGATAGGTGGCATATAATTTATTTCAGTCTGGCTATATCTTGGGACATTACATAAAATCAGCATTTCAAAACGGTACTGGAACTATTTGAACCAACCCGTCCTATCACCATCTAAATTTTGCTTAGAGCTTATGTAGCCATAAGAAGATGAGTCCTAGTGTCCAGAAAGCTCAACTTTCGGCATATTCTTCATATTTAAAAGAACACATGTGTTTAGAATAAAACCCCATCCACTTGTAATCTTTAGGGTAGTGTTGAAAGCTTTCAGGCCAATAGGCCAAAACTACTTATGTACATATAGAATTAAACATTTGAAATAAGTTTTCAAAATACACTGAAGTATTGAATAATGCGGATGACGTGTTGGCTACACCTGAAGTGAATTGCCTAGAAACTTTTCTCTGTAAGCCTTTCTTTTCTGTGTTGTATGTGGAAGATCAGGGGACAAAAAACCCAACCAATTAGCAGTATATTTTCCAGATAGATACAGCAAAACACATCAGCACATAAAAAGACAGGAATCGGTGAAGTTTTCTGCTGGTCAGCCTAGACCTTGGATCATGAGGTCAAAGAGGATGACTATCACTGGGAAGCTTTCTCTTTCTCCTCATAAATACGAGGGAAGCGAGAAAGAAGTCTTGGTGTGCACTTCCACAAGATAACAAAGTTCAAGGGGAGAAGGATTCGGTGCCCCAGGAAAATCCAGTGATTCCAGCTCAGGGTTAGCAATGCACTCACATGGTATCCTTACTTATAATTAGCTTCAATACATCCATTTATATATATGGGACTATGTTTTGTGGTACTTTTCTCTTTCTACTATACTGAACTGTAAAAGGTAAAGAAACAGCAAATGTGCTTGCAAAGATGCAGAGAAAAATCTTCTTCTGTGCATCTGTTAAAAAGGCTACCCGACATTGTAGCAGGGGTGGATTTAAAACATGGTGATACATTTCCTGCTTTGATTTTGTGTTGCAATATTGCATATATTTTATAAATTGCAGATATATTCCTGTGAAGTCACTTTTTAAGAACCTTAACACTTCAACACTAACACTGCCCATGGCAGGGAGTTGGAACCGGATAGTCTTTAAGGTCTCTTCCAACCCAAACCATCCTGTGATTCTATGATTACCAAAAGCGACACAGATTTTACCTGTACCAGACTGCCAGATTTTAAGAAGTTTCATTAAGAAGTTTATTTTAATAGATACTCTTTTATTAGCTACTAAGTTTGCTTATTAGTTATAACAAGCATGTAAAGATTAGAGGGAAAAAATATGTAAAAAGTTATCAGCTAGAGCAAACGAACAAAAAATAAAATGTAAGAATACTTTTCACCTCAGATGTATTTTGAACTTTGAAAAATCTCCCTCTTTGCATTATTTGAGAGACTAACCCTGCCCTTTTCTAAAGTTTATACAAAACAATGTCCAAAAAGTGAGCAGTTTACAGAAAGGGTCACCCTAATAGAATTTTATAGTGGTATTTTATGTATTACTAATCGTGCTCATGCAGTATTTTGATATCTGTTACATTTCTTAGTGTCTTGAAAAATGTTACATCACACGTAACTCTATGGAAATAATAAAAAAAAAGAAACCAATGACACCATTGTTATTTCCTATGGAAAGGCGAATAATGAAACATTAACTGCACAGCTGAAAATACACATTTCCATATTGAATAACAGATATACTTAATAGTTTCTATGTATCAAAAAAATGGGGCTGTATTCAATGCTGAGCTAAGAAGATGACATAATTCACATCTAATCTAAATCAGACACAGACAGTGCCATTCAAACCTCCTAACGTGGGTAAACATTCACACTTCAAGCACCGCAAGCTCTTAAGCTTATCTATTTTTAATGTGGCGAATTACCACTGGAAAGCTTTGCAGACACACTATTTTCAAGTGCAGTTTTGATAAAGGTCTTCTTTTTATGCCAAGTATTATGTAAGAAGGAAGGAGTACGAAAAGAACGCGAAAAAAGGTGCTTAAACTTAATTTACATTCCCTTTTATCTTTATGTGATTTAAGAATTGTTTCATGTAATTTACATGAAAATATTTTCCACATAATCATCCTCAGTTTCTTCCAGAAACTGTTCTTCTGTAATTTTCAAACTTCCGTCTAAATACACTTATTTGCAAATAATGCCATAAACCAAAGGAGGCAAAAGAAAGCGATAGTTTGTGCATAAACAACTAATTGATGCCATTTTGCGAAATCGAGATGAAATTCATCCCCATTGTTTAATGGGTGCAGATTTTCTGCAGGGGATTTAACCCTAAAACGCGCCGCCAGCTGTGGCCTCTTCTTACTCGTGGTGTCCTTGCAGCTGCGGAGCCCCCCTGGATCAGTTGGTCCTGGGGTCCCTTTCTGTTTTTCTTCTCCAAGTGCTTCCCTGTCACCTTTTAAACTTGAGCAGACACGAAAGGATTAATTGTATTTTCTCCCAAAGACGTCTTCATACTTGTCCTTATGCTTGCTCCTTGTAGAATAATTATGGTAAATATTATTAGCGGATTGATGAAGACGAGACTGACCATTTTTTTTTCAGCCATTGACAGAGAAAGAGGAACGTGACAAAGCGTGAAGTAGAAACAGGTGTTTTGATGGTTTGGGTTTTTTTTACCTTTTTGGAACCTCCACAGTAGTTACAAGCCATCATCAGGCATCCTGTTCTCATACGTGTGCAGGACCTTGACTGAATTCAAACATTTTTGGTTGAAACAACCGTTATCCCCGGGTACCAGATTATACTGCCATATTTCTACCTGAGATGGAAAATACGTAAACTTTGGAATTTTTTTATAGTTCTTGAGATTTCGTACAACAAATCAATACATTTAAATTTAAATTTACACGTAAATGTTTATTTTAATCCAAAATAATCTTATACATTTAAATGGATTAGAATACTGCCAGTAAAGGCAGCAGTGTTCTCTACACTCAGCTGCAACAGGTAGAGAAATCATGCAGGTAAATAAAATATAGTATCTTGCTACCAGCTCATTGAGCATTTTAATGAATTACCTTTTTGCTTCCCGAAGTTTGTAAGAGACACAGCTGTGGATGAGGCTCTTGCAGGCAGTGAAACAATTGTTTTATCAATGTCTAGCATGTTATACTTCACCACCAGACAAGACATCTCAGCAGCTGGTATCTTGTTTGCCATTTTTAAGTAATAGAAGAATATACATCTCTGTAAGTTTCACTTCATATTTCAGCTGAAAATACACTTTTTGTAGCATAAGAAGTCATAGATCATGAAATGCAATGTTAGTCAGCCAGCTAAATCCAGTATTTGTCCATAATCTCAAATGCTGAAAAATCCTTCCGTTTCTGTGTGGGGCAACGTTTTATTTTTCTAATGGCATTCTCAAATTAAAAGGGAAGTCTCTGGTAGTTTATCAGATTGCATTTGGTTAAAATAATTTATTTAAGACTGTGACTGACATCTTAACTCCTTACATATTAGCCGTTCAAAAAATGTCTGCTTTGTTTCAGTCATTTGTGTAGTGATCCTCAGATTTTTTTAATCTCTCTTTAATCCACCTACTAAGCACATACCCCCCTGAAGGACATTAAAAAAAGATGGTGGGGGGAGCCTTCAAATATACAACTACTGCACTGTTGACAAGCCCCAGAGGAACAACGCGATGCAGGCAAAGGTTCTGGTAGGGATACTCACCTTGAAATCACACCATCTCTATGTCTACCTAACACAAAACACTTCATTTGCCTGTCTTCATCCAAAATAAACAATATCCCCCCACAGTGGAAAGTTATATTACTTTCAGGACAACCTGTGTGAAAATCAGTGTCCTTCATCATATCCAGAAATAAATCAAACCTGAAAATTTCAGTACAATTTTGCCAAATTCCTCTCTCTCACATGTACACAAGCACCATGAAATATGCCCTCCCAGAATTTTCCCAGTCAATAAAATAAATTCTTTTACTTCCTAGAGGATATGGAAGAAGACACCATGAGAATTACAATTTATGTTTTTAATTATCTGTACGCCACAAGAATGGGAGCGAGGGGAAAAAATAATGAAAGGAAGACAAAGCTACAAGTGATCAACAGAGTTATGTTCCTGCTTCCAAGGAGGAAACCAAAAGGAGAGACCATACCTCGATGTACTGAAGAAATCAGCTCATGGGAAACATTTTAGAAAGTAAAGTATGTCATGAGAAGAGAGGAGAAGAGAATAGAGCCGTGACTCACAGGTTAACCTGTCCCAGCTATGAAGTTAAGACATTAGAAGGATGTTTAAGAAGTTTTGAACTGAAATAGAAACTTCACAAGTCTTGGAATAAAATGATGAAAGACCCTTTTCCAGGGCAAGAACACAGCCGTGAAGGATGTTGTCAAGGGCAGCGGAAGGCACACAGTGAAAATTTTAGAAGCTTTCCAGCTGGAAGAAGAAAGGTGAGGTAGTATTTGCCCAGCCTCCCTGTTATTGGTGTTTGGTGTCCCACATCCTTGAAAAACGGTGAATCAAGCCTCACAGACACCAAGCCATGAGTTACAGACAGCGGGAACGTGCTGCAAGGGGATGAAGCTTTCTCTTAGGTCTTTTCTTTTTAATTTAACCCCTTTCGTTCACAATTCTAACACAGTAGAAAATAGGAATGATATATATCCTCAACATTTCAGTTGTCTCTTAAAAAAATCATTACCTTAAATGTCCATTTTTCAGCATTCTTACAACTCTTTCTTAACTGCATAGCTTGAAATAATGGACATTTCAGACAATTAGGCTCGTGCTGACCCAGCTTTGTTGAAGCTGTCACCATATCTTGTTCTGAAAATAGTCCAGTTTGTTAGGTTTCTGCCTAATTAGATTAGATTTTTTGGTGTTGCTTTTAAAATAAGTTAAACAAAAACCAAAAACCCTAATCACAGTTAATTTGTACAGCTTCAGTTTGCTGGGCTTGTGCTTTACTCAGCTCTGGACCAAACACATTCTCTCTTAGTCTAACTGCTGAGAATCTTAAGCAAAGTTTATTCACCAAAGGATAATTTCTTATGACGACATTCAGGGAAATAATTGTGCTAAGATGACATGTGCCAATTGTCTGCAGGTCGTATCCTTTCCCTATTCTTTTATTCTTTCTTTAGACTATCCCCAAAACCTCTAGTGCTTGAAGTTGCTTATCTGGCTCTCTGAACTAAGAACACTGTATGCTTGATTATGCAAATGCATATAATATTTCAATTATATCTAATATAATATAATATGCATATAGCATGTCTCTATATATCTATATATACCCATATATGCATACATATATTCATGTAAGTAACGGAGTAATGATGCAGGCATTCAAGAGGGCAGATCCCATTCCCAGAGGAAGAATGGGATCAACAACACTGTGTCTAAGCTAAGTGCTTGGAGGTGACTATTCAAATGATTTCATATTTTCAATAATTTTAAATAACTTGGTAATCACCAAATGAAATGAATTTCAGTATTTGGGGCATCAGTGTAATTTTTCAAGAAAATCAAGAGGTCCAAATTCACAAAAGGAAGTACCTTACAATCACAGAGCTGGAAACATTTTCATTCAGTAAATATAAGTTTTACCTGCATATGATTACGTGGTAGAGTTTAGGAACCAAAAATGCATCTACTAAAAACACCCTGCTCTTCAGCTCATGCAGTACTTGTTCCCTCTCTTCACCCCTCCCTTTTTTATTTCAATTTACAAAGGCTTTCCATAATGAATGCTGAAAACCCAATGTAAATACTTTAAAGGATTAAGCTTTCAAATGTGGTTACTCTGGCATATGTATGTTCCGTAAATACAAACACTAGATATATCTGCTGAGAAATTATATTTGATAATTTGACAGCTTTGTGGCTTAGGACTATAAAAAATTCATATTTTGTCAACAAGAAACCTCCTCCATTTGTTGAGAAGGGGCTACTATGATAGCATAGAAAGATGAATATTTTGAAAACACAGATTATTATGGGATTAATATAATCCCCTACTTTTCTTAATGCGCTATATTTTTTAAAAATATTAATTTTCTTTCTTTTAAAAGAATCCCACTCAACTCATAACATGCAGGAAAAAAAAAAAAGAAGGTGCAATATAAGCAGAACATTTAGTGGAGCCAGGAAGCTGATGCTTTTACTGGTACCAAAAAGTTTTATCCCAATTTGAGGTGGGATGGTGGTGCTGCTGAAAAATCTTACATCCTTCCATGTTCATACAAAAGAAGAAAACACTCCTGGCCTGGTCTGTGGCCAGAATCCCCCACTTGTGCCCAGACTAGGTGTGGCCCGTCCAGGGGTCTCACAGGCACCTAAGGTTGGTCTTTATCTAGAGCAGGGCCACCTGGAGCAGGTTGCTCAGGGCCACATCCCATTGGAGTATCTCCAAGGACAAGACACTCTGTTGCTTCCTTGGACAACCTGGTCCAGAGTCTGACCACCCTTGGACTAAAAAATTTTTTTTTTTCCTTACATTCAGACAGAATTTCCTGCATTCCTTTTGTGCCTATTGTCTCTGGTCCTTCCACTGCTCACCACTGAGAAGAGACCATCATCTTTACTCCCTCTATCAGGTGTTCATACCCATGGATAAGGTCCTCTCTGAGCTTCCTCTTCTCCAGGTTGAGCTGTCCCAGCTCTCTTAGCCTCTCCACATTTCACAGTATTTCACTGTACCATGTAGAGGTACCCCAGATGGCACACAAACCCCATGTCTCCTTCACACCTATAGACATCCTAGCAGGAAGCCTTACCAAAGGAAACATTAGCCCTGTCATTAGCGTGGTCCCATATGGCATCATTGTCCCTCCTCCTGCATGCTGCACCTGCATCTTTCTCCAACTTCTACACATTCCTGTAACTGAAGATGGCACGGTAGGATATTTCCATGGCATGACAGAGTGTTGTAGACAAATGCCAGCAACAGTACCCATCTGCAAGAGGTCGTGGCTCAAGTGAAGGAGGCCATACCTGCACTGAAGGGGTCAGGCTTCAAACTGCTCAGGTGACCTTCATTTTGGCATTTTTACAGATTCTAAACCTTCTGCTTGCAGTTTGAATAGTCTTTGGAGACAGCACATTTATACACGGTCTTTAAAAGTAGAGAGTGCCTTATGGAAAATGCTGACAGCCATCCAATACAGAATATCACAAGATGGCACACAAGCAAAACCACGTTGCAGGGTGTAGAATCCCAGTGCTACATACAAGGGAAATAATTATCTTTTGTTGGTATTAAAAGGACATATAAGAATGTTTCAATATAATCCATCTGCCCCTGGAATGTACCTGTTTCACTCCTGGAAGGTGTATTTCTTGGCACAACTATATGCTTTTCAGCAGTTCTGCCTGTTGAGGCTGGGTTCCCTGGGAAGGTGTAGTCAATGCGAGAAGTGTCCCAGGCTTGGTGTGGTGGGAGATGGGGTTCCCTGGGTGTCCTGGCCTCCAGCTCAGATACAGCTTTGCTGCAGGAAAATCCCCTCATGCGGACAGCAGTGGTCACAGTTCTTCTGCCATGTGTCAAATGCTCCTACTACAAATGCTGCCTTCACGACAGGAGGGACACTGAGGGGCTGGAGCGTGTCCAGAGAAGGGCAGTGGAGCTGGTGGGGAGTCTGGAGCACAAGTCTTGTGAGGAGAGGCTGAGGGAGCTGGGGGTGTTCAGCCT
>JAOXJM010000019.1:78968572-78979564 GCA_026413425.1 Tringa solitaria
TGGAAGAGGCTGCCCAGAGAGGTGGTGGAGTCTCCTTCTCTGGAGACATTCCAACACTCCTGGACACGTTCCTGTGGGACCTGTTCTGGGTGACCCTGCACTGGCAGGGGCTTGGACTAAATGATCTCCAGAGGTCCCTTCAAACCCAATATCATTCTGTGATTCTGTGATTCTATGATTCTGTGTATTAGGATGATAGATGAAATTCAGCAAAGACAAAAGTGAAATGAGGTACAATGGAATCTCAGTCCTAACTGTACTGAGAAAATGATGGGCTCTGAGCTGGTTATTACCAACCTTGCATAATATCTTAATGGTCTTAAATAGTTCTAAGAAAATCTAAGTTCAATGATGAGTAGAAATGGAAAAAAAAATCCCAACCTTGTGTTTCAAGGATTGAGATTTAGCAGGAAAATAAATAAAAGTATTATACTATGCAAGGATATAAACCCATGGCTTGCTCACATTTTGAATACCACATGCACTTCTGGTTCCATCATCTCTCTATCTTTACCAAAAAACTAACCAACGAACCAACCAAACCCAAAACAATAGAACTGAACAAGGCACAAAAAGAGGTGGGATAGGTAGGATTTGTTTAAGCTGGAAAAGAGATAGCAGCAGGTGAAAAACAAACACAAAGAGGGCTTTTTCAAGCAACAGACTGTGGATGCTTAAAGTTTATGTGTACTCCAGAGGAGAATGCACAACTTCATGGAAGATAAATCCTTCTTTATATATTAAACATAAAGACACTTCCTCTGTTTAAAGGAAACCTTGAGCCAAAAGTTGGTGTAAACTGAGGTAGTATCCTGGGATACATCGATATTTCAATTGGCTTTTGGAAAGCGTGCTAAGCCTCAACAATTTTGATTGTAGCAATTAAGGACAAAGTTGAAAAACACAGATCCAGCTTTTTAAAAGTCTGTTCATTTGGTAAACTATAAATGAGAGACTTCATGTCCTCAAGTTTCACAGTAGAAACATGGCACTAAGTTTATTGTGCAATATGCAGGGTGGCATCTACTAATGTCTTTTTTATTTTAATACACGGAGAGGTATCTACTTTGGCTGCTTTAGGCATCTAATTTAGATTGAGTCAGAATACCTAAAATTAGTGCTACCTACATATAAAGGAGCAGAACTAAGTGTTTCCAGATGGACCTAAATTAAATGCATAAAGACAGAATCCATAAATATTCCCTCCAGTGTTACTTCTACTTTACCTAGTATTTGCTACCTATTAATATGGTCAGAGAGAAGAAAAAAAAAATCTGAATGCTTGCCACATATATACCTACTCGATTATTAAGAATAAAAATTCTTACAATCAAGTATTGGCATTTTTTAATGCCTTCTGTTGACATTTCCATTACAGATCTATCTCAAGGCTAAACCAATTCTGACAACAGCATATTATGGGAGAAATAAATTGCACTTTTGTAATTCTTTCACTTCCAATATCTTTTCTCATAAGCTAGCTAAATTAGCAGAGTACTTAAAACATCAGTTTAAACAAAATCTTTGCCTCAAAAAACACGACCCAAACCTCACCCTTTATAGAATCTTACTTTTTCAGAAACTTCACAAATAGACTAATCTGCACCCTTCAGGTTGTTCTGAAGCACATCAATAGCATCATTTACATGACATGTATCACACGAAATTATAGAAACGATGCTCCACTTGGCATCTGCCACAATTTTAGCTTAAAACAAAGTGCAGCTTCTCCCACATAGCATCCTGATTAAACAAATTAACTATGGCGCTGACTGCAAATGTACACACTAGAGTGTAAAAAATGAACAGATACAATGGCCAAGTCTGTATTTAATTTTAATTAAATTTCATTCTGTAGCTCAATTAATCCACAACTCCAAATGTCAGCAGGACTTAGGCAAATGGAATGACATCTGCTGCACTGCACACTGACTATAAAACCTTCACTGCATGCTAGAGCTCTGGAAATGTACCAGGAAATTAAAAAAAAAAAACAAACCAATGTTCTTATTAAATACATATCAATGTATAGAAGTCTAATTTCAACAGAACGCAGGAGAGATACTTGAAGGAAAACTTGGGAAAGTTTGTTTATTTCACAAGTCTGGCTAATAATACTGTCTATCTGGAACTGAGTACAGTGGTGTACATGCATAATGACTAATTCATAATGGAATTGTGTCATTTTAAAGTGATTTGCTAAGAAAACGTATTGTAGCATACAGTGTGATGAAAAAAGTTATACTGTAAGCACTTCATATTCTTATTGTTGTTGTTGTTGTTATTATTAATAATTTTGTTACTACTATTATTATTACTACTACTACTCCCGTGTATCTGTACAGAAGTCTTACCCAGAAGCTTCTGCTTGTGCTTGAGAGCTGTAGGAAGGCGTTATTTATGTCACAGAGAAACTGACCCACACTTTTCAGGGCATTTAGGTATTTCAATGGTAATCTGACATCTAAATATGTTTACAATGCCAGCCACGTGACAAGCTGATTACAAGGGGAGTGGAGGAATTTGAGGAAGGGGAAAAGACGGCACCAAGTGTGAATGGAACTTCATGGAGTATCTGAGCCACACCACCACACCGAGAGTCTCATTTCTTTTTATTGCTCCTCTCTAGTTTAAAAGAATGGCCCCGTCTTAGACATCGTTTTTGATTGACTTTTATTACAAATGACAGAGCGAGCAGGTACAGATGAGGGAGCTGGGGACAAGGCCTATGCATCCGGGAGCAGGGAGAGGTTTCTGCAGTGACGGTTGTGAGTCAAACAACCAGTTTTTAATAAAACATCACTACCCATTTCAATGGATCTGATTTAAAATACACAACCAAGGCAAAAAAGCAAAAAAAAAAAAAAGGAAGGAATGCCTGTATGCATGCATTTCACAGTACTTTATGCATAAAAATGTATTTAGATGTCTCAATTTTCCAAATACTGTCTGTAGCTTCATTCAAAAACCATAAAATAATGCTGAACTCCATGAAAACGGCTGCTCTGCTGTAAGATCTTGGTTCTGCAAATACTTGATTCAGTCGAATACTGTGTTTATAGGAAGAGGCTACAACTTATTTTTCAGTTTAATGATCTCTATGATTGTTTCTTCCCCCTATTGATAACCAAGTCATTGAATGTGCTAAAAGTGAAATAGAAGTTCCTATGTTTTTCCTAAAAATAAATAAATAAATAAAATAATTACAAGTCCTTCCAGCACTATTAACTGTGTTTTGTGCAGCTCTTGCATATTTTGGATGGTTGTAAAATTATCAACTGAGGTAAGGAATATAGAAAAACATGTACTGAAAATTGAACTTCATGCTTTAAACAGCTGTTTTTAATCATGTGAGTAGATTAAATGACTTTAATCAAAGCGCTTACCTATAATAAGAATAAAAATTAAAAATAGAATATATAGACAGTTTCCAGGACTAAATTCCTATGAAAGAACCCAATTATTACTGTTCCATTTTTCCTTCATAAATTTTGGGCTTATTTTATGCCAAATACATTCAAGAGAAATTTCAATTTTAATCAATGCACTAAACAAATCTAAATATGATTATACTAAATTATGCTGATTACAATTATATAATTAGCTAAAGTACTCTCTAAAGTTCCTTAATTTATTTTTTCATTCCTTTAATATTGCTTTCTCAAAGACTGCTCTCATGTTTAAAGAAAACATTTTGCTAAAATGTGAACCTGCTTTTAAGAGGCAGCTGTAACTATTGATATTGTTCAATTTCTCAGCAACAAAGCTAGGGTCTCTGTCCAACAGAATAGCTCAGTATGGCCTAACAGTGTCTCAACAATGGCTTCACAGTATTTTTTATCTATATATATCAACAATAAAAGATTGTATTTTTATGACTATGTGCAAAGGTAATATCTCCATTGTTAAAAAAAAATCTTAAAAATATATTATTAACATATACTTAAACAATGTAATCTTAAAACTATAAATATGTCTGAAATATTTAACTACAAATACGTTACCCTTAAGGTTATCTAAAGACATAATTATCGCTTCAGTTTCCTCTCTTGTATTCAAAAGACATGAACCCCAACACCACTGACATCAAAACAGCTGCTCATGTCAACGATGTTAAGATTCGACCCCAGATCCCCCAAATTTAACTTTCTGTATCACTGTAATTCTACCTCCTGTAAACTTACCCCCTCATTTCCTGACAATACGACGGACAACAGTGCTTTGGTTCTTGAACTAATCATGCTGATTTTGTGGAGAAGGAAATTTAACATGATTTCATGTAACTATCGTGGCACACCTCTGAGCCTGAGAAAGTACCAGCTTTTGGGCAGAACATGGCAGAAGAGCCCAAGAAAGGTATTCACTGATTTGGTAAGTGAAAATATAGTTTGTTACATAATTGTTTATTATGTAATTTTCTTTCCTCTGTGGCTTTCCAGTCATACTCCAGTTAATTTTATCCTTAGTATTAATTTTTTTTTCATACACCCCTTTTTAATTTCTTAGAGTATCATCTTCCTCTGTTTCTCTCTTTAGGACTTTATTTTAATCTTTTGACTTCTTGCTTCTAATAATATCCGCGACTATCTCCTTTCAAAGTTCTACTTCAAAATTGACTTTTAGTCACTTTAGAAGTTTTTTTGTTAGTGCTATCAAAGAAATTTATTCAATTGTTAAGCATTCAAGGAAAATTTGATCTGTAAATTTAAAAGATGTGAAATCTTACAGAGTTCCTCTTCATAAGTCAGAACTAAGAAATATCAGTGAAAACAAAAGAAAACAAGTATAACAAAAACACCCGTCTCCCATTTTCTTCTCAAGGAAAACCAAGTGCCTACTGCTTTTTTCCCTGAATATCCAGAAATTCCCTAGCTTGAGCACCAAGTTAGTGTCACTCTGTGCTTCCGTCCAACTGGGAATCCACAGCCTTCCCCCATCTATATATCTAATTATGTCTACCCATACCTAAACACTGCCTTCTATAAGCATATAATGCTCAGGAGTGCTGACTTTTTGAAGCTCTGAATGTTTCCCAAGCTGAAAATCAATATTCATGAAAAAAAAAAAAAAAAGGTGCATTACTGGAACAGCAGCTAAGATAGTCAACAAAATACTTTCATTTTTACCTTGTGTCACTACACCGCACTGTACATAAATAAACATGTTCAGTTATTCAGCCTCCTCTATGACAGTCAACAAGACTGCTGATTAGTACTACGTACCAAGTAGACACTTCAGATGTGTGCCTAGTTTTTCTCTTACCCAGGTACGAAAATTGCAGGATATTTCACGAAGAAATAGAAAAAAACAGAAAAACTTGGATGATATCCATCCATGTTCCTCCAGCCATCAGCAGTCACGAAAGAAGAACCTATTACAGGCTGCTGGAGCTGCAGTGCCTGTTCAAGCCAATGCTCCCAGAGCCTCGACTTCTGACAACCAAAAAAGCTGCTCCACCACATCCCCCGCCGCTGGTGTCACTGTAAAATTCCAGGTAATGAGGTAAGGGGCACACTTGGGTTCTTTATATGCCAAGATGAGGAAAATTAATTTCAGTGCTAAAAAGATGGGAGTACTGGTACAGACGGGCACTAAACACTTCCAGCTGCTCTACGGTACCGGAATCTGGAAGGGGAATCCTGTTATAAACACGAATACAGAATAGTCTCTTATATTCCATTAGTGCAACAGGAGCACGGGGTATGGGATTATGAGGGGTATATGAAAAATGAAATATAAATGAAAGTAAGATCTTTGTGCTAGATGCCACAAATACAATTGCTCAGGGGATGTAAAAAAAACAAAGGTGAAATAAAAAATGTTTCTGGAAAGAGGTGTGGTAGGGGCTGATCATCATCATCATGACATACTGTGCTATTGAGGTCAATCACCAGTTCGGTTCTACTTCCTAGTTCATAGCTAAACAGACAAAATTTAATTTATGAATAAATACTAATGTTTAGTTGTTCTTTTTGTTTATTAACTGATTGATATGTGTGGACAATGGACCACACTTAAAACTGGACAATTAAAACCTTTGAATTAAATGTATTCTTATCCTTTGTCTTCTGTCAACTTGCTCTTTTTTTTTTTTGACAGAAGAGAAAGATAGAGACCGTGCATCTGGGTTCTTATTTTTCCTTTGCAAATATTTTTCCTTGATGCTTTATATTTTAGTTTTACACTTTCAACAGAAAAAAAGTTCTCTAAGGTTATATTAAATAATCAAACTTTGTGACAAACATTTCTGGGACAGCTACTATTTATGTATCTACCACATGGTCATTTTTATTGCTAGGATGGACAATTTTGCTTCTAGCTCCTAGAATTCAATAAATATTTCAAAAGTACTGCATCCCTTAAAAAACTTCAGAAAGACTGTGTTATATACTAATGAAGACAAGCTTAATAAATTAAAATAATGTAAATGCAAAGATCTTTTCAGAACTTTGCTGCTACTAAGTTTTATAATGTTGGAAAATAAATATTAAAAGAAAGGTCTTATAAAATACTAGACTTCTCTAAATTTTTTCATGTAAAACCCAACTGATCTGTAAGTAAAAGAAATATATTTCTCAATTACCAATACTGACACTTGTGGACTGGTTAAAAGTCACCATACCTAGAATCTAAAAAGTACATACTAAAAACCTGTGATTTGCCTCTTGTCCAATTTCACCAATACTGGTGAATTTCTAATTTCTAATTTGGTGAAGCAGTAATATTAATAATAAAATAGTAGCATCTAAAGTTTAGTAGGAAGGATACACGTATTTACTGAGTACGTAAATCTCAAGCCATGAAAGTAATCTAAAGAAAATTTAGAAGCACAGCTTATTTGTACACCTTTCTCTGGTGAAAATTTCACTCTTCTGGGTTTTTATTTTTTAACTTTTTTTTTTCTCAAAAATTTAAGGTATAGAAGAGAGAGTTTGATTTCACTCTGTAAGTCATGTTCTAAATGAACGAGCTGTGTGTATTTCTAGACAGAGAGCAGCACTACCACTAATCTGCCTGCCACTGACTGTCAAACTTCTGCCACTCTTCAGGGCGAATTCACAGGGAAACCCACAAAGTGATAAAATGAACACCTAATCTTCAGCTGCAAACTCAGCATGTAGCCACCATCATGCATTTTTTTAGACTTTTATACTAAATGTATGGTTTTTTTTAAAAAATGAAACTATTAGGATACACTAATCTAAACTAAGCTATTCATAATAGGT
The DNA here is from genome assembly GCA_026413425.1 of Tringa solitaria. Lineage (NCBI taxonomy): Eukaryota > Metazoa > Chordata > Aves > Charadriiformes > Scolopacidae > Tringa > Tringa solitaria. The sequence continues at coordinate 78,975,799 of JAOXJM010000019.1, forward strand.
CAAAAATACACAACTCTCGTTCTGACTCCACAAGTCACCAACTTTTAACTCAGGATATTGCCTTATTACTGCATGACCTTTAAAAGGCGAAAAAAGCAGAAAGGAAAAATAATAAAGTTATATTTTACTATCTGTTTTCTTCTCTGTATTAGAACTGAACCCACATAAAAACTTGTCCAAACCACCCTGAACTGTGTAAGAGTTTTTCAGGAAGATGACAGCAAAAGCCTCACAATCTGACCAGCAGCTCAGTCAACTATGCTTTGGAGCTGTCAAATTTGTGAAGTTTTGTTATGTATTTTAAGCCCTAGTGGGCCACAGTGCCCCGAAACACTTCTGATTCTATAAACCTCTTTCCCTTAAAAGAGCATTCTCTCTGACGGCAAAATGATGATCTCTTTGAGAACAAGACGGCCAGACACAGGGACATCTCCACCCAGAAGACCCAACCCTCGCGTATGGAATTTGCCAGAGAAGACAGTAGATGAGGCGGGAGGGAACCTAGGTGGACACATTAAGCTTTGCATCACACGGGACATAAAAAAAAAACAGAACACACTGAGGGGAATCTCAACCAGAAATCATTGATGTAATGGCAAAGGTGCAGCAGGTTTTACCAGCAGGCATTTGGAATCAACATTTCATTTGGAAGTTTCAAAATTTTCCATCAATATGATCAAAATACATTGATGTTACCTTAACTTGTGTTTATCTGTGAACAGGTTTTCTAACTACTTTAATAGCTTTATTGATGTTATTTCCTTCCTTGTCTACCAGTAAATCGTAGTTTTGAAAAGTCTGTCAGCTCTGTAGACACAAAAGTTTACGGCTCTCTTAAAGCAGTATCACATTATTTGCCCAAGCTCCGTATCTTGCAAACTCTGCTAATGTTTCTCGTTTCTTTTCATCCAGAAATCATCTCACTTTTTGGTTTGCAAGAAGAATACCAGATTCAAGTGATTTTTTTTCAGTGGAAGTGAATTTTCACAGTGGAGTTATATAAAGAGATGCAGTTCAGAAGTAACAAGTTTGGTCCTTGTATAACAGGTAACTTTAATGACAGCCATCCTTTAAATATATATATGTATACATACGCATGTGTGCATATATATACATGGTTTGAATTCAATAGAAGGCTATTCGAGAGTCATATACAATGCCTTAAAATAGTAGTAAAATGGGAGTGTAAAGCTACACAGTAAAAGAGTCGAAAGGATCATCAGTACAACAGAAATTGAAACACAAGTAGTACACGGGGAAGAGTGAACTGATGCAAAAAAAAGGCTTTAAATTCACAGAATCAGAATTCTAGTTGCCTCCATGAGTTCTATCAATATTTCTCAGCTTTCATTTCTGCTGTTCACTTTGAGCCTTCTGCTCTGTCTTTAAGCAAGCTTATTATCATTACGTCTGCTTAATTTTATAGCCTGGATCTCGTACATGTGCTGGATCAGAGTTACCAATTGGTACTGATGGTGGATCATTACGCAGTTTATCCCAATAAGTGATGTGAAGATATTAAATGTTCTTGTGCCATACTGTTTTATTAATGAGAAATTACTTATTAAATCCTGACATAGAGTGACAACATGAATGGATGCAGTATCTACAGACCGCTAGGAGAAGTTAGGTGTAGAGAGCTCAAAGCGTGAGGGGAAACACAAGGTGGAGTTCATAAAACAAATTAAAAGCACGGAATAAAGAAAAGATAGTCTGGTCACACTAGCATTTTGGTCTGATATTGCAGACTTTTTAAGTAAAATACTTCCTTTAACATGTTAGAGCTGTGGCCTATACAAGAAATCTGCCATATTAAGACCTACAGTCCAACTGTAGATCCAAAGATTTTTGCTATGAAGGCGATGTAAAAGAATTTATGCAATAACCCGTTTTTAATGCAAGGGATCTGAGGACAAAGAGCTTCTTCCAAAACCCCTGTGGCCCCAATCTTGCTATCAAAGCTGTGCAGGCAGGCCTGTCCTGTCCCCACGCAGAGTTTGTTGGGTTATGAGGATGCCCTACCTCATACAGAGGTATAGGTCTATGGGATAACAGATAAGACTCCTCTCCAGTACAAAGGTTTATATCCTGGATTATTATGCTGGGTGGTTTGGTTTTTTTTTCTGTTTCTTCTGAATAGCAGTTTTTTAACACAAGAGGAAAAGTGTTAATAACATTTATTCTAACCTGGAAACAGTTGGCTGACTATGCAGAGGAAGCACAAGGGATTGTAGAAGTTCTGACTACAGTGACCTCAGAAGAAAATGGTTTATGCAGAGCAAGTCGCTTGCATGCAAAACCCACCACTTGTCCTTACCCATAGCTGTACCACTAAAAAATTATTTCGTGAACTGAAAGGGGTGAACTGTCTGAACACTCTTTCTAACAAAACCAGGTCCAAAAAAGGTTGGATACAATTAAATTCCGATGAATAAATCTGTAATATGCTTCTTATATGCTACATGGCATTCACACGCTCTTCTGCACCAGAAAGCAAGATCTGCTGGAAGAGTTATTAAGCTCTTGTTCAAACTGCCACGAATTCTTCCAAAATAATCACTGTTGGGGATCAATTATAAATCATACACTATCAATACACCAACTTCTCGATGGGCAATGCCTGAAAAGTTAAAAAAATCTTACCAAAATTGTATTTTGTGCTACACTAAAAGTAAATTATACACAAACACAGACTCCATGGGGACTCTTTCAGAGACATAATTGTTTGTGGCATTACAGATAAAGACATCACCCAATTCCCCCCCAAATTAACAAATAACTATAAAACTGTAATCTCAACCTGTGAAGATGAAGGTTGAATTCAATAACTGAAATACACTAGAATCATAAAAATGATGGCAGGAAAAATTGGTTGTGTTATAATTGTATGTTCAATGTGACAAAGGCTGGCTCAACTGTAAATATGTACATTTTATTAAAACAACAGAGTAAAATTAAGCAAATTTTTAAGTATTTTCTAACCTTGTTTATATTATTAATAGTACCGTGAAATTAATACCATCATATTTCATAGAACACATTTAAATGTCTGAAGTAAAAAGGTTATTACTCATTTATAGCTTATTAGATGCTTCCCTTTCTTCCATAACACCGTTCATCTGGCTTACACTTCATGCTCAAGTCATGCAGATTGGAGCTGACTCTCAATTACACAAAGTCTTTCTCCAAAGATGACAGTCCAAATACAGTAGAGATAAAATACATCAAGGTTTAAAATAGGTCCGTTCAGCCCCACTGCCACTTCATCATGAAATGATATAATTCACCGCTGCCTCTGCCTAGCCTAACATATGTTCTATTCACAGCCTGCGTCACTCTTCATTTGTAATTATTTCCCTTTTTTTCCCCCCATCTTGTAATACTTTGCTTGGTTGAAGACAAATACTGAAAGGAAAAAAGAGTATTATCATATGATGACCTGTTCCAGGGTGTTAAGTCCCTGTCAAGGTTTGATTTTAACATGGGGTATTGATGACAGTACATCAATTCAGGCATCATGTCCAGAATTAGACTATATTAATTATCACTTGAGTGCAGTATGCATGAAAGTGCTGTTTCATTGACTAAAAGGATTTGACTGAATAAAAATCCATTTCTCATCTGGTTGCTTATGGATAAAGACATTTTTTGTCTTTGCTGTGGATTGTTCTTTATTAAATATGATATTTATAAGATTGAATAGACTGTGTCATTCAACAACAGATATGAATATTTTTAAACAAAGAATATTAAATCCATTGTTTTG
>JAOXJM010000019.1:78981520-78995494 GCA_026413425.1 Tringa solitaria
GATCCAGCTGCACCCAGACTCCTCTCTGAGAAGGAGTTTAGAAAGGCAGGGGGTCTTTTCTGAACCTCCTGACTCAATGGGGGGTATCCCTGACAGCGTGTCTGACCCTGTCCTCTCGGCAGTAAATAATAGAGTGCACCTTGACACCGAATCTCATAAAACACTATCACATTTACTACTGGTTTTATCACATTTACTACTGATTTTGTTAAATCACTGTTTCACCTTAATAAATATTTCACTGCTTCTCTCTTACGAGTGAAGTTAATCACTCCGTCCGCAACAACTAGCCCGCTCCCTTCTTCTCCTCCACCTGTTGTTTGGTTTGCACGGGGGGCCCAATTCTTTGAGTACAACACCTCGCAATTCTCGCACGTTAAAAGCCAACTGCTCGATCCTCGCTTTAGCACGGTGTCTGCGGGAAAGTATGAAGTGAATGAATGGCAGCGTTCATTCAAGTGGGAAGAGAGCCAGAGGGTTTACTGTACGAAACTCGGGGTTGATTGACACCAGAACGCGGCATGAGTTATGCAAAACCGGGGAGGCTCCGACGTGGGAATGAATGAGCGAAGGGGAGCCGCCTGCTGAATGGGTGACTCACCACACCTACACCCCTCGCCAAGGTGCTCGCAAATACCTCGGGAACAGCCGCAGCAAAACATCATTGTGCCAATGGTTAAACTCAATCAGACCCTAGGAAACTTACAGAGGTTATTGCAATACTTTAAAAGGGGCATTATTTTAAAATACTTTTCCTGATTAAATACCAACTGCAATCTGCTACCTCAGAAAAGCTGGCAACAGAGCTCCATGCTTATTTGGATGACTCAGTGATCAAATTAAATCACATTATCTTTGATCTTTTGGTTACGGTGATGTAATCAAGAAACTTTTGATCTTGGAGCAACATCTTTTAGCTTGCAGCTGTCTTCTGTGAATATTTGCTACAAATCCATCTTTATATGTATAATACAGTCATTGCTTCCTGATGAGAAGTAGCACGATTTCATATCTTTCATGAAGTAAAAGGGGCACGATATTCAACCAAGAGTTCTTTAGAGAGTGAAGACAATACAGCTTGGGGTAAGAAACAAAAGTAAACATCCATAAGACAGGTTCAGAGAAAACATATTCTGACTGCTTCAGAACCCCTGAATCCTGCACCATTACTGTTGTAGAAACATTGGAGAAAGAAGGGATCACACCAGGAACAAATGAGACAGCTCACAACTAATTCTCACAGAACCTCGCATGAGAAACTAATCTGAATCCGACATCTAAACACACCAGAACTCTGGGGACACACACAAGATCCTGCACTGGAGATGTTAATCATCTAGATTGTATTAAATATACTAATATTGTTACTAATATTGCTATTAAATACACAATAAAAAAACCAAGAATGTTCAGCAGATACACAATGAAGTGGAAAACGTGCTACCAATGTGCAGCACAGATCATAGACCTCCGAGGAGAACTGGAGCCGAGGCATTCCATGTACTTAAATTTTCTTCTGACTCATTCTCCTTGATCCCAAAGATATTGCTGCTTACCTTCCAACACTTTGCATTATATGTGAACATTTGGAATCAATGAATCTGTAACTGTTAGAAGTGTTTGTGGGAGGGTCAACACAGAAATATTTAAGATATAGATTACCCCACTCAAGTAAAAACTGCCATCATGTATATGGCTTTTTTTGTCCATAGCATAGTATACATTTTATTTTGTAAGATACACAAATCTAATGTTTCTGTGGAATTCAGCTTCATGGCAAGTTTTGTCTCTCACGCTAAAATAACAGTTATTTAAAGCTGCTTATTTCTGTAGAGGCTGCTTGAACTTTTTATCATGATTCAAGACAGTCTCATCCATCCCAAAATATTCCCATACTCTGCAGGCAGATTAATAGTGACAGCTTGCACACATCTCTTCCTCTGACTTTTCTGACTTGACTGATATTGTCTAACAATATTGAACCTGAAGAACAACTGAATGATCTGAAACCTCATCCATAAGGCATTAGGACACTATCCATTTCTTTACTGGATAGTGGCAGGAAAGTGGGGATGATTCTTAAAACAAGAAGATTGACTGGTAATACCATGGGTAGAAAAAGAGTATTATTTCTGGACCTGACATACTTAAATCTGTCGTGAACAGGCAACATCACAAGTCACAACAGAAACCTGAGTAAGTATGAAGCCTACGTTAGGAATGTTTTGAATTGCAAAACATAAACTGAGGCTTTATGAAAAGTTTGGGTTAATCATTTTGCAATCCAAACTGAAATACTTGGCCTGTTTTAAATTTCTGTCATAAAAATATTTGCGAGTTGATGCTATTACTCTATTTTTTCCCTATGACGTTCTAACAAAAATGCACTATTTTGTACTTTGCTTTGCTAGTAAAAACTTCAAATTTTCTTCAATTAAAGAGAAAAAAAGTGGTTGAATCCATGATGATTCTTCACTAGTTATGAGGAGCAGAACAATCATATAGGAAAACCATGAACAGAAATTGGGCTGGTTATTCAAGAACTTACAGCATACCTTTGCATGTTTAGGAGGGACTTACAAACCCGGGAAATAACTCTGATCTTACACTGAGGTAACCAAGGTAAAGTTGCTGCAGCAAGATCAGGTTGAGACATCAGATATTTTTACTTACACTATTCCTATGAAGAAAAAGCAGAACATCTTCTGAACAGTTCAAATACTTCCATGCTTTGTTCTTTATATGAAAGCAGGCATCCATTATATTCCAATTCTTAATATTAAATCATTGATCAAATCACACTTGCCTGTAGCCATGAGAGTTCTCTGTCACTCAGAACACCTGTGCCAGGGAACTGTTTGTGTTGAGCACTCAAACAGCAGTTCGCAAGAAGTTTATGCATCTGCATTCTTGTTTCCTTGTTTGGCATCTTACGACTTTATAAATTCTCTTCTGACTCAAAGCAACAGACAGCCGAACTCCAGAAACAACGCTGACTGTAGAGATCAAGACTTGGGACTTTCCAATCCAGCCACTCTTTCAGACAGATTACTCTCATATTAAAATAGTGGCCAAAGATTATCCTCCCCCGTGACAAAAAAATCAATTAGTGATTCTGGCTTGACCAGAAATCCCCCATTCCTGTATATTCTTTTATTTGCTAGACATGAACAGCACTAAGCCCAAAAACCAAAGAGAAAGAACCTACTGAATAAGGTAACTCTTGTACACTGGCCTCAACCACCACACTATTAACCACTCTGTACTTTGTATTTTGCATCATTTCATAAGCAGGCATTTTTTACTTAGTATTTGTATTCTACGTTGAAGAGAAAATGTGGCAAATTTGTGCACAAACAGCAGAACATAAAAGCAAGGATGCAGCCATTTCCTCAAAGGCTGTGTTGAAGCCTCATTATAGGTCAAGACTATTTTTTATCAGCCTCCATCGCATATGGCAAGGTCTATATCAAGGAGTTGTTCATAATATGTTTTTTTATCAATCATGACAAGTTTCAGCTTGCACCAGAGCCAAACATCCCCCATTATGTGAAACTATTACTTTGTTCTAAGTAGAACAGTAAAAGAGTATTGAGGAATACTTCTCAAAACAATTTTTTTGCTACAATCTAACATTTTCACAGTTCCTTACAGTCACTCTTTGGATCATATTGTGCAACAAAAGGGTTTCAGTCCGATATTTGTCAATCTCACTAGTGTCTTTCTGCTTTACATCTGAGTAATAAACATCAATTGTCAATACTGAACGGAATATTACTTCAGGGAAAAAAAACCCTTCCCTTTCTCTTTCAAAAACAAGGAGTGACAGAATGAAAGTTTGGCAAAAATGCACTGAGATTACACTAATTCATGTTAACTGTTGCTCACCATTAACCTTCCCCTTCTCTCCAATAAGATCCTGGAAAGCCTACTGAAAACCCAAAAGTGGATCTGATGAATAATGTTATGGGCTCAGTACAAATGGGATGGGCTAAGGAGCTGCTGTGCAACTCTCTCTACTGGCGGATAGGAGGAGGCATTCATTTTTGTCTTGGGATGTCTCCACAGCATTAAAGCTCTTGCCATAATTCACAATACTATTGACAATAAACAATGGCCATCCCTCTTAAGAGAGATGCGTGAATTCCCAGTTAACTTATTAAAATGGAGCAAGTAATTCCTCGATGTGCCTCCCTCTGTTGCCAGGCAATACAAGAAGTCCCACAATTTTCTGTTTCTTTTCATTTCTGCGTGCACCCTTAGAATGATCTGGAAGAAACATCACAGAAGGAAGGACCAGTGGTCTATCAATGATGCTACAGTGCTACCTATCCATCACCAACCATAGCTACTTCAATATCACCCAGCAGCCAGTCAATGGATGGAATCAAATCAGAAATAAAGAGAGAGAGAACTGGGCAAAGCAGAATGAAGCACATGACAGATGAGCAGAGAAAAACCATTTAAAAGGATTTGCAATGAATGTAGAGTTTCCTCTGCTTTAAGGGAGACATACATAATATTGGTCAATTCAGTCCATAGATTAGAAGTACTCTTGGATTTTTCCCTGACACTAAGTTTCACCCATTGCTAATGCCTTCAATTTCTTGTTGCTAGGAAACTTCTTCCAATCCTGGTGGACGATCATAAGATCATAGGAAAATTTAGGTTGGAAGGGACTTCAGGAGGTCTTTAGTCCAACCTCCTGCTCAAAGCAGGGTCAGCCCTGAGGTCAGACCAGGGTTATCCAAAAATGGCTGAATGAGTGATGTCCTAGCCTCATTACGTCTACTTCTTGGCTGGGCTATATGCAATAATTGGACACAACATTTTCATTCTAAAAACTGGCTAGCATACTGCATTTTTCCTTAACAAGATGTGCATTCTTAGCATAAGGATTCTTAGCTGGTGTATTCTTAACTCTGAACATCTCCACTTGCCACAGTGGCTTCCCCTAGAGTTTAAGTGATGTTCAAAGCCTGTTCAAATATTAAAAAGATGTCAGCAGCTAACCTAAAAGACTGACTAAAGCTAGACAGTAGTCCTCTGACCTAAAGAAACTCTCACAAAAGGGAAAAAAGCTTTCTTGGGATTAGTCTGAGACTGCAAAATGCCTTCCCACAGGAGCCACAGATCATCAGAAATCCCATCACTCCAAGTATAAAGTTCACTTCTGCAATACCATATTGTCATAATTAATATGTACACTTACACTTCTATACATAACAAACACTATCTATATTTATTGGCATGTGTATTTTTGCCCCAAAAATGTACATAGCCTAGTATTTTTTTAAACAGAAAACCCCAAGAACATTATGAATATTTAGGTATTCCACTGAACACACATTTCCATTTGTAAAAGAATGGGAGAAGAAACACCAGCTTCACAGACTGATATGGTACTAAAATGTTCTCCTCTGGGTTTCAAAGCCATGATCATCAGCACACATATATATAACTTTACTCTCATTTACTTCCACATAAAAGCACACTTTTATTAGGAAATAAAGATTTCATAACTGATACTTAGAAAAACCTTGGCAGAAATGAGGCAAATTTCCAACAAGAAGCACCAGATAATGAGGACATCTAGAAATAGCACATCTGGAACAGAAATGCACACTAAAATACTAGTTGTGCCCTACACTGGAGTCACTCAGAGAAAGAAAAAAAGTATTTCTATGAAGACCTGAAATCCTAAAATATGTAACTTTGTATCCTAAAACATACTGTCTTAACTTCTTATTTGCACATTTTGGTTATGCAGTCATGATTTTCTGGATAAGGAGTAAAATATTGTGAAAAATGAAAGAAATCCTCAAGTACTGACAATGTATTTACTGTAAAATTTAGAACCAGATTAACCTCTTACCTGTACAATTGTTTTATTCATGTATTGAATAAAACTACCAGCAGAACATCTTCAGCATTTCTGATAAATTTGACATAATTAGCTGGCACAAATGACAATGACAATGCATTTTTATTCATACTTAGTTTCTTCATATCCTTATGTGTCCATAATAATGATAGACTCTTGCAAAAATAACCATGTAGGCTGCCACACAGAGTATCTAGTAATTAAATCCACTTCCATCATTATTAAGCATTTTTGTTACCTTTTCCTAACAAGTTTCTTCACTCAGCAAAAATTTGGCTTATTTCAACAACTGCAATTTATTAGTAGAGTTTCTCTCATCGTAAATTCACTTACTAGCTCCGTTCTGTTGCAAGGGAGTAATTCTCGACTTACATCAACATTTTTACTTCTAATTATGACAATTAATCACTGAGGAAAATATAATTTAAGTTGTGAATTACAAAGACTGGAAATAACTGAGATATTAGCTAAGGATTTTTCATCTTAGCATGAAGGGAGAAGTCAGAATTCCTAAAAATGGATTTGATGTCACGAATGGCTTTTTAATGTGCTGTGCATCATAAAATGACAAGTACCACAAGAAACATGTAACATATCCCTTTAAGTTCTCATTTCTCCTCATTATCATAAAAAAGCTGAACCAATTTTGATCTATGAGATTTTGATTATTTCTTGCTGTGATGAAGTTAGTCCTATTTATGAAGACATGGTAAGTATCTCAGAAGCTTTCTTAAGATGAGAGATCATATTGTCACAAAATACGAAGATTCTGTATGCTGCCTTTCCATTTTTTCTAGAAGTCTACAACAACAAAACTCTAATTTATTTTCCAATATTGTGGGTACACTACTGATTCTTCCACTTGTCTAATTTAATTTTTACTAACTGTGTATATCTGTTGTCTCTTCTGAGTGAGAATACAGATTGACTGTATGTCTTGAACACAGTTTATTTAACTGTGTTACTTTTCACAGATTTCATTCTGGTTTTAGGTATGACTCAGTGATTTCAATGCATATGCAGTTTTAAAGAAATTAAAGATGAAAAATTTTACTACCAGTTTATCTAAATTCACATATTGAAATATCCCTATTCTACAGGTCTTATGTAAACTCACCTTCAGAATACATTAATTTATGGATTATTTCTTGTTTATTTGCCAGTTCAAGTCAAAAAAAAGGGAAAAAAAAAAAACCAACAAACTGTTCTCAGCAGTCCAGGAATTTGCCAAAGAAACAATTTGACCTGTGAATACTTTTACTGGGCCACTACTTCGTTTTGGCAAGGGAACAGACCGGACTGCTTTAATTGGCAGCTAGAAAGCCTGACTCGCTCGTGTTGGCGTGCTGCCAGAATATTAAAAAAAAAAAGGAAGAAAAAAAAAGTCCTTGTTTGGGGAACTGGTGAGAAGGAGTGCATTCCTGTTTCTCAGTCAATGACAAATTCTCCTCCCATCTTCCACCTCTTCATTATCTGCTCAGTTGAAGCTACTGGGAAGGCATCTTTTACTAATTGATGATGATAATATTACATAACATTTACAGGCCGCTTTTAGAATTCTGAGTTTATTATTCCATCCCAACAGAATAAATCCATGGTAAAATTTTACCTAGTTAGCACAACCATGTTTATAGTATTTTACAATAGCGCATCAGCTACAAATCAGGACCAGTTTTATCCTCCAAAAGAAATTAATATTTTACTGAAGACTAACTGTGACTTATGGTCAGTTAGCAGAAAGCCAGAAAAAAAAAAAAAGGACAACATTTTCCTTATACTGCTTGTATGCTGATGGGATGAATGGTACAGGTTATGGTATTACAAGTCTCAAATAAAGTCATTTTATTGTAAGCTTGAGGTCCCTCCTACAGCTCCAGGTTTCTCCTGCTTCTAGCACCTGGCTGTGTGTATTGAGGGAGCCTGGTGACACACTTTTCCTGAGTCAAATTCCTTGTCATTCTGTACAGCAGTGAAGGTTTTCCCTGGATGCTGGTAGTTCCAGGATTCCACATATGTATGTGGGACATAAAGACATAGTTTAGTGATGGGGGGTGTGTGGGTGGGTTGTATGGTTTTCTTTTGTTTTGTTTTTTTATCAGAGTTCAGTTGATGGTTGGACTAGATGATCTTAAAGGTCCCTTCCAACCTAGGCAATTTTATGATTCTATAATTCTATTCTATGACTTGAAGCTCACTTCTCGTGAGCAAATCTAGTTCAGATTTGCTACTAATACACAAGCCAGATTACCTAGAGTTTAGCGCTGCTACCCACAAGTACCAACACTAAGTAGCAAAACACTACCTGAAAAAAGCACCTTAATGAGAAAACACAATTAAAATTTTCAAATAATCACTTCAAAAACTACAAAAAATAGAAATAGTTTGAAATACACAGCAGAGGGCAATGGGTACCAGGGAGACCTCCACTGCTAAAATCATTATCCAATGTATGAGGAAATAACCCTGGAGGTTCTGCAATCCTAAGTAGACTTTTAGGCAGAATGGTTTAAAGTAATGGCTTCAACTGCTGCAAATAAAGCGCAAATCAATACGTTGGGACTGCTTTGGTCCCTTGTCCTGTTTTTCTCTGTTTGGCCTTCCCACTGAAGGTAACTAGCAAGTGCCCATCTAGAACTCACCCAGCACTGTGGGAGAGCACAGAACAGGGATATTCAGCTCCTACACATCACTCGGGCTCTACTGCAAAGTGGGAGCATCATGTGGAGCAGCAGGAAAAGTCTGGATGACAGGTGTTGAGTGATTGAATATCTCCAGCTGGAACGTCCGCAGGATCCCGAGCTAACATGTGCTAGGAAAGACAAATGACTGCCTTTATTGTAGATTAATTTATAAGACAAGCTTTGTTTACACTAGAAGTTCTTTGTGGGCAAGTGTTTTTTCAAGTCTGGAGAATACTAACTGGTGGTACTGGCAGAACGCTAGATGCTCTTTCTGAAAAACAAGAGAAAAGACTTTTCATGGGTTCAGATGCGAGAAGGGAGCAGGGAATATTTTGCTGTCGGTTTGCCTTCCCAGAGACGCGGGGAAAGTCAGCAGAGACTATAATCTGCTCCTTCTGGGGCTTCAAAACCCTGGAGAGGACTGGTGCTGCACAGCACTCAGAGCAGCTATCGCACTATAGGCACTGGGGGAGCTGCTAAACTGCCAGGGCAGGGGAGAAGCAGCTAATTCTTTGAGTGCTTCTAACCAAGGATAACATTCAGGGCAATGTAAGGTAACTGTGACCCTACTTCCTAACAAAGAAACCAAGACTTAGATGGTTCTCTTTGAAAATTACAAGGTTTTTCTAGTAAACTACAATATACAATATATTAGCATTACACTTGCAAAGTATCTTTTATCACGACAAACATTTTTCCCCATCAAATTAATTTCAAGTATGAAAACACAGAACTTTGTGAGCCACAGACGGCTCTCTGAAGAAAGTCAATTAGTCCTGGTCAGAAGCACAGGCAAGTAAGTTTCAAAACCTGGGTCACAATCGTGAATGTCACAACGGGTAAAACACATTTAGCTTATTAGAAAATCTGTCAAAGCTTCCTCTGAAGTCACCGGAATGAGGTACTGTTAGAGACAAGACACGGGTATCAAGCATGTGAGGTGTGACTCAGGCCAGGTATGGACTTTCAGCTCACGGGTCGCATGGTCAGAGCGTGAAGGAATCTGCCTTTGCCTTACTCTGAATTTGTGTGTCTCGCTTTAGTGCTAAACTAAAAACACTTGCCACACAGATCCAAAGAATTTCACAGAGTTTTACAGGGCTTTGTCAATGGAGGAGGAGGTACTACTTTGTCAATTGTTGGAGGAGGTACTACTTTGTCAATTCATAAGTAGTATCTCCTCCAACGGACAGCACTACACAATGTTTTAGTAGCAAATATTTGTATTAGATTTGTTAGAAATTAGTAAATGGAATTTCCATTATTTGAGATTTTTCTAAAATCAAGTGACAAACCCATTATCTCATATGACCGAGAAAGAGAGTATTTTGCTTTAATTTTATTTTTTTTGTTGTTCAACTCTTGTATCTCAGTTTGAGGCTTTGCTAGGCTGTAACCTGGAGAATGTGCCATTTGCATCCTGATCTATGAGAAGGATTTCCGACTTGGAAAAGATTGAAAATATAAGGACATTGATTTAATTTTAGACTTCTCCTTTGAGACTCCTTTGGTTACAGTGGATGGGCTTTCTCAAGACTTTTCAGCTCTGTTCTTATGCTAATCAACCGGAAAACTTGCACTTTGCTCATCAACTGAATAAAACATTTAATTGTACCTATCTAAAGAGATAACAGTTATTTTGATGGTAATTTAATACTCTTATACAGCTATGGGTCGGCCTTCACTCATAATCTGGCAAAGTAATGGCAATTTAGCTAGGTGTCCTAGAATCAGCTTTCAACTAGTTTTCATGAAGAGTGACAGAAGCCGTTGCCAGTAGCAGAGGTTTCAGTGCAGGACACAGAATCCTCATGGGACTTTACCTAAACACACACACCCAGAAGTTTTTCCAAAGGTTTGTACATGTGCTGCAAGCGCTTCACCATCCACAGAATAAACACAATCCCAAACACACACTTGTTTTATTGCTTCAAGTATTTTAAAAAGCTCAGCGTGCATATTAAAAGATACACAGGCTGCTGACTTTTTTTTTTTTTTTTTTTTTTACAAAAACATAAAAAAATTTGGAGTAGCAAGGGTGACCTCCAGTGTGCAATAAGTTTATGTCATTACATCTTATATATAACAAAACACTTTCTTGGCCTACTATTAATTTTGATCATCCCACAAAACCAAATATTTACTTTATTTCTTGTGCACATCATGGAAATTCAAAACACTGCCTTCTGCTTTGAACTGTGATTTTCAGATAATGTTCTGAGTTTCTCTGTATTACCAGGAATACTTTAAAAAAATAACTGGCTAAACAGAAAAATTAAAAAATCTGTTTATTTCTCCTGTCTAAATGCGGATGATCACAGTCTTGACTATTCTTCTAGATTAAGAGTAATTAAAATTAATAAGTGTATTATGGAAGCTTTTGTATTTTTAAGAATTTGAGAGCATTACAGGTAGTGCAACTACTGTGTACAAAATAGTTCAGTTCACAGTTCAGCTCACATTCACTGCAAAGCTGTGCAAACTTGAAAATATTCAGGAATACAAAGAAGCCAAAACTATCATAGAACTTATGTAAAATACTATGCACATGCATCTTAGTAAGCTAACCATTTGGTACGGTGTCTAATAAACTCCATAAAAACCTACACTGAGTATCATCTATTCAAGAAAATTGTAAAGCCCATGCTCCAAAAGGTAAGGTAAATTCATTATATTGATGAGTTGTGTCAGATGGATATCTTTGAATGAAACCTTTAGTCAATGGGGTGTCTTTAAATGAAAACCAGACATCATCATAATGAATTCAAAACTTAGGACATTATTTTTACACTCGTTTTTATTTCCACCATCAGTACACAACTTACCTTTTGATGATTAATTTTGAAATAGTTTTTCTAATAAACTAGGGAGCATTTTTTAGCTAACTGCAAGCACACAAAAGATCTAATTATGGGTGCCTAGTGGTGCTACTGTCTGTCAACGTAAGTGTCATTCAGGGTCTGTCAGTGTTCCCATTATACATCCTTACTTTCAGAGGGTTATAATGTGAATGTTAAAATTTGCTTCAGGCTGATTCCTGGCATATTGTGCAAGGTATCAGGCTAGAACTGGGTTTTTTATTTTCCCTTTTAAAATATTTTCTTAAATTATCAAGTTTAGACATTTTAACCCATACCTACAGAAAAGGAAAGAGCCAGCAGGAACATATGCTTTTCCAAATGACAGTAATATAAAAGCAGCTTATTGTTTTAGAAACTTGAATGCTGCATACTGATTATCCAAATGTACAAGAAAGGCCACCGTTGCAGCATTTAAGTCAAATCATTTAATTTGCCTTCCTTATTCAACTAATCACACTATAGACAAAGAACCCAATTTCATTATTAAGGCTAGAGGGAGTTGGCTTTACAGTTTCATTGATCAGCAGATTACGTATTTGTACGTAGTCTTGGAAATACTCTGTTTTCTAATTCTTCCTTTGGACTTCTTGCACACTCTCATGTAAAGTATCTTTGCACATCACCAGGAGTATGTAAATACTATATACCACTATATTGTAAGCCCTACACTTTACAGTCATAAAGTTGAGAGTTTGAATTCCTCTACACCAGAAAGCAGCATGTGGTAAACTCAAGCCGTTGGTAACAGCACACAAACTGTCCCCCACAAATATCAAACATGCACATTGAACACAATGTGGTTAGAGAAACAGCAACCTGGAACACTCCTTGTGTTCACGCAAGGAGTTAGTGCGGGTTGGCTGCTGCTCTGTAAAGTCCTCTCTCAGTTTACTCCACAGGAGCACAGAGAAAGAGCTTCGATCTCAATAAAAGCAATAGGAACATCAATTCAATATAATGTATCAAGATTAGGAAAGGCTTAAACAACAGCACATGAACAAAGCTGTGTTTGGTTTTTTTTTTAAAGATGGACAGATCTACTAGCATTTTCATCACGAAACTATAGACTCATTATTTTAATTTTTTGTTTAAAATAATGTTTTCTGAGCCCAGCAAGAGCAAAAAGATATTAAAATAGCTAAATCCATCTCTAAAGGACTCTAGTTCTGTTACACATTTCTTATCATACTACTTATTTATAGTATATAGTATATTTATAGTATATATTGTATAGTATATTTATAGAATATATACTGCTTGGTATGTATACTATTTATAGTATAGGTATCATAATACCTATATATAACAGGAATCTGCTTTTTATCTTTCACAAAACTGGGTTTTAAATTAATTGAGGCCTTGGTGTTTCAGTATGTTCATAAACAACAAAATAATCAACAAAATGGAAGCACATGTAGTCATATTTTGTTTTTGACACCTCAGTGTCATTCATTTATTTGGTAAGGAGAGTAGAGAATGTAATAAAACACACTTTTCTAGTGTCTTTACAAGCTAGGTATTGTTTGGCCTACAGTTCCTCGAAGTGTTTGACACCATGAAAATGCTAAAAACCAAAGGCACTGGATCATAATATTCTATTATGAACTTAGATACTGGTTGCTTTATTTTCATTTTGCTAGTGTCTTTAGTTTAATACTGGACACAAGATCTACTTTCATTCACAACGTGAAACAAAAGAGCCTTGAATTCAGCACATCGCAGGCCTTGGGTGAAATCGAGGCCTGGTTCAAGTCATTGTAACTTGTTTTAGAGTAATAGGTTTAAGATTAGGGAGTTTTAATTTAATTACTTTGTAAACTGTAGATTTCTTGCTGCTTTATAATTAGGATGCATAAATAAGTGACAATCAAAAGGTTACTCAATAACTTAGCTGGAGCACTAGAAAAGGATGTCCTATTGACGAGTTCAAACCGTAGCATTAAATTTAGTCATATTTTGTACTCGTGTGCACTGGTTCGTGAGTACCCGCGGCAATTTTTGTGCATTCATTTTTCAGAGAAGGAACGTTTCTTGATTATCATTTTTTCTGAACTTTACATCTACCCATCGACTTCAACGCAGGGATTTAGCAATCTGCGGATTTTTTTAAGTGAAGACTTCCTCCCCTCCCCCTCCACCCCGGCCCTCCCTGCGTATCAGGAGACCGTTTTAATTCACTCACCGGGAAATTCTCCGAGGGGCCGGTGCAGGCGGTAACATAGGAGCCAATATCGCAGCTATCACTTTTCATACAGCCCGGCCGGACCTTTACATTACCGCTGCCCCACATTTATTGTTCTTTCATTGCGGCTGTCAGCATCGCCTGACAGCGCATTATGGACTACGCGGCTGCCCAGTCAGTATCAATCAGGCCACCATCATGCAGATAAAAGTAACGGACTATTGATAATAGGCCCTAAATCAGATCATCATGGCTTAAGTGCAAGATTCTTAAGAGCCGGTAGCCTTGTGGGACTTCCCGCTCGCTTCACAGAATCTTCATGGTTGGAAGGGACCTTTGAGATCATCGAGTCCAACCACACACACA
>JAOXJM010000019.1:79041266-79058155 GCA_026413425.1 Tringa solitaria
CTTTGTATTACTGCATATATTGGGTTTGATACTAAACAGGCTACCCTCTTAAAACATATTAAGTCTATAGCTCTGCAAGAAATTCCTACCAGAAATGACTAGGTCTTTGAAAAGCTGTCCATATGACCATATATCACAGTCATGGAGACAATCACAGGTACATCTTCACACGTTGTCAAGAGAAGGTACATGATTCTCAGCTGGGCTCTGCTCCATCTCTGGAGGGGGTTCAAGATCAGGCAGAGGGGGCTTTGATCAACCTGGTCTGGTGGGAGGTGTTGGAACTCGATGATCTTTAAGGTCCTTTCCAACTCTAACCATTTTACGATTCTACAGTCCAAATGCAAATTCCTATTCGATATTTCAGAAACTCCATAAAATCTGTTTACTGTTTTCTTCACCTTATCACTGGAAATTCACCAAAAAGGATTAAGGTCCCTTTTCTAGTGATCTTCCAGCTAGAAATACCTCACGCCAGTAAATCCTTCTACCATTTTACCATGGTTACGCAGGTATAGTATCCAGTAAGTTCACTGCTCCGACAGGTATTTTGAGGACATGCCACTTTTAAAAAAAATTTCTAATATTTTGCTGCTAGGCTTCCACGATACAGGTTTTTTTATCCTGGAGAAGCGAAGAAAACTCTCAGGTGCTCTGGAGCCTGTACTCACAAGCCTCATCCTGGATGACCCACAAATATCTAGAGGACAGTGCTATCTCTGCACAAGTATATAAATTCCTCTAAGAGACTTCCATGTGCTCCCCGAATGAGGACAGTGTTGCATATTAACCCCCAAGCTTTGCCAAAAAAACCTGCAAAGCTCTATTTCCCCAAAATTGTGTGCGGTTGAACCATGGGGCGAGCCCTGCTGCTAGTTTTTCCGGATAGACTCTGCCTCAGGATTATTAAATCCAAGGAGTTATTACAAGGATGTACAAAAATAATAACTTTCAAGTACTTGAAATAAAAGTTTTGAATTGTTATACAGATTTAGCCAACCCCAGGACTTTAATGGAGATGGTAATTTATTTAAGGAATGTACAATTTATTTTGTAGTAATTCACTACAGACACTTAAAGTTTAGTCTGATTCCTAAGTAAGGTCCGTTGGAAAAGTTGCCACCTTTCACTGTTTTTTTAGGGTAACTTACAAAAAAATCAGTGCTATTCTCCTTTAAATGCTTAAGTTAATTAATTTGATTTTGTTCCATTAAAATTTAATTAGTGCTTAAAATTCACCTCAAAATGCCATCTTATATGTAGTGGCAGTCAAAGAGCTGCTTCCAAGGGGCAAAGAATTGGAATGAGGAGGAAAAAAAATCTTTCCATTCTACAAGTATATTTTCAACTCATTTCTCTTGCCAGAAACTGGTTTATAAAAGCACAGTCTTAGAAAACTCTTCATATCTTTTAGCATCTAGGGAGTTGGCTGATACTGCACCAAACACTTTTATTTTCTCAGTGGAAGCCCTCCCTTCCCCAGCCTGCTTATGTGTGCAAGGTAAATTATCTCTTTTTGAAGCAACTCACATTTCTTTGGGTCCAATTTCAGATTTGCAGCCCTAAGCTTATCACAGAATATTTGAAATTGTTACTATGAGTTTGAATTTCAAAGTTTTAGTGGGGACCAGGATATCATCTAGGCTTAACTGTACTGGCCACACAATACCCTCTCCTATTAGTCTCTCAAATATGCACTGTGCAAGCCAAAAACACAAGGTGAAACTGCCAATGGCCTTGCCCTGCTGTGAAAACAGTTTTCTTCCAGTTTATCTCCACATCCCAGTATTCACTTTAAAGTTGTTGTGTAGAAAATGAAATTAAATCTCTGTAACAACTGGAGCCTAATGTAGTCATTGTAAAAAATAAGGTGGGTTTTTTTTTAAAAAAAGAAATACATTGTTGCTTGCATTGTACATCCTTAAGTTGGTGCTATTATCTCTTCTTCTTCAAGAAAAACCTCATAAGGTGCTGGCGGTTTCTCAGTGACCTCTTCATCATCTGCTACGGGTAAGGGGTGAGGTGTCTGTTGACTGACAAGGTTCCCTTTGGTAGTAATCCTGTGTTGGGCCAGTGTAACCCAATAACACTACTGCTGTTTGCTTTATCATGCAAAGAATAACTCCTGGTTCCTGGGCAGAAAGACTCTGAAACAAGAAGTCAGGGATTGCACTGCTGGCATGCTGTGCATTTACAGCAACTCTGGCAGAAATCCTTAAGAATTCACTTTCACCCTTCTTGTTTTCATATCAGCATCTGCTGGGTCCAATAACTCATAGTATTCAAGCACCACTTTCTTTATTCCTCTATTATTTGTTGCTTGTCAAAATCAGCCACTTCTGTTTCATATCCATGGGTGATAAAGAAATTCTGGTAAGAAATTCCGCCAAGAAAACTGCAAACCAGTTTGCTTTCTCTGAAAATTAACACAGTACCAGTCACCTTCATTGATTCTCTCTGCAAAGGCACAGCAAAGACTCTGGACCCTCCACTCACTCAATAACTTAACTTAGAAAAAAAATTCTGACCGCTGGATCTACAGAAAACAACTCCAGGACTATATTACACTGTAATTAACTGTAATTCAAGTTACAGAGGTCCAATATGCAAATCCAATTTTTTGACTATTTTTTCAAAAGCAAAGTACTTTCTACCCACTGGCCATACTCATTAGAGACAAATAAGTTGCTCAGTTTTGGGTATCCTGATTTATTGCCTTTAGTATTTTTGATGTGCCAACTTCATATCTGAGGAGCATTTTACTTTTTGTGTACATTTTGTATATCGTATTGCATAAGAAAAAGGACAGAAGTCCAAATCTTGTCACCTCCCTGTCCCTGCTCACACATGGAGTGACACACATGGATTTTTGACAAATATGATAACCTCCTTATAATATTCAGCAATGCTGAACCATGCCTACATGTTTTCTCCCAAAATGCTCTCTGCTGAGACAACTTTGCCAATCCCAACAGCACTGCCTACTATGATGGAAGATATTAATTATTTCTGACCCTCACCATGGTGCAACCATGTGAGAGCAATTCAATTAAACTGTGTGATGCCTACTGTAGGTACCCCCTAGCATTGCTACAATACAAAAACCCGTTACCATTACCTAAAACCACCTACATATGACCACCTCTTTACACAGAATCTTTGCCTTCTGGCCTGTTTTTTTACAGGGAAAGGCTGACTGTAAAATAAAGTAAAATCTGAGAAGGTTATTCCTATTCAAAACATTCTTATGATTTAGTAAATACCAGGGCAAATCACTCAGAAACTATGGTATACTTAGCTTTTTATCTGTTTTCTTGCATAATATTACACACTTCAAAATTTTACTGTTGATGAGTACATAATTCTGTAAGCCTTTTATCCTACTGAACAGAAGAATCCAAAACTGTAATTGCTAGTACTAAGGTATACCTTATTAGTCCAGCTTTCCTTGTATTAATATATAACTGCTCACATTAAAAAAAATTAGATTATATAGCATCAGAAAGCCGCATCATAGGAGACGGAATAAAGAATACAATCATTTTATCGTTAGATAATTAACCCTATTGAAATTAATTTAGAAGATATGGATCATTGCAGGTTTCAACTTCATCTAAACTGAAAGTTTATTCATACCAATACTGTAATAGCATTAATAAAGCCTGTGTAAATAGCACATTTTCTAATCCAAGGAAGCGTACATTTCCCCGAAGCTCAAGAGGGTGGTCAGTCAATAGATTAATACATTCTGTCACTCAGTACCTGTGATAATTTAAGCACACCCGGGTGACACCCGGGTAAGAATGTGACCCTGGTCAAACATTTGTCAGTCTTTGTAAAGGATGAGAGGTCTGTGGATGGGCAAGTGGAGGCTGTGCAGCTCGCAATGCCAGGCGTGACAGGAGTGGAACCAATGCTGTATCCTTGACAAATGCCAGACCATTCTAAAGTGACAGAACTAAATTATGTTATATCTAATATTATGCGGCCTGATCCGGCCCAGACCACGACAACCTTACAGTTTTTTTGATAAGTAGGGAGAACTATTTTGCTAAAGAAAAATAGAAACTGAGACTCTTATTCACTACTACTGCAAAATTTTGTCAAACATGACTATACCATTAGCTTGTCAACGTTCTGGTCATGTGATCTGAAAGCTATGAAGAGCAAAGATGTGATAAAGTTTTTTGCTTCAAACACAATATTAGCAGAATGAAAAGAAAACCCTGTAGAACCATTCTGTTATTTGTTATAATTTTTGTAAAGGCATTGATGAGAGAATTAACATGAGGAAGCACATAAATGTCTTCTAGACATTCTAGAATGCATACAGTGACAAACATAAAACAAAAACTTGTTTCTGCAGTGAAAAGAAGCTTTTCACTGCAGAAACATAATTTTAAAAGTGATCTTTTAGATGACTGATTCACATTTTTAAAGTATCTGTCTAAAGCAGTTGTGGTATCAAAGCTCTGTTGAGTTCAAATTCATTTTACTCCTTTACATTTACGATAGCAACCTGTTTTATCAAATTGTAGTCCGCTGTGAAACTATGAATACTCAGATTGACTGCAAAACATTCTCATTAAAAAGTGATGATTTTTTCTTTCTTTTTACCCATTCAAGAAGTGTCCTAGCGATGACTGAATGGCTACTGATACCCCCAAAAATAGTTGTCAGCCTTCCTTCACTATTTAACTAGTTAAAAATGAATTTGTGTTTCTCACTGATCTTCTTATAAGGATTGACAGTATAAATACTTACTTGAACTCCTTAGTAAAATTTTCACTAAGAGACAATCATGATGTAGCAATGTTTCCAAAAGCAAGTTCAAATTGCAGTACGGCTGGGATAAGAGCAGTTTCAGCTGACCCTGGGCTGCCATTTCTCTGGCTGATGGAGTCCTTTCAAAATGTAAGATAAAGACAAAATAATGTAGTTAATTTATCTATGAAATTAATATCCTTAAAGTGCAGATGTAATGCTAACTCCCTTAAATGTCAATTCCTCCCAGATGACTCTGAAAATGCTTTCATGCTTGCTTACTTTAAGGCAGCTCAGGGAAGGAATTACATTTAATCTCAACTAGCTAAAAGCAAATTAACATTTGGTAGTCTGCCAAAGTTATAACTGATACAAAGCAACCTCACTTATCTCTTTCATGGAACCATGTTTGCCTTGTTCTACCAGGCAAAAAGGATTTTTTTTTCTTTTTGGTGCTTGAATAAATTTAAGACTATTATTCCTTAGTTCACTATTACATTAATTGTTTAGTAAGAGCTCTGAAGTGTCCTGGAGAAAGTATATGAAACTCTTAATTAAAAAACAGAGAGAAAGCTCAAAGGGGCTGCAAGATTCCACATTACGTTGACCAATTCTTACAAGTTTTTAAAAATTCACGGGAAACATTAGACTGGTTGGGTAACTGCTTTGCAGCAGGGAAAAGTAAGAAAGCCCAGCACAAACTCATTGGCTTCTAATGGGGCTGCAGTTTGTTTTCTGTTTGTGGTTTCCATGTTCTGCAAAAGTTTAGGTGTCCAAACAAAAATATTCCAGGGGTTCCTCTGAACTCAGCCAACAGCCCAACACCAACCTCTGAACTCAGGCTGTAGAAAGTAAACTAAAATAAAAACCAAAAACTGAAACAAATTGACCCACTGTATTTACTATTTTCTTCTTGAAACATTTTTTAAAAGGATTTCTCAAAATTGGGCTGTGGGTAATTTTTTTTCCTTGAAAGCTTAATTTTTCATTATTTTTAAGGCTTCAAAATTAAATTTCAACAGGTGTTTAGCCATTGCATTTATTCATTTCGGCTATGAGTTTATACAACAATAGCTGCAAACACTGAAAGTTTACGCACCGTATATGTGAACTTCTGTGCACATAAATTTCATATGCACCAGTGTAAAAACTACATATGCACTGACGCGTTAACTATGCAGGCATAAACATTATCTGCCAGTACACACACAACACCTTCAGCATCAGTTAAAGCCGCCTTCATCGGGAGCTACATTTTCCTGTCAGACTAGAGAAGGGTTTATCTGCCTCTGCACATGTATTTATGTGCCACTTACACACAATGTCAGCATGAAAAAAACAGAGATGACTGCACAAAAACACACAAAAAAATATAACCACTACCAACCTACAATGCCAGGAAACGGGACACTCCTCTAGCTTAGTCCCTCACACGTACGTACGTTTCCATTTCTAGAAAAGCAGTGTGCCACGTATTTTGCAGGGCAACCTCGACGTAACCCAAGGAAACCAAGTTTCCGTGACCCCGTTTCCCAGCAGGACCTTTACATCACACTATTATGTCAAAACTGCCCAGTTAAAACTGTAGCAGTCTTTTTAGCAAAGGAGGATTTTATACACCTCAGCCTTTGGGGTTTTAACAGTAAAGCAAATACCTATGAGTTGATAACCAGTGTGGGTGCCATGAAAATTTATGTACAGTTTTTGCAATATTTCATCTGGTTCATTATATAAAATCATGGAAAATGCAGCACTGGCTCAATAATTATACTTTTGCATGTAAGCACATACTAGATTCTAATAATATTTATCAAACATATATACACATAAACATTTAAATCCTGATAGAACTTGCAACCAAAATAAATTTTCCATATTTGAAACACATACTGCATTCAAACTTTCATAATTAGGGCTTTGCATTCTTAAAAATATTATCTTAATTTCTGTATCTTCGAGATTAGTTATATATATATATAAACTCCAACACATGTTAAAAACTAATTAGTAGCTATTAATTAAAGTTTAAATTAAAACAATTGCTATATTCACACCAGAATTAGTGCTGTGGCTGGAAGCAAACTCAACACTTCACTAATTCAGTTAAAACATACGGGCCAGTTTAATTTTGTTTCTCCCTTGAATGCCACATTATCATATCTAATAAGGTCACCCATTGCCTTCAAACTACAAGAAAAGAGACAAGTTTGGTCAATTAGATTTATGAAGGATAATATTTTAAATTACTTTAGAAATAAATGCCATTTTTAGAATATCTGAGTTGAAATAAAACTTGTCTGTCATTGACCAGATGGGAAGTTATCATGTTGTAATATACACCAGTTCTTGGCTCTTTCAGCCTCTTGCAAATTGAAATGTACAATGGTGTGACTCACTTGGAGGAAAAATAAAATATAGCAGACATTCCCTACAGCCATGGAGCTAGCACCAATAAATGCACTGAGAAGTTTTGCAACGTGCATATGGAGAGGCATATGTTCTCCCATCCCCGTCGCTCAGTACTAGTGAAAATAAGACTAGCCTCATAAGAAGTGACAAAAGGTGAAGTACATATAAATATCACACATATAAATGTTCAGTTTTGTACAGTAAAAGAAAAAAAAACAACCAGAACTCTGAGCCGAAAATCATATGATTAAAAGCCCCAAATGATGCAAAGAGTGAATCACAATTACCACTAAAGGAACTGTAATATAAATTATCAGTAGTTATTTAGTTTGATAACCAACTATGTTATTTTGGTTAGTATCCAAGATAGAAAAAAAAACACCCTCAAATGATAAGTTCAAGATTTTATAAGGCAAATAAACATTAACGCTAATTCATGGTAACAACATTAATAAAGATGTTGAAATCAAAGAGATAAAGCAGACTGTAGCTATTTTTAGGCATGAAAAATTATGCAGTACATCTAGGTAAACAGTGAAATTGTAAATTGAAAAGAAAGCAAAACTTTCTCTTGAAACATCAAGCTTAGGAAGAGTAAATATTTAATAGGTACATTTATGTCAGATTAGAGTCTTCAGTTAACAATTAGGTGGGCACAGCTGGGAGCTGCACAATGGCCTGAGCTTCCAGTATTGTTATGGACAGTGACTATATGTTTTTATTAGATGTAAGAAGTAAAACCATAAAACAATTCAGGAAGAATTAGGAAGCTCTAAAAAAACAGGTTGTGGCAATACTTAAGCATAATATGTCTTCTTAATACTATAAATGCAGTATTTCAAGACAGAAAAGCTTCCGTGTGACATACAGTGCAAAACTGGTAACAACATTATAACACCTCAGGATATGTCCCTCAAATTATTTCATTACATACAGGGTTAATCACTTTTTTTTTTTTCTGGGCAGCTGAAAAGTATGGTGCTAAAAGAAAACATTAAATATTTTACCAACATAGCTCACTCATTATGACCAGGACAGTACACATGGTTTTATATAAATGGACTGTCCACACTCAGGTACACAAACTATATCTTCAAAAGAGAGATATGCTCTTTTTTGGACTCCTCATTTTCCCATTTGGTGGTCAAGAAGATGTACATTTTCTCACCTTTCACCCAGGAAAAATACGTAAATTCTGGGTAACTATGGAACAGTTTTCTGCTATTTATTCAAGACAAATTGTTCCTAAACAGGATCTGTAAAATCCTAATTCCACCTCAAAAAAAAAGATTATTATATCAAACTGAAACAGCACCACCATTTCCTTTACGTACTTTTACGCAGCAGAGGGTACTCACTTGTGAAGTCATCTTCCAAAATTCATAATTCACAGTATTTTTAGTACTGACCTTGGATTAGGACATAAAAAAGCTTATTGTCTTCTCTACAATGTGTCCTTAATGAAGCATAAATTTTCCCAGAAAGAGAGTGGATCCCTTTTTAAGTGCACGTGCAGTCATCCCCTCTCTTCTGTCCACCCTGGTCCTCTCCTCTCTCTCCACCTATCTGTAACTTATAAAGCCACCCACAAATTTCATTGAAGCTCAATTGAGAGGTAAAAGCACATGATCTCCCAAGCTTTAGAAAAACTTAAATTACTATTTCAAGCAGGGAAAAAGATAGCTCCAGAATTCAACAGTTATTCACTCTGTTTGGCATGGGGTGAGCCAACCACACAACGTTGACTCCGTCACAGCATCTGTGGCCACTGCAATATCAGCAGGTACCAGAGGCACCAGGGAATTAGGTAACACAACTGCTGATGTCATTAGGCTATGGAGAGAAATCAGTATATTTTGCGTAGAATGGGGTAAAATCATCCGGAAGATATTGTAATGTACAAGGTACAAGATACCACGTGTACGAGGTGAGAGGTAATAAACCCACAGCACATTGATCTTCAATAGGTCACCATAGGTCACCACTCATATGATAACATATTCCTCCGAAATCGAAAAATACTTTCTCAGAAAACACAATAGCAACTGACAAAAGCAGCTTTTCACAAGGATGGAGAGTGAAAATCTCTCAGGAAATAACTTTTGAAGAGGAGGAGGAGGTGAAGGGGTTAGGAGAGGATCTACACTGGTGTGGGAGTGCTTCAGGTTCAAAATTAGAAAGGGAATGACAGCACAGCTGGTAGCATATGTCTCATATGTAACTTGTCATTATATGCAGTGACACAGAAAAAGAAATTAAGCTTTTGCCTCTAATCATGCAGTTATCTCCCAAAAAATCAACTACGATCAAGCAGAGTATTTTTCAATGAGTTATTTATATATCGAACCTTTTTTTAACCAGCAATCATAAACATTCTTTATCTCCCCTTTAATTATAAGCCTTTCGAAAGAGCAACTGTGCTGAACTACACTGTTGTCAAGAGCTATATACTCTTTAATTAAAGCAAGAAAACCTTACAGATAATTCAAATATCAAACATAATGAATATACTAACAAAAGGCTACACAGTGCACTGCTTCCAGCTTGACCTTTCTTACAGACTCTTAAAGTGAAAAGATTAGGGAAATCTGCAATGAATTGAAAAAGAAAAGGTTTATATGGGTTTTCAATGAGAATATTAATTAGTCATTTATTCAGATATGCTCTTTTCAAAGTGTTGTAACAGTATTTGATTAATATTGACTACCTGGTGATTACAACAATCAACTTTTGATACTCACTTCGGTAAGGAAGCATGGGGTGATGGTATGCAAAATAACCAGTGTAATGGATGATAAGAGACTTTCGAAAAATCTTGAGGAACATGTTCATCAGAATTGTTCAGAAATGTCCTGGAAAAAAACCAAATACTTCTGAATTAAATGGAGGAGTGAAAATCCCTTTGGATCATTAGTACTAAATATATATAAACAGAAGACAAAAAAATTCCTTAAGATAAATAGTATTAATGTAGTACGCATACACATAATTGCAAATTTATTAATCTTATGTACTGTTAAAAATGTCATTCTATATCTTATTTACTATCACTCTTTGAAACTTGGTCTTAGCACTGTGAGTCGTTACAGCAGTTTTCTTCATATTTTTATTCCTACACAGCACATTTTCAAACTATGTTTGAAAATGCACTGAATAAGTAAATTGCTCTTCAGTCATTGATTTCTATAGCTCTTTTCTTTCTGTGTAATACATACATCATATTATTAATACTTTTATCATAATAATAAATAGAATATCTTTTGAAATTATAATGGTTCTCTTTTGAACAACATGCAAGTACATGTAGACTTTGGATTAAACTGGACAAAAATTTTACCCAGAGGCTTTGGACCTTCACTGGCTTGTGAGAAATAGAATACTGGTTGGAAAAAACACTGTTTTCAAATATAAGGACTAAATATTCAAATATAAAATTAAGTAAGCTAGTTTTGTGTCACTTCTGCATTATGTCTCTTACCCAAAGGATGTGAGAGGCAAAAATCAGGTGTGTCCAATCCACTGATACTAAAAATTAACTACTTTTGTTAATTAATGATCTTATATGATTATAAAAATATAAGAACAGAATTAAAGAATTTAATATTTGTCTTTCTTATTTAACAATAGATTACAATAAATGTATAAGTATTTGTACAATTCTGTAGCAACCACTAGGCTGCAGAAATCTCTGTAAGGAATGGATGCCCCTGGGTCTCTTCCATTTTTGCTGTCATTTACACTGAACACAAGCCCAGCAGAGAGGATATTGTCTGTTATCCATCCCCCACTAACCACCATCAATTATCACTTCTTTTGCACCTTACTTTTCAACTTACTTGGCTGTGAATCTTTAATCTTAACTTTCCCTGTCTGAAGATTCTTTCTTTATGTATCATGGCTGGGTTTTTGTAAGTTATATAAAGAAGGTAACTACCTTTTTAAAACACCACTTCTACAGAACTCATTTATGGCATATTTCCTTCCCTTTCTGGGGTGATTCAGTGTCATCCCCACTTCTGAGTCAGTACTCTTTCTATTGCAGTAAGAGTAGAAGGACATTTAAAAATACATCCAGAAAAGATATGACAGAACATTCTCAGGACGAGAAGTTTCTTACAAGACATAAGAGAAGCCAGTGCCATGACATGGAAACAGCAAGAAATCTCTACAGAAATTTTTAAACTGAGATGGGGGTAGTCTGAGGGCTTTTAAGATTGTTTAAATATTAGAATAACTTCTAATACTATAAAAAAAATCAAGTGTCTAATGACAATATGAAAATTCTGGTGCCAGCACTTCTCAGTGTCCACTGCTGGCTATGTAATTCCTGCCAGGAAAGCCCAACTCTGTGCCAGACAGTTTAATTCAACTACTCTTCTGACAGAAGTATAATAGTAACTAGTAGGAAATTTGTTTTGACGAAAAGTTATGTTAAAGCAGCTGCCTATAGTCTCAAAGCAGTGGCTAGCATCTGTGGAAGTATTTAATACCACAGCAAGATTCCAAGTTATAGTAGTTTTTTTCTTCGGTGGAGTATGACAAGGTGAGAATTGATCTTGTAAGCCTTGGTGCAGGTGTGAAAAAATGAGATGCCAACAGGATGCATCCTAATGGTATTTCCTTGTAGACTTTGAGGAATTTAGCTCTGCGTAAGGAATAAACTTGACTAAAAAGCAACTTAATGAACTGTAGCTCTTATATATTAAAATTAAGAGAAATATTTCACGTCTTTAAAATTGAATGACAGATATTTATGCCTAATAGACAGGAATTTTACCAACAGAATCTCTAAACTCTTCTCTCAACACTCAAGTCATTCACCTCTCACCTACGTTGAGAGAGTAAGATATAATTCATAGTATGAAATCATAAAAAGGTGCATCCAACTTTCTCTTTATGATCTTCCCTAACAGAAAGATTGTCATCTCCTACATCAGTACAAAATACTGAAAAATGTAGAAAAAAGAAAGAACGGATCTGCTCTAAAGAGAGAAATCATCATCCTGGTGCAGAAGACAGTCTCTACCTTGAAGTCATAAATGTGTCTGTTGTACTGTGCACTGCCAGCCTGCTTCTCCTGGATAATTAAATTCTTTAAAAAATAGTGAATGGAGGACATAGTTGGATTTTCCTAGGAAATCCACAAGCAGCATTGAAACTGTTAGATCCACCGCACAAATCCCAGCTACTTCACGTGAGTAACTGGCAACAACATTGACTGTGATGACTGAAAATTGTGAGGGATCAAAACCATCTTTTTTTTTCAGAGGTTTGGGTCAGCAGCAAGAAAACAGCTGTTGTTCAACAGCTTCCTCAACAACCTGGACAAAAGCAGGCCGACAGAACACACATTTAGGAAACTTGCAGGTGACACTAAACTGGGGGAAGTGGGCGCAGGAGTTACCCCAAAATACAGCAGAGTGCCAAGCCATGGATGAATAGGCCAACAGGAAGTCACAAAGGCCACTGAGGTTACATGCAACTTTTTTCTCCAGTGACAGAATTATACTAGCCTAGGTTGGGAGCCGATGGGCTGAGTACCAACTTGATCCAACCCCAAGCTTCGAGTTTTATGGCCAGAAGGGTGTTGAATAGGGGGCAATGGTGTATTCTCACTAGAAACAATCAACCAAACCACACACCGGGCTGCATTAGGAGAAGCCTGGTGAGCAAACGAAAGAGAGTGAATCACTTCATCTGCTTGGCAACAGTCCAGCCTTACCTAGAATGTTTTGTCCAGGTGTTGGAACTACAGCTCAAGGAGGACGTTAGGAAACTGGAATGGACTAGACAGCATCATCTTTGATGAGATTTGAGGGATACAGGGTCTTTTACTCTGGGGAAGAGGTGGCTAAAGGGGTGAGTCACCTAATGGCAAAACCCACCCAAAGAGTAATGACAAAGACAACACTAACAAGCTTTTCCCAGTGGGGGCTGGTGTGACACAGCAAGGCAAGGGCAGCAGCTTTGAAGGTTCACACTAGACATTAGGCAGCGCTTTGCACAAGGGTAGTGCAGTCATGGAACAGGTTTCCTATAGAGGTTGCAAAATCTTAGTTCATGGAGGTTCGCATGGGGCTGCTAAGAGTCATGTGTGATGGCTCTTGGTGATGATCCTACTTTGAGTAGGAGGTTGGACTAGATGACCTCCAGCAACCCTTTCCAACCAACATTTCCACTATGCTAAAGTTACCTCAGGGAAGCAAGAGAAGGCTGGAGGAAAATATAGCACAGGTAAATGAGTATTAAAGACTGATGACCCAAGATATGTAGGAGAACTTAGGACTGGGTCTAAGTAGCCTTGTCACAAAGAAAAGAAAGTCTTAGTAACAGCAGAAAGCACAACGTTTGATCACAAAATTAGGAAGGAGAAAGCATATGCCAGAGTCACTTTATTTGAAGTTAAGGATATTATTAATTTTTCAGCAACCTACTATTTTGTTGCATTTCAATAACATAATAAAGGATCTTGAATAATTTGAATTCCCTGGAAGCAATAGTTAATACAGTATCTCTAGTAAGTTGGAAATGAGCCAGTCCTATTATTAGACAACTCCTGGAAAACAATGTTCTGTCATCACCGCTTTTATGATTACACAAAACTTTCCTGAGCAGTCTAAAGATTAATTTAAACCTAGACCCTGCAGGGAAATCTTCTAGTACCAAAAGAGAAACCATGATAGATTTAAAAGAAAAATCTTTATTTCACTTCCAGTTAATTTTACCAAAGTTTTGAGAGATGTAGAGCCAAGCTAACAGATGGAAATTTTGATTATGCAGATGTAATTGTAAAGAGAACTGATGAAGCATTACTATTCCTGAAAATAATGAATAACGTATAAATTTGTTATTGATAGATTCTTGCTGTGATGGACTATGCACAACTCAGTAAATAACAGACCTCGGAATTCAACATAAAATTCAGTATATGAAAGTGTTTCTAAATGGATAAAGTCTTTCAAGAAGCTAATTTGGTAAATTACTTTTTTCTTTGTATTCTGGACACTGGGTTGTACTGAAACATACAATATAAAGTCTCACAGGTCTTGCAAATAAAGTTCTGAATACACAGTTCATAAAAAATATCTCTTTTGACTTACCCAAAGCCATGCATTAGCTCTCTAACAATGTTTTTTAGTGTTAGTATTACTTTTGTAACTGTATAAGCAAAGATGACATTTTTTGTATTCTTCTGAAAGCTGCCAGATTTTGGTTATGATTTGCAGAGTACTTTGTAGTAAATTAAATGAGCTGCCACAACCTGTGCATGTCAAGTTTTTGATGTCTAGAAAAGCAAATTAGGATACTGAAATGTATATGCCTAAATATGAAGTCTATATGACTAAGTTGTTAATCTGCAGCATTTTACACAAAATACAAAATATGCCGCCTCACTCTCTCCGTTGGCACTTTGTTCCAAGATTCAGTGAGTTCTCAAGTTAGCACACACTTTTTATCAATCCAGGTATAGATAAATCTGTAAACAACATGTTAGTGGAGGAAAATGGGATAACTAAAAGGAACAGGCTATACTACATATTTATTTTAGCCCATCATTCTAAGGGCTTTTGATAAAGGAAAGGTAAAACGTCAAAATTGACCTTCTTAATGCCTATTTTTTCATGAGCTTGTAGTGTATAAGATCAGACATCTAGTTACAATCCACTTTTGCATTTCCTCAGAGCCTGGGAACATTAAAATGAGCCCACACATGACAAAAATATTTAGTTAAAGAAGCTTAAATCCTCTTTGTACCACTAGCATTGTGTAGAACATTCTTATTTAGAAAAAATCAAATAAAAGCCAGTTGAATAGGATTTGGCTTTCTTAGTTTTGGGGTTTGTTGTTTTTTTTTTAATTTGTGATGTCACTACATACTGTCTGACAACACACAGCAGAATTTTTAGGATGAAAAAGTAATGAAAGACTCAGACCCACTTTCAGTGCAAGTAATGGGTCCTTTTGTTTACAGTTATGACTTGTGAAGACAACATTTTATAAAGAGGGTCATTCCATACTCTTTCTCTTGAAAATTATATTTAATATTTGTTGAGGCATATTGGTCATGTAATGAGGTGATCATTTCAGTAAATTATCTTTAAATTACAGTACTTATAGAATTATTATGGGATGACAGCAGAAGATTCTAATTTACTGGAAAGCTGAAGGCAGATAAATCTGAACTAGTAAGAAACTAAATTTTTTCAATTGCATGCTAAGGGTTAACATTTGATACATGTTTTTAGACCAATAAGAATGCATTTCTAATACAATGTGTTCTAACCGAACAGTTAATTGCTAATTTAGGGCAGCAATTATTAATGAAATTCTACTGTTTCTATTACAGAGGGAATTCACTGTGGTCAATGTTATCCATGAACAAAAAAATGTGCAGAGTTTGATCCAAAGCTAATAAAATCCTGCAGATGTAATGTTCAAGGATAACCTCCTCCAACCTCAGGAGTGGTGCATCCCAACAAAGAGGAAGTCAGGCAAAAATGCCAGGAGGCCTGCATGGATGAAGAATGAGCTCTTGGACAAATTCAAACACAAAAAAGAAGCCTATTGAGGGTGGAAGCAAGGACATGGAGCCTGGGAGGAATATGGAGAAACTTTCCGAACAGCCAGGGTTTGGGCTAGGAAAGCCAAAGCCCTGATGGAATTAAATCTGTCCAGGGACGTCAAGGGCAACAAGAAAAGCTTCTACAGGTGTGTCAGTGACAAAAGGAAGATCAGGGAAAATGCAATCCCTCTCTGGAAAGAAACAGGAGACCTGGGATATGGACAAGACTGAGGTACTCAACAACTTTTTTTGCCTCAGTCTTCACAAGCATAGGCTCTAACCACACTGCCCAAGTCACAGAAGGCAAGGGCTGGGACTGGGAGAATGAGGAAGCACCCACTGTAGGAGAAGATCAGGTTTGAGACCATCTAAGGAACCTGAAGGTGCACAAATCCATGGCAGCTG
The DNA here is from genome assembly GCA_026413425.1 of Tringa solitaria. Taxonomy (NCBI): domain Eukaryota; kingdom Metazoa; phylum Chordata; class Aves; order Charadriiformes; family Scolopacidae; genus Tringa; species Tringa solitaria. The sequence continues at coordinate 79,057,408 of JAOXJM010000019.1, forward strand.
ATGAGGTACATCTGCAAGTCTTGAGGGAACTGGTGGATGACATTGCCAAGCTATTGTGCATAGTATTTGAGAAGTCATGGCAGTCTGGTGAAGTTCCCACTGACTGGAAAAGGGGAAACAAACCCCCCATTTATTAAAAGGGAAAAAATCAAGACAGGGTGAACTACAGGTTGGTCAGTCTCACCCCTATGCCTGGAAAGATCATGGAGCAGATCCTTCTTGAACCACTGCTAAGACACATGGAAAATAAGGTGATTAGTGACAGGCCAACATGGCTTCACTAAGGACAAATCATGCCTAACAAATCTGGTGGCCTTCTATGATGGGGTTACAGTATTGGTAGATAAGGGGAGAGAAACTGACATCATCTATCTGGACTTATGCAAATCATTTGACACTGTCCCGCATGACATCCTTGCTTCTAAACAAGAGACATGGATTTGATGGATGGACCACTCAGTGGATGACGAACTGGCTGGATGGCCACACTCAAAGGGTTGTGATCAACAGCTCAGTGTCCAAGTGGAAGCCAGTGATGAGTGGTGCTCCTCAGGGGTCAGTACTGGGACCAGTGCTGTTCAACATGTGTGCAGGTCTGGAGCCCTCAATATAACAAGGAAATGGACCTGATGGAGCAGGTCCAGAGGAGGGCCACAAAAATGCTCAGGGGGTTTGAGCACCTCTGCTACGAGAACAGGCTGAGGGAGCTGGGGTTGTTCAGCCTGGAGAAGAGGAGGCTCCGGGGAGA
>JAOXJM010000019.1:79076628-79087251 GCA_026413425.1 Tringa solitaria
CCCAACTCTCTCAGCCCCCCCTCACAGCAGAGGGGCTCCAGCCCTCCCAGCATCTTCGTGGCCTTCTCTCTAGATCTGCTCCAACAGGTCTATGTCTTTCTTACATTGTTCTTATGTTCTTATTCCAGGATCATATGACAGACAGATAGACAGAAATGTAGGCAATCCTCCTCAAGTGGCTGCCTAGAGGACAGAATTTGCAGAAAGAGGGCAGAAAGGAGCAAATGTCACGAAAGAAGATGGAAGCTGAAGGAACATTTCTCAATCTTTCATATTTGCTCCCTTTCTAGAGCATATTCTACACCTCCATTGTTTTCATTATTAGGGAAGATTGGATTAATAACAAATCCTTGCTATACCTATATTGAAGCTTATGTTCTACAAACTTGATCAACCAGTCATACTTTGTGTACTTTCTTCAGATTACTAGTCAGGCAGCTTTTGACAGTAAATATTCAAAACAAGATTATATCAAGTGCTTCACTTAAAATCAAAACTCTTCAGCTAATTTCCCTTATGTGTTTTAAAATCTGTCTGGGATTATTCTTACCTCTAAAGCAAATATTTTTGGCTATGTCCCCTTTGTCTTTAATGTATTTAGTTCTTTTGCCAATTTAGTATTTTTCTGGTTTTGTAATGATGATGACAGTGAGACCTCTTGCGTTGTTAATACAATTCTTTCTCTTCCTAGTAAGAAGTCTTATTAAATTATTTTTTCCACATAATTCCATAGCTTTGTTATTTTTTTCATAGCATATATGGTCATAAGAACAGTCATTGTGACATCACATGCAGCATGGAGTAGCAAACCATCAAGGAAACCTTTTGTACTACAGCTCACTAATTGAATAGGGTAAGCACCAAGGCCACCAAAGTGGTTTACTAGGGGTATTCAACTGGCTCAGTCAGAACTTCTATTGAAAAGAACTTTTACTTGGAAATAATACATCTTGCAGAAATTGGAAATACCACTCCCCTCCAAATATAAATAGGCAGAAGGAACAAAAAGATATTGCCTAGCTGTAGATTAGGAAACCTTCTGTTTTCTGTCTTCAGTAATGGACTTTTTATTTGTTGTGCTATACTGAGTAAATAACCCAAATACAGAAAACCTACATCTGAAATCAAACTCCCTCCCAGTGTAAATTCCATCTTCACTGTGGACTAATGCGGTGAAGCTATGTATTTCTTAAAGATGTTACTTGAACATCTTGCTTTGAGACCAAAGCAAAAATCATACTTTTCTTTCTTGAATCTTTACAACTTCAAAGTCTATTAAGAGGATGCACCTCATAAATTTGTTTCCACACTTCTTTTATTACAGTTTCCAGAAACGGATATAGAGTAAAGGATTTCTTCTTATGCTGTGAAGGAAAGACCTTTGCAAATCTTCCCAGTCCCCTGAGGCAAAGTCTGTAAACCTAAGGGCTTGACAACTTTGCCCACAGCGTTTTCAAAGAGCTCCATTGGAAAAAGATTTTCTTGGTACTCATTATCTGATCTGTCCAAAGTTCACCTTTCTCACTGGAATGGAAAAAAAAAAAAAAGTGAGAGACAGATGAAAGTACGTTAGATGTTTTTGATTTTTTAAAAGTCTCAACAAGAGGCTTCTGAAAAGCCAGAGGGAAGATAAATCTACCTTAAAGATTGGAAGAGAACGCAATTTGGCAGGATTCTAAACCAAAATCTCCTGCTTAACCCTTGACTGCAGCTGAACGTTCCAGATTCCTTCAAAGAGAACAACCCCTGTGATACCGCATGTACTAGGTATGTCAGACCATCTCAGGAATTTCAACTAAATGAAAATAGAGAAGAAGACTATCTTGTCCCAGTAGGCATGACAAGATACCTCCAGAAGAAAGGGCTAAATGTCTAGTCAAGAAAAAACAGAGGGTGGTTACTCCTTTAATTTTCTGAAACCTGTTGCTTGTAGTGGAATGAAGCAATATTATGCAATGTTGAGAACAAATGTTCTGCAATTGTCAGAAAAATATGGGTACCTTTCCTCAGAAAGAGTAGCCATCTTGTCTAGATGCCACGCTAAAGTTCAGGGATGGAACAAAACCATATCATCGTTTATTTGTCTTGGAACTTTTAATGATTTTCTCCTTTTATTTGATTTAAGAGAAGATTTGAACACTACACTGGCAGTAGATAAAACGTAAACTATGCTTAGGTAACGCAAATATAATTTGAAATCAAGTGCAAAACTTGGCACGTACATACTGCTCGTTGAGGAATACATGCTAAATTAGGTGTTGCGAAGGAAAGCCAAAAAAAATCAGAAAGAACTGAATGGAGAGTAGTGAAAAGAAGTTAGAGTGGAAAACGCAATTCACAGATTTTTTTTCAATCTATGCTAAACAATTTGGGAAAATGAGGATTCTGAATATATTCCAGAAGATGCTGGATACAGAACACTCAAACTGAACTCAGAGAACTATCCGTATCACCTAAAAAAACTCTCTACATCCATCTCCCTACAGAGTTCACTCTGGTTCACTGTTTCCTTTGGTGCTATTGTCTGCCATGGGGTTACCATCAGAGAACACTGGTAGGCAGTACTTCCCTCTAACATCTATTTTCAACCACCTAAATTGGTCTTCATAGGATTCCATTGTGCACACTGCAAAGAAACTTGTCTTGTTGCCAGCTAGAACTGTGAACTACATGTCTTTCTTTTCTTCACTGTTCTTTTTTTGGTTCACAAGCAACCTCCTACCAAAAGCAGAATCCGCAGAAGAGACTACATCCAAGAGATAATGCAATGAAAAAGTATGAAGAGAAGCCCAGGTGGCCACCTTGCAAATTTCCAATGTGGAAGCCTTCGACCTCTCCGCCCAAGAAGCAGCTATAGTCCTAGTGTAATGAGCTTTACAAACCCTGGGAGCCTCTTTACCCTTAACTACATACGCCTCCCTAATACAATCCCTTAACCATCTAGCTAAGGAACTCTTAGAAGCCATTTGACCCCTCTTAAGACCCCCTAAGAGTACAAACAATCTGTCAGAAGATATGAAATCTTTGATTCTTCTGTGATAAACCCTAAGTGTTCTTCTTACATCCAATTTATGCAGCCATTGCTCTTTGTCATCGCTGGGTTTAGGGAAAAATGAGGGCCAAGAAACCGTCTGGTTTAGATAAAACTCAGATGCCATCTTTGGGACAAAAAAAAATTTAAAAAGAGGAACCATCCAAAGAACTACTTTGTTTCTGATGGAACTTTACACGTTCTATATATCAAGATTGAAGTACTATGGGATATACCGAACAAAAATCAACTAAAACTGCCATTGAAACAGCTATACACATAAACGCAACACTTGACACAAGCACATAAAAAAACATTATTTTTGTTGCATCTCTGCATGAGTTACATAGATAAAAAGGCTCCCGTGAATACTAAAAGCAACCAAAAAAGAAAAGGAAGCAAGTGCAAGGTTCCAATCTATGTGATGCCTAGGGAAGCTCTAGCTCACTTGGATATTACCCTACCTTTTATGAATTGGCTGGCTTCCCTTAATTTACCAGCAGCTCTACTTGCAGAGGACTGATACTTCAGACACGCCTGGACTGCAGTGACTGGAGGGAAGTTGGGATTCACCCAACCTCGCTTCAAACTGGCGAGGGAGAGTACGGGTAACTGTCTCACAACAGGGCTCATTTGCTCTGCTCCTTTGGCTGGTTCTGCAGCCTCAGCTGCACCGTAAACCCCATAGTGGCACCTGAGTTAACTTAAAGCTGTTTTGGTCTCTATATTCTGTTAAATTAAATAAGATTTCTAGTGAGAAGGCTTCTAAATAAGTAGAGAAGGTGGCCATGATGCTTTCTAGTCACATAATGTGTTCTGATGAAAATAAAGCAAGGATTGTACTAAATCCTTCTTATCAAAACTCAGCCTTCATCAGTGAAAAAAATAAGATTATCAGCCCAATATAGGACATTAACAGAGAAAATCTTAAATCCCTTTTGGTACTTAACAGAACTTGGAACTACTGGGAACATAGCTCTCATTCTCCCATATCAAATCATCTTTCACTTCATCACTACAACTGAGATTTCTGACAATATGAAGTGAAAATAACACCAATAAACCCTTTTTCTAGCTAGATTTTTTTTTTTAAGTTTCTCTGGCCATGACTTCTCTTTGCGTATTCTCCAGAAACCGATACTAAGTGAGTGAGGTTTTGTGAATAAAACCACCTGATCAGAACAGCAACACTAAAACCAAAGGTACAACTTCACTGACATCACCTGTAAAAGATTTGCCTCCACTTGTGTTTCAGGGTAAAAGTAATTTTATATTTTCTTTAGAATGGGCCTTGTTCCCAGAAGACGGCCTCCTAAAACAAGATCAAATAATATTCCCCATTCAGCTTCCATTACGTAGAGGTACCATTTAAGAACCTAATTGCCATAGACATGATTACTCTCAAAGAATATTCCTCAAAGAAGAAGGCTTAACACACTTTTGAGGAACAGTTCTAAATGTAATTAAGCTTAGAGAAACGCCTGCAGGATAAAGTCCTAAATACACTTACTGGAAAGCAAAGTATTTCTTGTTAACGTTGCAATCATTAAGTTCTCAGAATTACTGGTGATCACGTCTTACAGTGCAGCTACTTAAACATGTCAAATAAATTTCCTATTCAAGAGTTTTTTTCAATTTGTTTACATTTTACCACAGAATATTCAAATAAAGAAACCCACTTGAAATTACCCTTACTGAATGTGTATCTTACCCTTCACATTACGGGTATGAGAAGTTCACTGTAACACCTCTTTGTAGGATCAAGGCCATAAAACGTAAAACATAGTGTATAATAGCTTAACGTTTCTTGAGAACTAGTAAAACCAAGAGATTAAAGGAGGCAGAAATACATTGAAACCAATAGCAAAAATGGAACCTGAATGCAAATTTTATTTGAGCTTTGATGAATATTCTAAAAATGCATAGGTTAACCTGTATTTCTTTATTTCAATGTCAGTATTTCAGAGGAAGAATACATCAACAAAATGTGTGCCTCAGAACTCTTCCTATTTCATCTTTTTTTTATCAATTTAGGAGACCACATTCCCAAAACACCTTTCTTCTCTGCCTGCAGCCTGACTACAGAGATATCAAATATTTGACTCCACCTCTCCTCTCTCCCTAAGCAGCCTGGCCTCATTTCTGGTCTGATCCTTTCCTGCACTATAATCAAAGCTCTTGAAACCACTTGCTCTCTGGTGACCTGGAATCTCTCTTCTGGCAGAAGGAGCAGAGCAGAAGAACATTTATGAGCATACTGCGACCTGGAAGGTGTTATTCACCTGAATTTTCAGGATTTTGGGTTCTCCTCATACGACATAAATGCAAGTAGATTAAAAAAGAGAATAAGCTTGGAATCTAAAGCAAATGCAAACCTGAGGCTGGATCGTGAAGCAGTTTACGTTCTGATGTAGACCCTACTTCTATAAAATACCCACGGTAGCCGGTAGGATAAGAATGATAGTAAACCAGAACATACCAGTAAGTGTTTGTGAGAACTATAGGTTGAAGCAGGACCATATGACAACACATCTAGTTGCATCTACATTAAGATCAATTAAAGGGATGTTCAAGTCAGTGTTTTTCTCTCCTGAAAAAGGCAGCTTTCAAGGACAAGTTCGGAAACAGTCACAGTTTCAAAGAATTCATACTCTATGTATATTTTTGTCCTATATGAAATGCAGCATTTTATAGATAGTTCAATCGGAGATATTATGTTACAGTGTTTATAGTTTTTCATTATGATTCTCCATCAATAACTACTGTACTTCACATCTTTACACATAACTACCAGTTCTTTTCCAGAAGTCACTGTGCTCAAAACTAAATCCACATATCTCAGTAAGATTCTCAGTGGATACAGTAATAAACTTGTATATAAAACACGATGACATAAATTAGGTAATTAATTTTGAAAATCATATAAAAATATCTCTTTACACAAAGTAGAATCAATAAATAAGGAAAAGCATTCATTACCTTGAACATTCTTATTCTTCTCCGTAAGTGAAGGCACCAACAGAATTTCTGCAGAGAGCTCTTCAATTTTTTCTTCCATTAATAAAAAGAGTTTGATAAGTTGAGAAAGACATTTCAGCTGATACAATGTTAAGCAGAAGTTCCTTCCTTTTTTGTGGTATTCTTGGGAGGCTGTTCAAGTGAAATAATACAATATCTTTTACTATTCCTTAAAAAATGAACCCACAAAAGTGATTATGTAAGAAAGTATAATATATCAAGTAATTTGATTTTTGATATAGCATAATGTATCTTTTCTTCCTCCTAAAATACTGTTACACTAGTTCTTCCAAAATCTTTGGCATTTCTCTACTATCTGGGAGGTTATAACAGAATTCCAGGTTTTGTTATCCGTTAACTAGGATTTTTTTCCCAAGCAACAGACGTACTCAGAAACCTTCTCACCTGTGTATTACAGAAAAACCACTGTATTGCAAAAACTGATTGAACAAAAGTAAAAAACCCACGTCATTACTATTTTTTAATGGTTTGGGACATCACATCACTACACTGTCACTCTGCAAGTCACCTTGTCTGTTTAACAATCTGCTAGCACAATACAGTTGATGAATATGACATTTGAGTGAAAAGAAACATCAATCTAACACTCCACAACTTTAAATATGTGGGGTTTGAAAACAAGTGAGACTGTCAGGGAACAAATATCAGCAAGTATCATACCTATAAGCATTCGGTATTTAAAAGAAGAAACTGAACATTTTATTTTGAAAGGTTAACACTTGTAATCATAACATATAATCATGTCACATCAACCAGGGAACTCTGATTTGAGCACAGTCAGACTATAAAAGACTGGGAGCTGTTTCCAATTCATCATTAACCAAACCACATGGTTTTAGGTACTTTAATTTTATAACTTCTTTAAATGTAATGCAATTTGCACTTCTATGCAAATTGCGGTGAGCTGATACCCTGATCTTGTGCAGTTCTGTTGCTGATGTAACATCAGCAGAATGGTTTATGCAGAAAGTGTCAGAGTGAGAGCCAGGGTAGTTTGAAAGGGAAGCTCTGAAAGACAAAAACAAATAGAAATTGATTGAAATGTACTTTCATGTGTCAAATCTCTCTTACCTTTGCAATTTTGAAGTACTCAGTACCTCCCTTTTTCCTCAAAGTTCCTAGGTATTTTTTTTAGGTATTCACAAATCACTTTTAAATAGACATAGATCTAAGTAGCAGAGCTGAGTTCTGAATATAAATTCCCTAATTTGCTATTCCAGTTTTGCAGCCTTAGAGACTGAACTGTGAGTTTTGCATCCACATCTGAATTTCCTCAAAGTTCCAAACAGATGTATTCATGCTAGTCCCTCGCATTTCTAAGAATGGCAAAAGAAAACATTATGCATAATTGCCTCTGCTAGTGCCTTTCTTATCTGAATAACAAGTAAATAATATCTGTATTACTGGATTTCCAATTCTAAGTCTTAAACTTCCAAAAAAAGACATTCCGCTATTCAGAGAATTTTATTCCTTTACCTGAAAAACTAGAGAATATAAACAGAGTTTAACTGACATGAAATGACTGCCTGATTCTGCAGACAGCCAGAAATAGCAGATCCAAGACATAAGAACCACAAATCACATCATAAAAATCAATGGAACATTAGATCTGCCATCCTATAATTTGAAAAGCTTGTGATGCTCCTGCCCCTTTTGTTGAGGAACAAAGAAACTGTCTAATTATTTGATTGCCCCAAGTGATATTGTCATCATTAGACTGAAAGGAAGTGGACCTAGAAGACAAAGGTATACCACAGTAATATTAATTTCAGAATGTATTGCCAAATTCAGAAAAAAGTAAAAAGTTTTATTTTTACTTTCAATGACAATTCAAAATTTATTTCAGCTGGAAGACATTGAGCTCAAAATCCCTCCTTTTTCATGCCATTAAGAAGTTGAGAGAACACTTTAATATGTGACAAAGCACAGTACACTATTAGCAAACAAACACACAATCATCAGAGTAAAAGCTTACTATTTAATACTACCTATGTTCTACAAACATCTAGAAAAGCCCTAAAAAACTTTTAGGTTATGAAGTATATAGGCAAAATTCTAGATGCTTGAAGGTAGGAAAGAATACTGGGTTGATTTCATGGCTGACATAAAATTTGGATACAAAATTAAGAAACAAATTAAGGAAATTCTGTCTTTGATAAAAAGGCACAAGCATATTCACAAACATAAGCAGCCAACCCTCATAGTCAAGGGGAAAGGAGGTAAGAGAACAGTGGTTTAAGTGCACTCATGAAGGCCTGAAGCATGAAGCTGAATCCCTTGAATCAGTGAGATCCAGAACTCATCAGAAACCCATAAACTATGGGCACTGAGAACATGGTGATCCAGTTCAACATAAAGTGACATGCAAAACTCTGTGTCAGGATAAAAGCATTAGAAAACAGAAAGAAAAGATGAGACCATCACGTAATAAATACTATTCTCAGAGAATTCCTGATGCTAGGGAAAGCAGGGAAAACAATCATCTTGCACCAAAGCTCTACGGCAGAGAATCCTTAAGATAGGATGCATCATACAACCCAGACCCTAAGACGTCTCTGGAAGGAGAAAACCAACCAACCAACCAACCAACCAAATACCTAAATGGCATTTATAGAGAGCACCATATACTATGGGTATTCCATTCTTAAATCTTCTTTTGTCCTTTGTTAGGCTTTGTCATGATAAAGTAAAAGTGATATGACGTACAATTGACGTGACAGTATACCAAAGATCCAGATGTGACAAAGATTCATGCATCATTTACACAAGTTTTTTGCTACAACACTATGGATGGTTCAAACCACGTACCCTCACATTTGCAATCAGCACAAATCAAGCTGCTGTATCAGTGAACCTGGCCATCAACCAAAGTTGATTGCAATAATACAACAGGTATTTGAAAGGACAAATGCTGGTCCTGTAACAGCTCTCAATTGCTGACTTGCCTAGCTGGCATAAAGTTATGTGCTATTCTGCGCAGATCACATTTTTTGAGGCTCTTGACTCAAGGTGGTAATTTTTGACCTGACTTATCCATAACTATCACTGCCAACACGCCGTTCCATCTCCTTGTACTCATACAGAAACCACGGGCTTTGCTGAAGAGTGCCATCTCTACAGCTGCAGAAGCATAAGCTGAAAGAGGTCTCTTGGGCAGGCTGTGGTGGAGGCCTCAGAAAAGGCTGGTCAGAGTCATTAAGGCCCATTAGTGCACACAGGCCTTTGTTGCATAGCCCTTAAGAAGGTTCCGTTTCCAGACTAAAACCATGAAAGAACAGGTCATTTCTGGAAAAACTATCTTTCAGCTTCACCAAGGACAGCAATATTATTTTGCTAAGAGGAAAGAAAAGAAAGTACTTTACGTTTCTGCTGTCTGGACTGTGGTCCTTTCTGGGAGGTAGGAGGGAGAAGAGGTGGAAAAGACAAAGATTTTACTTGAATTAACTTGAAACTGCACTGCATTTATTTGTAGCAAGTAAATAAATGTTGATGGTTCACTATACAAAACTGGATGAAAGCAAAGGAATAAGCACAAAATTTCCATCCTTTCAACATCCCTACATTTAGAAAATCTGTACTCTTGACTTGCAATGACGCAAAAGGGACAAAAAGGGTACTTCATTTCCACTGGCATGCTGATTTACCACCCCAACCATCAAATGAAAGGCAGCAGGAGTCTGCCATCTCCAACAAGGCGATTCCTAGAGAGCTTTGCTTACAAAAAAAGAATTCCCAGGTAAAACTAACATTGAACGTCTACCAAATCGCACAAGGTTCGCCAGACCATGCAGTCATACAGCAGTTGGGCAGTTTCCACAGACAGATGTGGCACATGTCCATAAACTGTAGTGGGTTTCTATTTCACCAATTTCTGCAGTTACCCTTTCACCCCACGTAAATTTCTACCATACATAACACTTTGTGGAAAGAATTTCCACACTTTACCTACACTCTGTGTTAAGAGTGAAATCATCATCTTTGCTTGAACAGTTCATCTTCTAGCTTCACCAAATGCCAACTAGTTTCATGAATCAGTCAGCTACTGATATCTGTTTATTTTCCCTTCATTTTATAGACATCTATTGTATCCTGACATATTAATTTTGTTTTTGAACTGACGTATTGTATCTCGCGAATTTATCCTTATGTGGAAGCTGTTCTACGTTTTTTATCACCTTGTTGTCCTTCTCTAAGTCTTTTCCACCTTCTTCTACATCAGCAACTAAAAAAAATGCATATGAAAGAGACAGTATCAATACTGTAAAAAGACACATAGGGATTACTAGTGAAATCAGGGACAACCTTGCAATACTAACAGTTAAATGAACACCTCATCTTCTAATAGGATAAATTAAATATATTGTAGACCTAATTCTACTCAATATTAATTCTAATGAAAAATCAGCATGTCATTCAAATGTCAAGGTTAAAATCAGTTTGGATGCAACATGTCTTGAACACTAAATCTCAGTCTTCTCTTATGTATTTGTATATAAATATATTTTCTGCAAAATAATGTGACCACTTGGGAGGTCTTAGGAATAAAAACAAAA
>JAOXJM010000019.1:79091000-79102816 GCA_026413425.1 Tringa solitaria
TCTGTAACTTGGGAGAAGAGACCGACCCCTGCCTCTCTACAGCCTCCTTTCAGGTGCTTTCAAAAGCACATGTATCCTCTGACAAATTACAAAACATTACGATCATACACTGCAATTTCTGGTAGACAATGACATCTTAAAGAATTAAAATTAATGAGTCTCTGAATTAAAACTAATTAATGATGGGTCCATTTAAGGAATTTAACAGCTGGTATCCAAACATTTTCTGATAATTATCACAGTAATGAAATAGCAGACATTCTGTAAACTTCTCTTTAATTAAAATGGTCATAAAATGTGTATACAGACTGTATTTGCAGTTGTTTATAGCATTTATAGGGGTTTTTTTTAGGTGCTATTTTATAACTGAAAACTTCCTCTGAAGTAGTTACTATAAGCAAACAGTACTCTTTAGAAAACTGTAAGAATTATCCTATGACGAAATGTACTATTTCTCAGTAGTACTGAAAACGTATTCTGTCCTTACCAATGACAGAAACTGGTTCCACACACATTTTTTTAAATTTTTTTGCCTACACTGTGGGCTGAGGGAGTCATCACATTCCCTGAAGTCTTCCCACACATGCACAGAACTGGAGTGTTTGAAGAAATCAAAAAGACTGAGGGAGCCTGTAGCAAAATGGAGATAGCACCTATTTTGAAACAGCTGAGTCCTTGAAGAACTTAAAGAAGTTTATGTTCTCCTTCTTTCTTTGCTAAAAGACAAATTAAGTACTGCCTGTTCTGTCAAACTTTCTCGTGGATTCTAACTTTGATAGGACTTGCGTACCTTTCCCTGTAAACCATTTAATACGCCTGGCTGATAAAAAAAAACAACTGTAATTTGTATTTGAAAACACAGTAATTAACATATTTATTTAAATCTGATTGCAATTTCTTTAATGTCAGCAAATATAAAAATGTCTGCTACCCTTGTTTCTATCCTCTGCATTTATACTCGCAGTGGAGTGGCTGGGTGTCTCACAGATTGGCTCATTACATCAGACCCACTCCATTAAAATTAGATTGTTTGGAACTTTCAACCAATCAGGAATTTCTATCAAGTGTTCATCATTCCTTTGTGTAGTCTACACATGATATTATGTATTTCCTTAAATAATAGATTAAAGTGCCTCTGTCACTTTTGCTTCTCTTACTCCTTGGAATTTCCAAGACATAACAGAGGCAGATAGTGACAGCTTTTGTTCTAATAAGAGAAAACATTCAAAAAATTACTTATAAAGCTGGAGTCAATACTCATATTTCTGCCTCCTACCTCTTTGTATTTCAAAACCCTAGTTAGGCAAAGTCACCACAAAGTTCTCATGACTACTTTTACACAGAATGTAAAATTCAGAAATAAGCCCAGGCATAGAGGAAGAAGGGTACATACTGCTGTTTAAAAACTTCTAGAGAAGTAACTTTGGAAATTCATAACCTTTTAACAAATATTTTGCAGAAAGGTTAGAATAAAAAAGAAGGATTAATCATACATCAGCACAGATGTACACACACAGGTTCCTACTAACCGACCCGAGACCACACTCTTGAAAGACTCTGGTCTTTATATATTAAAAAAAAATAAATATATACATATATATATATAAAAACCTCTTTATATATATATATATAAAACTCTTTATAGACGAGTTGCCGGCGCTATGTGTAACAAAGCACCTAATTTCTGTATCACAGGAATTGCTGGACCTTCCCAGCACATGGAAAGCAAATCAGTACATTGACCCTTGTACTTAAACACAAAGAACTGCATCTTGGCCCAAGGATAATCCGTGCATGAAGCTGCTGGGGAAAAGGAAGCTCTTCTTGGAAGTCTGAAACCAGTAACTGATCCAATTCCACGCAGTTCTGCAACGTTTACAGGAACTAAAAATCTCCAGAGCACTAACTGCTAAATTTCTAAGGAAGAAGCTGGGCTGGGTTATAACCACCCTTGTGCACTCCAAATTAGATGGAGAGGAATATCTCCATTGCCTTGCTCTATTCAGCAAAGGTAGCGAGAAAGCTTTGTTTTTCAAATACTCAGTAGATACAGCAGCACCTTCATTGAAGATGGAGGGCTTTTTAAAAAAATTTCTAAGCCTAAGGCACAGCAAAAAGGAGATTCGTGTTCAAATTTAGCACATAACTTCCAGCCTGTGGATGTGACACACCTTCAATTTAAACACGTATTATTTTAATGACAATAGTTTTTTTAAAAAAAAATAATTTTGCCATTTTAAAGTTCTATTTGCTCTCTGAATACACATTTTGTGACAGAAAAGGTTCTCTGTCTTGACAATAATCATAGCCAGGACCATGAAATTAACTTGTGATCACATGTTGGTAGACACATACATTGAAAAGACTCCTGTAACAACTTATTTTCTGCAGGAAACTTTATACTTCAGGAGCTTCTTTAAAGGGCATTTTTGAAGCCTTCCCTTATCTGCCATAGTTCTACACACTTTTCTTCACACAGACCTATATTCTGAAGTAAAAGAAAGCCTAGGTTAGTAATTCTCTCTCAGGTTTTGTCACTTTTTATTATTAAACAGAATACTGCAGTATATAAATCTCAAATTGACCTCTGACCACTCACAAAGTATCAGACTGGAGAGTAAATCACTTTCATCTTTTAAACTTGGGAGGAGAATGCAATAATTAGAGGGCATAGTGAGTTAAATGCTCTCCTCACGCTGAGGAGGAACTTGCAGGTGTGCTGAGAGCAAAAAGGAAGATAATTAGTTGGTGTTTGCTAATTGTGGACATTTTGAAAGCAAAAAAACTACCAAGAATAGAACTGTCCCCTTTCAACCTCTACAGAATTCAGAAAACAGATTCAAGCTCCTGTTGGAAAAGATGAAGTGGAAGAACTTCATTAGGGAACAACAGTATAAAAAAAATATAACCCAAAAGAAGATAAAAAAATTCATGTTTAAAAATGTATCAATACTTTGAAAAGTTAGTGTTTACTTATATTATTAAATAAACAACACACTAATAAAATTATGGAATGGGCATCTTTTCAACATGACAAAGAGTCAATAACTAGATTTCACTGCCCGCTGCCTTATTATGGGCTTAATAAGTAATTTCCAGCAACTGCTCTAAAAAGAAGGAAGGTATTCAGCCATTCTACCAGCTTTGAAATTCTGTCAGTTCAATTGACATTTCAGTAACTTAGATACTGTTATCTTACCCCCTACTATAAGCTTAAAAAGTAACAAGCTTAATGCTTTTGTAATCTTTACGAAAATGTCATTCTCCCACTAGAAACACATTTGTGGTCGTGGGGTATTATGTTCATATGGCCTTTAAAAGAGTACCTCTTTTTTATTAAAACTTCAACTCTCTATGTTCAAACAGATGGTTTTATTTTCTCCTCAGTACTACTCATATTTCCATTTAATATAATTGTGCAGTAGAAATCAAATACAATACTTGCAAGGATAAGAAATAAATAATATGTGACAAAGAGGCTATGAAACACATTATTTCCTATATTAAATGCAAAGACATTTATTTTGTTTCCCCTGAGTAATAGGATCTTGTTTTGGCTGTCAAAATTTCATAGGCTTCCCAAGGAACAAAGACAACTGCAGAAATCTGCATCATATCTGTATGTCCACTGGTTTTCAATTTTACCTTCCTATTATATATTCCCACTGACATTGTTTGCATTCTTTAAACAGCTGACAATTAAACCTATTGAATAAATCAATATTGATTGGTTCAGAATACAAAATTAGGAATCTCCGGTGCTTATTAAGTAAAAAAATCTAATGATAATGTCTGCATTTTTACTCAATCCATATGGAGTACCCACGTCATTTTTGCTGATGTCCTCATGTTTTCTGTGAAGGTTATATATGCATAAAAGAGACGTTTGGAATATTGTAAATCTTAAATTAATGGAAAAAACCTTTAAATAAACCTCCATAATAAATTTTAAATTTTTATATTTCTAAAACGTTTGCCCCTTAGCAACTGAAAACTTGCTCTATTAATGCAAGGATCTGAGCAATATAATGAACCTGACCTGTTGAGGTGGGATTTGATACTGGATATTATAATCGATATGGGCTACTTTACATTATCATGCCTTACTAGCACCTCAGAAAGATGCAACAGGACTTTATAGGACAGAACAGTGACAAGCCAACTGACCGAGATACCTTCCCCCTTCCTCCAAATGCTTCTAAGAAGCCAGATTTCAACAACGGGCTACAGATAAGAAAACACGATGGAAAAGCAATTGTAACTACTACATAAATAGTATAAATTATCTGCTATAGATTGTAATCTGGAGAGAAACCTCAAAAAAGGTGCAAAGATATAAATATTAATTACATGAAACCAAGTCTGAAATTCTTTAATTTCCAGGTATAAATGGGAGAATAAATTATACTAAAGTTATTGAGTCCTAATTATTCCCAGACATGAACAACTGTATTTTCCATCACACAGTCACTAAACCATCAGGTATCAATGCTATTTTAGGCATACTTTTGATAGATAAGAGAAAGATCATAGAAGATTGGTCGTATGCAATAATAGTGGCTCAAGAGATCACAAACCAACTGAATTCAAATTAAATGGAAAGATAAAAGAAGTCTGAAACTAAGGTTCTTTATTTCAAAGGGAGGAAATGATAAACGAGGGGAAATAAAGCCATGTGCACATGAATGTAGAGGAGAAATCAAATTTAAGTCAAATGTGCAAAACACAAAACTTGTGATTCAAGTTAGCTGGACAGCAAATTGTTGGGGATAGGTAAGGATAAGTGACCACAAAATAGACTTACCTTACCAAGTACTTTCATTTAGGATCCAAAAGTTACCTTCATTTCAACAAATTACTCCGAAGTCTTTTTCTTTTCTTGCTCTCAACCCCACTGCACAACTGCAGCTCCTCTAAACAACATTGGGTCCTTCTATTCAAGCTTAGATATATGCCATTTTCACATTAAGTGTACCACAGACACAATATATTCCTTAGGAACTCATGCATATTTAAAGATAATAAATTAAAAATGTCACAATTTAAATCACAGTTTGCATTTGAATATAACTTTAGAATAGAATGGAATTTGGTCATATTCTGTAGAAAACAGAAAGGAAGCCTGCTGGACACATAAGTAAGAGGACTTATACACTGGGGCAAAAGTGTAAAATACATATATTAAAATACATCAGCGAAGGTGATTTAATTTACCTCCACTTTGCAATAATATTTTCTTAAAAATTAATCAGGTACTGGGTTTGATGAACACACTGTTTATTGCCTCAGATTTTAAAAGCAAATTTAAGATTTTTGAAGTTATTAATTATATAAATATACTAAAATACATATTTTATTGGCAAATGCTAGTAGATTTGAGACCCTATTAAGGGTGACAAGTTTGTGACTATATGAAAATATTAAGCCAATTAATTTGAATGTGTCACAAAAAATAAAACTCCAAGCTGTAATCTCTTTCTAGGTTTGACCCTAGGAAATTAAAAAACAGGCTAAGTAGTCTACACATGTATTTACACTTTCTCTATATATAGATAAAAAAATATACAAATAAACCCAAAGAAAACCTTCCACTAATACATAAAATGTGTATAATTTCATGGGTTTTAAGTTTCTTTGGCCAATGCCTTATCACTTACAAGAGTAGCTGTTGCTTTATCTAAAAGAGATGGAGGATTAAGATAGTTTAGTAATGCCTGATTAAACTAGCTTAACATTTTTGTAAACAAAGAAAAGCGAAAGAGGTTCAAAAGGTAAAATCACAATCCACCTTTAAAAGACTCACTGAAAATAATGTCTGAGAAATATCACACTGGAAATTGACGCAAAAATCATAAGAGATAAGCTGAAAACCAGCTGTCTGCATGATTCTTTCCATGCCAAGTATGTTAACAGATACATAACTTTTTTAGCATTTTTTAAAATACTGTAACACTACATAAACTTTTGTAAGAATATGATTAATATGATAGAAAGGCTGAAATGACTTCTTAGAAAATTCCATCATAAAATACTTGGGGTTTAGGAGGGTTGGGAAACATTCCTCAGATATTGTTTTAGTGGACTGGAAACATCGATGAGAGTACACAGAGAAATTATGACCCACACTAGATCAAAACCTACTACAATAACGCAGCCCAGTACTAATGGCTGAATCCTGCACTGTTAAACGTAATAAGAGTCACTGATTTAACTGGGAACAGGATCAAGTTTCAACATGAAAACACCTGCCTCCACTAGAGCTGGCAATCAAAGATGGCAAGTTCCAAAAACGTGCCTCTTTTCACATACCATTTTGCCGGTTTCTCTCTCAAACCACGCTCATCCTCAATCCTGATAAAGAGATACAATCTCATTACAGTACTTGACAAATAACTGTTCTAATTCAATATGAAAACAAAAATGTTAATTCCTTACTTCACAAATAGATTGTTATATATGAAATATTTTAAAGATTTATAACTCTGTTAAAGCTTGTTATAGACTACCTATATTTTCCTGACAGAAGTAGGTCATCCATATAAAGTTTTCTGAGGTTCTAGCCTTGTTTCATTATTTTCTGTTATTTTTTTCCTTTCCTGTATAGTAGGATCAATTACAGCAGTTCTTATGAAAAAAAAAAAAAAAAGGCCAATAAAAAAAATCAAACCAAACCCTGCATTTCCCTGAGGGTGGACTAAGTCAACACAAACCCTTTTTTCACCTCTGGGATAACAGTCCCAATTGAATGCCCTAGATTAAATTATTTTGCTGTTCTGAAATGCGCTGGTTTGGTGGTTCCCAGAGGGCAGAGGCAACATGCATCAAAAAATAAGAAACACATTGGTATAACTGTCTTTCAGCTAAGAAAAAAAGTCTCCTTCCCTTTCTCCCCTTCCCTTCATACTCCAGCATCTGTTTTTTTTTGATACTCAGAAAACAGTATCACTGTCAGGGCAACCTATTAAAGCTGCTTTTAACTTTATGTATAAATACAGACTTCCACCCTCAGTTGTGGGAGGGCAGCAAAGATATCAAAAATCATTACGAGTTCCAAGCAGGAAAAGCCACTTGACACTAAGAACTTGTCTGCCATTATAAACTGCCCAAAATAGTTATTTTGTAGAATTTCTTCCATAATAGTTATTCCAGTACGAACCGTCCTGTGAACACTTTTATTACCAAGGAAAAGTGCCTTTTTCTGACTTAGCGTGGTACAAATGTGGTATGTTTAAACGTTTAGAATAGAGAAATCTCTTCCCAGAAAGGACTCCTCATAGATGAGCTCACACCCGATGAACTATTCAATAATAATTATTTTGGTAATGATGTAAGTACAGATTTTGCTTGAATTGATTAATAATACCAAATAATAGGCTATAACATACCCAAAAAATGAATTAAAAAAAAAAAATCCTATGTAACTTCACAATTCTGACCCCTTATTTTGCCCTAGCCTGCTGATTGCATTATTGTTTGGCTTTATTGTCTGGCTGCAGACTATAACCACAGATCATCTAGAACAGTCTGACTCTGCAAGAAAACTGGTAAGAGAGGCTGGAGGGCAATCAACGCTTGCCTCCCATACCAACCTCTTGATGTGAAATAATTCGGAGCACTGTATAGTGAAGAGATGAAGACATGAGCATGACAGCCACCGTGAAGAAAGTCATTCTGAGGATGAAACGGTATTAACAAACTGTGCTTCTAAACACAGTTTAGGGGTGCTAAGGGGACAGCTTCTGTGCCTGCAAATCTGACTGGAATACATTGTGAACAAAAACAAAAATCTTCTGTAGGATTTTTTAAAATACAGAAATGTATTATTTTTAAAAAAAACAGTTGCAGCAAATGTCTTAGAAGTTGCAAGCAGGTCCCAAGATTTACTTTGTGTATTTTAATCTTCCTCTGTTCTTCCAAATATGCAATAGAACTGTGCACTTGAAATCTGTCCCAATAGATGTGTTGGCACAGAAACATGTAAAGACACACCTTGATTCAAAGAAAATTTAAGCAGAGGAATTACTATCTTAATAGATTGCAGGACTGTTCTTTCTTGAAATACAGAAGCAGTAAACATGGTTTTTTTAGAGAGTCGCCCTTATGGTGACTTTAGTCTCCACATTTTAGATGTTAAATGGAGATAACTGAACTTACCCATTTTTGTGAGCTGTTCTGAGGTCAAAAGAAAAATGAAGTTACAAACTTCTGGTTCTCTCCCACTCATTTTTTTGTCAGTGAGTCTTTTCACCAATTCCCATCTCACTATGTAAGCCAAAGATACATTTCTTGACATTTATTTCATAACTCAACATTATTCTGACACAACTTCTTGTTTCCCACCAA
Organism: Tringa solitaria; assembly: GCA_026413425.1. Classification (NCBI taxonomy): domain Eukaryota; kingdom Metazoa; phylum Chordata; class Aves; order Charadriiformes; family Scolopacidae; genus Tringa; species Tringa solitaria. The sequence continues at coordinate 79,099,344 of JAOXJM010000019.1, forward strand.
CACACCTTTCCCCTGCTCCTTTCACATTATTTGCCTGCAAGCCTTTTCCCTTACCTTATATTTCATACGTTCCACATATTCCTCCATATTTCAGCTTCTGTTGAAAAATTCTTTCGTTTCTTCTAGTGGAATTTCTAGTTGGCTTACATTAACATGTATATAGATTTTAAAACTCACAGGAGTATAATTTTCTTCTTGCGTAGACCTGGCAAATCATCACCTCACTCATCTTTGTGTATGTTGTACCACACCATTCTTCTCTTTCTGGATTTTTCACGTGACTCTAAATTTTTAATATTTTCTGTCTGCAAACTACTTCACCTTTATGGAAGGCTACATGTTAAACAAACAGCTTTTGCACAGAGGAGTGCTCAAAACTCTGCACTGAAAAAGCAATTACATACAATCACACAATTACGTTATGAAGTTTCCATACTGTATTTTTTTCTAAAGCTCTGATTCCTCCCTTTGGAAATTACCATGTCAGACCCACCAACTGTAAAAAGAAAGTACAGAAAATACCACACTGATAACAGGTTCCTTTTATGCCTTCAATTCTTTAGGAGAAGAAGAAATGACCAGGTAGCATTAACTTACTGTACTTAGAAGTACATTAATTAGATTAGAATTAGAAAGATTAGAAAACAATTTATTTATTTTTTTTAATTAGAAACTGCAGAGTTATCCTTCAGGTCAGCTCAGGTGTATGGATTTGTGTTTATTTCACAGTCACACTATTGTACAGACTTTCCTCTAATCTCCTTTAAACTTCTGAAAATTTGGAAAAAGTGGGAGGAGAAGACTAAAGGATTTGTGTTTTTTTTTTTCAAATCTGGATTAAATAGTTCTTATTCTATTATACATTTCAGCAGCTAGAATAAATTAGACTGAAAAAAATGACTATGTCATGACAATGTTATCCAGTGAATTATAACAGGTTTTCTAAATACATAAGCATAAGATGCTCTCCCTTACTTTACCTCACAATTCTGAAACAGTCAATTCAACTGCTGCAATGTGGTTAAAACATAAAGCTGTAATTAATAATCTTAGGCTTCTCTCTTCATAGGAAATAATCAAGTATACCAGAAAAAAAAATTAGTATAATTAAAATAATATCTAACTAAAATGAACATAAAATAAGGCTACTAACCCACAGCATGAACTGTTCCTCTATGCTTCTTTGAAATCTTGTTTGCCTTAACTACATGTAGAGCATTTTCTTTGAACTGCAGCTCACAAAGTCTTTCAAGAAGAACTGTGATTTCTTCAGTGATGGTATCCAGATAAGTTTCATTAATGAACTTCAACGATGAAGAAGGATCAATAGTTCCACTTAGTATATACAAATCCTCTTTTATCATTGTGGATAATGTGGGTATGGAACTTTGGTAACCATGAACCACTTTATCAAAATTTGTTTCACCACAACTAGACAAAACACAGTTCTGAAGAAGGTTGCTAACCAGTTTATTCTGCATATTTTGATATTTCGTTAAGACTTCTGATTCAGGGTAAAGAAACAAAAGTTGCTGTATGCACTGAGTTTTAAACTCCATTTGTTGTTGTAACGTGTTACTATTGGTTTCTTCTTGACTTTGCAGTCTATTTACTAAAAATCGTCGAAGATGTAATCTCACATCATCCCAGAGAGATTTCACATCCATAGTTGAATCGTCCTCAATGGCATGAAGGGAAGATGTTAACTCAAAAGGCGTCCCACTTGGAGTACAGGGAAACGAGACTCCACACTGACTAGAGAGGTCCAGAAGGAAGTGAAGTATCATTTCTTCTTGATTTTGCTCACTCTTCAGCAAGCTTTGCTAACAAAGGTAAATCAGAGAGTATTTTAGCAATACTTTGTTAACTTTGGTTCATAAAATGAGCAGCTTCATCCTAGGGTACCAATTGTTTCCAATGCCAATTATCTTAACAGCAAATACGAGACTCAAATTGCTATAAATATATAAACAACAGAAATATCAAAGCTTGTTTTCCCATGGATTTATGCGCCAATCCCTCCCCTTGTCTACCTGCTCCAATATTGCACGTTCCTCTTCCCATCCTTCTTACATCCTCAACCTCAATTCTATCCCACAATTCAAATGAAAACTTTGCAAAACTCATTAGATAGGCCTTGGCAGCCTGTTTGTTGTGGTCCACACACGCACCTTTGAAAGAAGATGGTATGAAAAATTACTCAAGATTTACACAAATAAGGATAGATTTTGCTCATAAAACCAAACTAGGAATTTATAAATTGAAACACTGATGCTTTCTACGTACTGGCTCAGAAGCCAAATGCAAAAAGGCCAATTTAAGGAGAAAGTAATCTTCCCAGGACCCCCTCAAAAAACTAAATTTGAAAACTTGTTAAGAATTGAACAGACCTGGATCACACAGGGCAGAAGAATAAGAAGCTGTGCCTCCAGGACACAGACTGATACATTAGCAATGCAGTGACCTCTAAATACATCTCAGCCATATGGGATAGAGAAGAAGGAAGCCAGTTAACCACAGGAAGGTTGTTAGGAAGGAAGCAGGTGAAACCACATGGATGGATGCGCTGTTCCTACTTCATCTGATCCTGAAGAGCTCCCTCCTGGTCCAGGGCCAGGATCAGCTGCTTCAGGTTCAAGAGGCCATGCAGCAAATAGCACACCCTCCCTCCTGTCACAGCTTGAGACCTTCTACTTGGCCCAGAATGACACAGAATTAAACGGCACTCTGCAGCTTTCCTTATTGTCTGTGAGAAAAGTAATTCAGATGGACAAGGCATGTCCAATACACGAGTAGAAGACCACCCTAAAGTCCCATAGTCACCGGACACCAAAATCTCCCTCCTCTCTCAGAGAAAAAAAACAACTGCCTGTCATAAACCCATTTCCCACAACCTCAACATTTTTCCTACTGCAGGTTGGCTTTTGCCAAGTCCTAGGTGCACCTTCAACATCAAAAGCATCCCCCCAAACTCCCTAAATTCCCAATGACTTGACTTGACTTATCTGTGAAGACCTGCTCTCAATTCTCCAGGTGAACTAGAGCTGTCCTCATATTTTCCCATAACACAGTCACAGAAAACTGAGTGAAACTGGTGGTTCTCTTGACCTTCTGGGTTTCAGGACCCAAGGAGCCAAGCCTTAGGTTAACCAAGATCCAGAAGGCCTCTCACTTGCTCCTCCACCTCTTATTGCTTCTCTCCAACAAAGAAAAGATGGTGGAAATCACATAAGGGTAGTTGTCTCTACTCCTGCCCTTTATCTATATTTCCAAGCTATAGCCCATCCTATAAAGCAAGGCTGGTAAAGAAACTGTCAGCACCCTTCCACCTTCAGATTTATTTAACCTAAAGTATTTGACGGATTATTTTTTTTTCCCATTTTGAAAGCGAGATAAATAAATCAAATTTGAGTCTGGTATTGCTTAAATATAATAATTTCCAACACAACTTGTTCCATTTTTCTACTGTAGCA
>JAOXJM010000019.1:79142265-79156944 GCA_026413425.1 Tringa solitaria
CCCTGGAGGGGTTCAAGGCCAGGTTGGAGGGGGCTTTGAGCAACCTGCTCTGGTGGGAGGTGTCCCTGCCCAGGACAGAGGGTGGCACTGGGGGGGCTTTAAGGTCCCTTCCAACCTAAATTATCCTGTGATTCTATGATTGTACTAAAAGAACTGAAGATTGACTGCTGCATCCAGTAGTGGTTGTGGACACTAATGTAATGAATCAAATCAGGTAGATAAACACTAGCTCAGAAAAAATATCCTAGCATCCTTCAGTACCAGCCACTTTACCCCTTGCAAGCCTGTTCATTCCTATCTGCCGGGCAGCAGTATAAGCACTGATGGTGGCATGGGGTATGTCACTGCCATAAGTGGCTGCTGCAGGTGTGCCCACCTGGCGGCACTACCAGTTTGTGCTAGATTAAATGGACAAGACTGAAGTGAAAATGATAGATGGCCTGCATTAGACTTACAGACCTTGAGAATTCAGCTCTACAGAAGAACTGAAAAGATTGTGTTTACACGTGCACGTTAACATACCTGAATATAAAGTTCCATCATGTTTAACAGCAACAAAGTGGGAGAGCATATGTAAAAAATAATAGGAAGTATCCTGTTCACCTGCTTTTGTTACACAAAATTTCAAGTAATTAAAAATATATTTAGAAGGCGTTCTACATGTATTATACTCTTATTCAGTACTGTTTATTAAAATAAAAATGGTTCTCTATGTGGAAAAGAACTGGGAAGTCTTAGCACTTTACATGGTTTCAGCTGAAGCATCCCATGACTAAAGTTCCTGAAACTCAGAAGTTCTGTAGAAGAATCAGCAAAGACAAGAGCAAAAGGAGTTTAAAAGAACTGCATGTAAGTTTGACAGTGGAATAGCCCCTGTTCTTCGACTGATAGTTTCAAGTCTATATTATAAATGAAGAACAAAGCCAACAAAGCCTGTACTTTTTCCACTGCTTTTTTTACTTTTCTGAAAACAGAGGCTATGCAAAAAGCTATATAAAAAATGACAGTAAGGTTGTAACTCCAGCTCACAAAAGCCAAGAAATTTAAAGTTAGTCTGACATTCAATCCTTAAATCATGCAATTGTGCTTCTTTTTTAAAAAGCAACAATGCAAGTTAATGACAAGTTGTCAGCCCTAACTTTGAATTGCCTGAAGTTTGTCATTTGGTGTTTGTGTCACAACCTTAATGTTATTTAAATGTAGTTTTTAGTATCTATTATTTAAAAAGGTCTACTTTACGACAGCAAAAAGCTTTGATGGAATAAACCTCAAAGTACACTGTAGTGCTGGTATGCCACTTCATTAGAAGTAGTGCATAAAACATACGCTGTTGACAAATCTAATTCATTAAAGGTGAGGTAGATGCACTTTAAAACAACTGGATGGCATCATTATCTACAGTTCCTTTTATAAATTATTCTTCTTTTCCCTTTTGACTGAACTTGTCAGTGTTCCCTTTTCAGACTGTGAATGTTTTTGCCTTAAAATTCAATACCTTCAACATGTTTGGACAAGTTAAATAAGTAGCGTATTTGCTAAAACTGAAATTGTAAGCAGAAACATTCACACTGATTATTTCACCTATATTAACTAATGAGAAATAAAATTAGCCAACAATGTATAAGAGTTTCAGCTTTATCAAACATAACATTTAAAAATGAAGAGAAGAGGAAATTACCAAGTACAACAGAGTAACATTCTGGCAGCATTTTGCATTGCTATTCAGATGACTTGGATTTGATACTGAATTGAATTCCACAAGAGAGAAGAAGATCAGGCACATCAGAGAGCTGACAGCTAGCTGACATACTTAGTTATAAAAGGAAGAACTGCTAACTGTATTACTCAGACAATTTTAGGTAAAGACCATATTGGTATAGGAACTAAAGGTTATTGAAGGGTCCATAACTAACAGCAAGCCGGTATTTGAAGCATGGCCCATCAGAGTGGTGAATTCCTTCAACAGCCTTCCAACAGATAAAAGACATACAACTAGTCAAAAACTGATCAAACTCCATCTTAGAATGTCATTGCCTGTGAGAACATGGAAATTTTTCTCCTCAGCCCAGAAAGAATGAAATCCTTCTATCACTGTGGTCTCCAAATCACAGTGCAGGAGCTTCACTGAATCACTGAAAAAGTGAAAAATAATGCTTTGGGGGACTAAATATAACAAAAGTTATGGTTAAATTCCACTAATCACATATTCAGCAAAATTCTAAACTACACTGTATACAGGGAAACTGGGAAAAAAAATAAAGGTTCTTAATCAGGGATTCTTTCTGTAACATAATTTTCCATTTAATTCCTTAAAAAGTGACCTAAATCTATCAATTAAAAACATATAGAGAAATTTTTGCATAGAATGCATAATCATACTTCAATATGTCAATACTCTCTACAAATATTTTGTAATGAATTAGCTGGATTAATAAAGAATTCTGTCTTGTTCGAGAAAAACCCGTGTATAGCATATAATGTCATCCTATATATTTCTATACAAACACATGTATGCATACACGTTTTCAACTATATGCAGTGTCTCAGATTAATTCTAGATTGTCTCTTGCTGAGAGAATCTCATTCCAATATAACACTTAACCTGAAAATCTAAGAGGCGGACACTTTGCTTAGAAAAAATCGGCACGTAAGTAACTAAAACATGGAATCACCTCCAAATAGAATTCACTGAGGCCTCACTTTATGCCTCCACAGATTGCAGCAAATCAGTTTCTGCAAGCAACTTTAAATCTTTAAAAACTGACAGATCAATTTACTATGTTTCAATCAGCATTTACCATTTATCTCAGAAGATTTACATCATGTATGTCCAAGATGCTATACACGCAATTCTCCTAATTAGTCTCCCTGTTAATCCTCATTGTGCTGTTTTCATTTTGTTCCCTCTCCTGCCATTCTGTCTTTACAACCCTATGAGTGAAACAGTCGTAGGTAGGACTTTGGGTACCTAAGTTCTACTTCAGTCTGCCTAATAAATCTTCCAGGATGCTGCTGGGAGTGGGGAGGCAGGAAAAGGAGAGAAATGGGGCTTAGAGAGTTTATGCTCATACAAAAGTATCCATAATACCTTCCCAAAGGAAACTTTCATACTCCCCAATATTTCCTGAAAAGATACTCTGTTCCCAGTCAAGGATTTCAGCCCTGCTCGTACTTCAGCCCTTACTGATGATTTTCATGAGCCCTTCTGTCAATGCTGGCACTCCAGATGGGAGAAACCGCTGAGAGCAAAAACGTTCAACGCTGACAAATGTCATTGCTTCATGGGGAAAGTGGAAGAGGGAGAGACCTTGTCTCTGTCATTGCTTCAAAGGAAGTCTTTTATTCTTCTGCTGTGCATACGGGACTGCCGAAGCACCTCTTCTGCAAAAAGTCTAGCAGTATTTTCTGCAATCCTCAGGTTATTCTCAGGAAGCTCTTTGGAGGACCTCCAGATCACAAAAGGACATCGCTGTCTCTGTCCTTGAGGGAACATTTCCTTCATAGCTCAGAGTGGTATCTCTGCATGGGAGAATGACTTTTATGTCTTATACCTGGGTATGCCAAAGCCAAGGAGAATCTACACAGTAAAGTTCACAGTAACAAAACTCCCCTTAACGCCCAAGCCCAAAAGTGTGATGGGACACAATCAGTCAGTAAGCAAAACTTCTTGTTCATCCGATTTTTCACAAGACTTAATGAGAAAAATAAAAATTATGGATGTTCAGCTTATTTTGCACTCAAACTGATCTCAAAGCCTAACTGAAGAGAAAACCACTTTTACTTATGGCATTAGCTTACTACATTAATTGGATGTATTTTTTGCTATTACTCTGACAGTTAATTTTGGATTTATTCTTTGGTAAAACCAGTCTGTTTTATGAGCCTAACAGACAACAATTTCTGACAAAATAAGAAACACCACCAATGAAGACACTATTTTAGTACTGAATACTTCTACTACAATCCTCAAGAGACACTGATACCCCAAGATAAGCTTGCCTTCTGAGGCGACCTAGAATTCTTAGAGATAGATGACAAAGCTGTAAGAATACAACAGTTATCTGCAAGATCTGCTGATGACAAGGGCTTCACCTTAAGAGATAAGTGAAGTGTTACAAGGAACCACTACCATACTCTGTTTACCTCACCTTAAGTACCAAATCTATATAATATTTATTTTATATATCTATATATACTATTTCTATATAATCTTCCAGTTGCATGTTGATAAAATACAGATAGAACTGTAACATACTGTAGGGTATTCTGATACTAGCTTGCTCTTCTTGTACCTTCATTATCTTCCCTATTACAATTTATGTCATATTTTCTCCTAACTTTTTTTTAGTATTTTTCTTTCCTCCTTCCATCCGCAGTCATCTATGCCTTTTGCCCGCCCTCTGTACTGACCTCAAGCACAGCGACCAGTGTACTTGAGTGTACCTTCTCTAGAAGGTAAAAAGTGTACATGCAACATGTTACCCCACTGGTTACATCATGTCTAACTTGATTTTCTAATGTCTGTAAGCCAGGATTCATGTTTATCTACACTGTAGGGAATCAATCACGCTGTTGGCAGTTGCCTAATAAGAAATAAAACTCTGGGAGAAGAGAGGTTATTGCAGAGAAGAACCATTCTGGAATATTGTGAGTATATACATTGCTATTTAACAACAATTATTAAGAAAAATATATAATTTCTGCTACCATTACACCCATTCACCATTCTGACTGCAGTTACTTATGGAAGCATAATACACAAAAGACAAAGAAAATGCATTTTAAAACGTACCAAAAAAACCAACAACAAAAAAAAATAAAAATCAACAAACACAATCTGAATGAGTTTATATGGATTCTCAAAAAAAAAAAAAAGGTGATTTTGATGAAGGAAAATTTGCTGATCACATCAGAATGGACCTCCTACGTAGGAGAAAGTATCAAAAAGTCAGTGGGGGAATTAGGTCAATTAAGCATTCCAGACAGGTACAGCAGATTTAGGTCAGGGCAGGAGAACAGTAATATGATTAAGAAAGAAGGTCCAAGCAGCCAGGGACTAACTCATGTCAGGCAGAGGCAAGAAACTTTACGTGTTAGAAAAGGTATTAAATGCAAAATAAACCATTCTATTACCTTTATTTTAAAAGAAAGAACAAACATTCCAAGTCATGAGTGACTGAAAATGCACTAATGAAGTGCAGTTATCTAATCCACTAATGAGTGAACTAATACACATAAAGTATGTAGCTTGGCATCATTGACAGAAGAGATATTTTTGAACAAGTTGCTGAAGGCCGTTCTGTGCTCTCTGTTTGTCCCTCAACACTGATTCCCTGACAGACATTAATGGAATGTGAGTTGGCAGAAGGGCGGATGAACGCGAGGAGATAGAAGGTAACGCTGAGTTTACAATGGTCAGAAAAGGAAATATTCTAGGTAAGAAAAATGGCTACAAGAAAGAAACACAAATGATATCTCCTGAAAAGACCATAAAGAAGATGTTTTTAGTTAAGTACAAAGTTACGATAACTGAGAATTTACACTGTTAGTAAGGTTTGAAGAAAAGCAACAATTTTCAAAATGCTTGTTCTTTCATTTTATATTCATCAGCTCATGAAAGACACTACAGGTTTGTTTATAGAAGAACAATTATTATTAACATGCTATTCTAGCTTCTGTGGATTTATACTATTTCTAATTCTTGTAATTCCTTATCCCGACAGAATGAAAATTAAATTCCTTCACTTTTTCAACAAAGCCAGAGTCAGTGCTTCATGCTGAAGACACTTACAAAATGGACTTAAAGCAAGGCACAAAGTTAGATTTTTCTCCACATGAAGGCAGTGTGGAGACACTTCATACTATTTTAGCTTTTATGACTGAGTTTTCAGTATAGTATCACATTTTCTTTACAAAGCTGTTATTAATAAATATTTGACCAAAATTTGCCTAAGGCCTGTGATTTTTGTTTTGTCAAATTATACATAAACAAGCATATATACTTAATGTTGAGGCAACAGAACAAGAAAAGCTCTAATGAACGATTTTTTAAACTCTGAAATTGTTAATCCATCAACTGATACACTTCTTTGCCTGACAGAAAATATTTTAAGCACATAATGCAAAATATCTTCCACTAGATAAAAAAAAAAGTCAGATTACATTTGACAATGGAAGAGATGTTTGTGCACAGATTGTATTACTATAGCCCTTACTGCAAGAAATTGCGTATCATTTTCAACATAGGAAGTCAAAAGGCTAGAGAGAGGCAAAAACTGGAAAAAAAACCAACCCAAGCCCTAAGTTGCAAAGTGAAGGATAAAGTGGTAAAGGCTTGCAGAAGGAGGTTGTGAGATTTAAGGACAAGGTTCAACAGTGATCACATTGATCGTGGCAACACCGATGAGACTTGGAGAAAAGTAACTGCACTTATTATGTGAAGCAAAATAGTTATCTATGGAAAAATGTAAGAAGTGAAATGTCAAGGCAAGAGACAAGGTGGTAATACAACTACGCGTAGAACATAAAAGAGACAAAAAGAATAGGGTAGAAAGTTAGAACAGTGGAATGAAAAAGAAATTTCTCTTTTCTGTCTCCAGGAAAAAACAAGAAAGAAAATGTCTCATAGAGATGGGCAACTGAAACACTGTAAGTTAACTCTTTTTGTGAAAAGGTAAAAGGCATACTTATTTCTCTGATCTTGGCTTCTTAAAGAACTGAGGACGTGGGAGCTGAACAGCCATTCTTGGTAATCCTTAAAATGTAATTAGAAATTTTGTAAGTGAAATACCATTTGTGTAGCACAGAAAAACACTTCTGAATTGTTATAAAAGATGCCACATGTACTGTAGAAGTGTGAAAGTGGGTATCCATCTAAACCCAGAGGCAAACAGCTTAAATATAGTTAATGTTACTGAGCAACTGAACCATTTGACACAGAGCAAGGAAACCTAGAGATATTGAAAAATACTCCAGTTAAAAAGACTGCTTCTAATATTAACTTTTGTAAATAAGGGTTAATGAACATTATGAATTAAGAGCTATCTAGCTACCATAACGAGATCACAAGAAGGATGGAAAAGAAGAAAATCTCTTAGGCTTATTATGAAAAAATAATAGAGGGAGATGATAAGTGAAATCCAAACTTATCAGACATCATTAAAACAAAGGCAAAAACATGTTCTCGATTTCTTAAAGCTACACTTCAGTAACAAAATATTTTAAGGTGAAAACAGATGTGAAATGTTTGAGGTCTCAGTTATTTTGATTCCACATATTTTATAGGCCAGAGATAAGGGGGAGGGGGAGGGGTGGAAAGCTAGAAAATACTTATTTCTTGCAGGTAACAAATTATCATCATGTAAGTATACAAATTCTCCACTAGTTGTTAGTTTACAGTATTGTGTGCTGAAATTTACAGTACTGAATGCTGAAGACTTCCCCAGCCTGTTAATGGCCCTGTGGCATAAAACTGCTATTAGTCACTAGTTAAGTAATGGTTCATAGTCAGTAGTAGTTAATAAGAATTAAGTTGTTGACTTTTAAAAATATTAATCCAAACATTATCTATTTCAGCTTTATCAGAGTAAATAAACTCAGAATTATTTATTCATACAAACTGGGCTCCTAGTTTTTAAATAAATTTTTACCATCAAATTAAAAAAAAATATTTAGGGACAACAGATTAAGTGCGGTCCAAACTTTGGGTTACATTTTACAAAACAAACAAAGGTTTCTACTTTTCTGCATTCCAGTTACAAGAATTAAAACGAGTACCTTTACAGTGCTGACAACTCAATAGTGAAGGTATAAAGGCGCAACAGGTACAAAATACAAAATGCAACTAATCTTCAATGTCAACCAAGAAATGCAAGCAATAAATACAGCCGTTTAACTCTGAATAGTCAAGTAAATGTTTAAAGATTTTACAGTGCCACTTATATCAAAAACTGACAACAGAGGTTGTTCATGGTTACTTTTTCATGCTCACATACAAAAATATAGCTGTACTGTTAGGGAAACAAAAGATGGGAAAAACTTCAGTAACATTAAGGGTACGAGAATATTTCATAAACAGCAACATGAGACCCATCTGAGGCCTGGAAGAACTATTTTTCCATTTTGGTATTTGGGAAACTCAGACAGATTTAAAACAAAGCGTTCAGTGTGCTGCCAAACTTCAGATGTCTGAAGACAGGTGAGTTTGGTTTTCTTTCCACAGGAATACCTATGTACGCATTGCTTATATTGATCTAAGCTGCAGTGACAAATACTCAGCACTTATGAATGTTTTGCCATACATTTCTCAGTTTACACATCTTAAATATGAAACAGCTACCTCAATGAGTACAAAGTGACTTGTCCATTATCACGTAAGGATTTTACGGAAGGGGAGAGAGTAGCATTCAGTTCTCTAAGGAGGCAATTCAATAATTACTTTTTTTTTCGGCTTGAATCAGGGTGCGTGCCTTGTATTCTCCAGTTGTATAAAAAAAGTGTTCTACAAAGCTAACTGTATTTATTACAAAGCACTAACAGATTCCTTGTGCGCCATCCATTCAGTGTATTCAACAGCACAGGAATCAAGCCAAAAATCATCTCTCAAATACAGAAGGGACCAAAACGAAGTTTCACAGACAATCATAATCTTGTCATTTCTACATTTCTAAATTCCAAATTGACTGCTTGAGGTACAATCTGAATATTAGTTTCACCTTTTCATGTTGCTTTGTAATTTAAAAAAAATATCAAACCCTGACTTCCATAAAGAAGAGTAAGCATCAACTTGATCAGCAGGGCACCAAAATACATGCCTCGATTATCGGGCTGCAGCGGCACATGGTCATCTTGCCTGAGGCTCAGCCATCATGTGGCACGAGACACTGAAAAGTTTCTCTGAGACACAGAGAAAAGGGCACTGAGGATCAGAAACCCTCCATCCCTTTCCCGACTCTCACAGACAGCCCATTCCAGAGGGGAGACTCTTCAGCCTGCACCTACATCCAACTCCACCTGGTTCCTCCGTCAGCTTCCTCAGCTCGGCCAAGTATCTTCCATCTTCCACCCCTACTAGAAGGCCTTCCACTCTTTTAACTCTGCTGAACGACAGAAATGGTGATTTTCAGGGACTCTGAGGTGACAGCGGCCCGTTTCCCCACCCAGTCCTCCCAGCCTGAGGGAAGGCCACCTCCTCCCCGGGTACCCTGTCCTGAGGGAAGGCCTCCCGCTCCCCGGGCACCCCGTCCCGGGGAAGGCCAGCTCTTCCCGTCCTCCCATCCTGAGGGAAGGCCATCCCCTCCCTGGGCACCTCGTCCTTCCCCCATGAGGGAAAGCCACCCCTTCCCGCCACCCAGCTCCGGCGGGGCCGCCTCAGAGGGGCGGGCGCCCACCGGGGGAGCCTCGCAACTGCGCAACGCCCGGCCGCGCCGCGGGGGAGAGGAGGCGGCCGCAGGGGGCTCGGTGGCGGGTCTCCCCCGGCCCAGTCCCGCACGGTGAGGGCAGAGGACGGGCAGCCCCGCCGGGGAACGGGAGGGGACACTTACCGGGCCGGGTTCCCCCCGCGGCTCGGCGCCCACAGCCCCGGCGACCGCGGAGCGTCGGTGACAACGGCCCGGAACGTCCGCGCCGCCACATCCGGGGGCGGAGCGGGGGGGAAGGCGGGAACCCGCCGGGAAGCAGCGCCCGCACCGGACCGGGAAGGACGAGGGGGGGGGTGCGGCGAGAAGGCGCCCGGCCGCCCTCATGGCTTGTGTAGGTGATGGCGGGCGGGTTCCCCCCCCACGCCGCTGAGGGGGAGGCCGTTCGCTCCCCGCAGCTCCTACCCGGCACCTCCGCCCCTCAGCGGCGCTTCCCCGCGGGGCCTCCCCGGAGGGCGGGCGGATTTTCCCTTCAGGGAGGTGGGGAGGCGGAAGGCCGCGCTGTTCCGCGGGTGCGGGGGCCCGTGGGTCCCGCTTGCGGGTTGCGGGAGCCGCGGTGCCCATCCCGGGGCGGGAGGGGGTCTCCGGCCTGCCCCCCTGCCGCCCGCGGGCCGTGCCGAGTCCTCCTCGCCCAGCGTTCCCCCTTTTTTGTCTTTTTTTTCTTTTTTTTTTTTTCCAATCGGAAAAGGATGAGGAAGTGCTGTTAAAGGGCGCTCGAGATGCCTGTTTTGTGCCTTAAATGTCTCCTTTTGGTTTGTTTTTCTCCCAACAGATGGCAAGTGGCGGCCAGAAGCGCATAGTCCAATTTACCGGATTTAAAAAGCGAGAGAAAGCGGCACTGCTGAAATGGCTCTTCAAACTGGACTGTGTTTTTTTACATGATAAGGTACCGTTCGCTAAATTACCTGTTGGCTAGAGCAGGAACAAAAAAATGTAAGCCTTAAGAGAGCACTCTGGGCAGGAGCTGGCGTTCTGCGTAAATAGCCAAGAAAGTCAAACCGTTCCCCAGTGATACAAGTGTGTTGTTTTGCTTTTGTTTTGCTAGAAATACAGGAACTGTACACATCTTATAGCAAAAAAGCCGTGCAAGAGTGAAAAGTTCTTAGCTGCCTGTGCTGCAGGTGAGTAAAAGACATCATGACGTAGGACCATGATCTTGATGGTCAACATAGTTACTATGTTGAAGTTCTGATTTACTTCTCTTTGGTTTGGATGTTTCCCTGCCATCTTCCTTTATTTGGTCTGCGTGTGGTCCCAAACAGAAAGCTTGGTTATGTATTAGTTAGATCATGAAGTACTATCCAAATGATACAGGAACGTAAAAATGGATTGCTTGAAAAGGAGGCGTAGAGAGCATGGACACCTGTAATCAGGATGCACCAGATTCACATGCAACATTCACTGTAAGTTCCTGTTTAAGCAGCAAGGGAAAACTCCAGGCTTTTACCATTCTGACACAAGCCTTTCATCTTTCCTCTTGCTTTTTCTTTTACCTAAGGCCTGATGCCAAAGTCCCATACGTAAGCAACTTTTTTAAAAAAATGCATGTAGATTGAGAACTCTGTATTTTAGTATATCTTTGTAGACAAATTACGTGGAAAGATTTTATGGTGAGTTTAGAAAATCTTGTGGAGCTACAAGATTTCACAATGCAGATACATTAACTGGTTAAATGTGATCTTTATTTTCCATATATTGGATTATACCAAAGTGTTGAAGCAATTTTTAGGATGGATAATCTTAAATTTAGGAGTTAACAGAAATAAGTAAACATAGATTTGGGTTTAAAGATATGTGTAAATTTCTTGTTTTCATATTTGTACTTAAATAGCGTATTAGTAGAAATTCTTGTTTAGAATGTAGCGTTGTGTATGTAAATGTATACACACGTGATTCCTTGTACTCATATAAAATTCTGATCGCGCTCTAATCAAAAAGGAAATAGACCAAAAAGTTTCTATAAGGGAAACAATATAATGCTGAAAGATTTCCGGCATAGCACTTCATTTTAACTACTATAAACCTTTGAGTTAACATTTTCTTCCTTTTTGGGATTTAAAACATCTGGAGATGTTTTCTTTAACTGAGTAGAAATGTAGCATCCACACGGCAGTGCAAAAGTCTGTCTTGTTTCTGTACTTGCAAATGCTCCCCAATACCATCTAGTACCTTTTGATCCTGCAAGAAGTGCTGTTTTTGGATAAGCATTGCTCTTGCCCTTGATGGCAGAGAGTGTTCATCCCTACTGCAGTGTTGCCCAAGTAAGTGTAAAAGATCATGTTTAATCCCATTGAGAGCTCCCTAGAGGCAAAGAGAAATAGTAGCAAGGATGCCAGTCTTCGTGGACTTCCAAGCTGCCAGAAGTTTCGAGATGGAAACTTTGAAATGAAAGTGGTTTTGACACCCAGGTTGTGCACAGCGTACCTTTTCCAGTCTACTGGTACCTGTGCTAGGTTGTGCAGAAGTACCATCTGTGCTCCTGCACTGAGACATTTTGCCAGTCAACCCTGCTGTTCTGTGAAGCCAATTAGGTTCACACAATTCAAGTCAATTTCTCTTGCAGTATCTTCTGTAGGTAGTGTTTCAATACAGGAGCAGGGTACTAACCACGGCTCTTGACCTGAACCTCTAAGAAGAGAGAGACAGAGAAAAAGGGGAAGATCATTACAGAGTATCAAAAGCGTACATGCGGAAGATGAAAGAGGAGAGGCGGAGGAGGTGGAGCCAAGGGATGAGAGAACAGGATGTGAAAAGAAGAAAGGGGAAAGACAAAAGTCTAAAAGTGTATCCCCCTAATATTGGTGGTGTTCGCTACACTTGCAGTGCAAGTAATATTAAGAATATGTAAAAGAAACAGCTTACGTGCTAAAACCTTGGTTCCTCTTTATAATAACCGGTGGTAAAATATTTCTTCATTTTACTACATTTGTGAGTACATTTCTAAAAGCGGCAATTGGTGTTAAAAATAAAGGGTTAAGCAAGGTTCTGTGGAAGTTGTAAAAACAAAATCTGGGAAGCTGAAAAATTCCATTTGCAGATTTTTGAGGAGATAGACAAGTATTTTATCTGGGATGGGTAAAAAGGTACTTCATCATTAAAAGAAAACAAAATGGTAATTTTTGGTGGCATTGAAATCAGAAAATCTCAGATATCTGATTTTAAAGTGTGAGGAGGAGAACTCTTGTAGTAGGAAGAAGTTCTTAAAATGGTACTTGTAATTCCAGCTTTTATTTGCACAAGAAAGGTTGAAGTTAATTTTATATTAGATCTTCAGTTGATTGCCATTTGTCTGCACAAAAAAAAAATCTTTTGTGGTTGACAGTTCATTTGCTTTTTAGGAAAGTGGATACTAACTAAGGAGTACATAATTAATAGTGCCGAAAGTGGCAGATGGCTTGATGAAACAACGTTCGAATGGGGATATGAAATTGAAAAAGACACCCATTATTCACCTCAAAGGCAATCTGCACCTAAAAGATGGCGTGAAGAACTGACGCGCTCGAGTGCTCCAGGGGCCTTCCACAGATGGAAAGTTGTCCTCCCTGCTAAGGAAGGTGAAAAACGAATGGCATCTATTAGAAGGTAGGAGGATACGTCTTAAAGCTTAAATAATCAACAATGGAACAATTACTGTATGGTCAAACCCTTTTTTTTCATGCATCCCAGTTAATTTGGTCCATAACAACCTCCAGCTCTTCAAACTCTGAGTTGTTTTTTATTGATATATTTCCGTACTTTTTATAATTAAATTACTTTAAATCTGTAACTTCACTAATTTTCTTGCTTTCTTTATAGTATAGTGTCAGAAATGACACATTCTAATGTTTGCGTCTTAAGTAAACTGCAGACAGAAACTTTCTTCATGAGGCAAGATAGATTGGCTTGCTTTTTTTAATGAGTAATCCTGCATTTTCTGTGGCTGTTACACTCAAATAGTAGCTGAAACGGGATACAGTATTTCACTCGGGTGGGTGACCTGGGCCTGCTGAGAACTGTGTTTTTTAGGGATTTGGGCCACACTGTGACTGACTTAGTTGGTTTTGGTTTCACTTCTGTGTAACAGCTTCTTCTAGTTCTGAAGACCTGATATGTACTTTAGCAGATGTTTCTGATACGATCCAAGTACAGATAGTTCAGAAGGAAAAGGACAAAAGTATAAAGGAAAACAACAGAAGCGCAAGAATTGTGGAAATGCACATTTCCCCCTCCGCCGTACTCTTCCTACACGTTTTGGATTCTGTGGTTTAAATACTACATTGAATCACAAACAGAGCGTGTTAAGTAACTTTTGCTTCTAGTGCAGGAAAAGCAAACATCCCCTGACACTGTTTTAGAGCTTTGCGTTCGCTGCAGGCACAGGTATTGTCCTCCTGTCCTCCTCTGTTGAAATTCCCATTAATTGGGATTACTCCTCAGGTCTGGGGGTGCCACAGGCACACAGGCAAGAAGGGAAGTGCAGTTTGGCTGATGATGGTAGAGGGCTGCACCGCAGAATGCCTGCCTGTTAGCTGTTCGTAAAGACTAAGCAAGGTGTAGCTGAAGTTACCATCCTCTGATGTTGCCGACTGGAGTCTTAAGTGTGCTGTTTTCTTGGCTGGGAGGAAGAGTTTACTGTGCACTGTCTTGCAGAAAAACAAGCTCATCCTGGTAGACTTGTGAAAAATGCCATTTCTTTTTTTCTGTAAAAACTTACACAGGTCTTCATGATAACACTGTTGGAATGCTGTCTTGCACAGCTCTGTGTTCATGATAAAAATAATGTTTAGCAGGAGCTACATCAGCAAGACAGGCGAACAGGCAGTTTTGTGGAAGGAATCTCTTTTACAAGGCTGTTTCCCATATACCAACATGGGGATCCTTTCACTCAGAAAACAGTGAAAGGTAGATATGTTTTTCTCTCCAGCAAGTACTGTTTTCAGTCATAAAGGCCACTGTAGCTTTGGGAAAAGATTGATTTTTCTCTAATATTTACAATTCTTGTGCCTTTTTCCCCCTTTCTATGCTTTTCCTGCCTTTAGTGCCTAGCTGTTGGATGGGTAAGTGTGTGAGACCAGCATCCTTTTCTTTTAACGTACCTGGATTGTGAAAAATAAAAGATAAATCCAGCATGTCGAGAGACCGTATTTCTTCCACCATTTTTTTGGTCTGGCATGTTTTATAAAAGATAGGAATAGTTGCAGCAGTACTACTCTGGAAATTGCCCTGTCCTGTCCTGTCACTGGGCACCATTGAGAAAAGACCAGCCCCGTCCTCCTGACTCCCT
>JAOXJM010000019.1:79163010-79173660 GCA_026413425.1 Tringa solitaria
TGCACAATGTTTAGACATGAGATTAACAAAAATAAGACACATGCTGCTTAAATCTATACACCTTCAAATGCTACATCTTTTATCAGTGACATTTTATCATGACTATACCCTACAGACCTTTAAAAAATCAGAGTGTCTTTGACTTCCATGTATACAACACACAAGTGCACTTATCAGATAATCTTTCCCTCAAACTATTATTTGCAGATGGAGCAATCATAATCCTAAACAAAATCTCTCCTAAAAGACTTTTTTGGTAGCATGTATTAGTAAGATTGTAACACTAGGACATAATAAATACAGCAATAAATCTTTGCACTTATGACGTATCTTCACATTATCGGTAACCTGCAAGAGGAATCCAAAGTTTGAATTTCACTGTAGGAAAACAGAAAACACTTAATATTTTTTAGCGTGGTTAAGTGGACCAAATCTAGTAAAGCTGTCTGTATGTAGCAACCTCATGAACAAGAAGCACAGAATAACAGGGAAGATGGGGAGAAAAATTGCTCATATTATTTTCCTCTTAGGAAAACAATATCATTGGTTTTGCCATAAAAGTAATTAATTTTTTGTTTGCCATAAAATAATTTCATTATTTTTGCCATCTATTTCATAATTTTGCCATCCAAATATTAAAAAGATAAATAGATTACTATATTGAATGTTTTGCTTGAACTGTGTTTAACAAAAGTTGCCATTTTGGGGGTTTTATACAGTATTTATTGCATATGTTTATTGGTCTCTAATGTGCAGGTTGACTTTATCCTGTTTTACAGGCTGTTAAGCACAGGATTGTTCAAAAAGACCAGCTGAATAAATGCAGTCCAGAGGTAAGGATTCTCACAAAGAGGGCACATTGCATATATGGAATTCTATTATGAAGTTAGGCAAACATAATTTAGGGACTGGAAGGGGCTCCAAGGTCTCCCCGGAGCCTTCTCTTCTCCAGGCTGAACCCCCCCAACTGTCTCAGCCCATCCTCCCAGCATCTCCGGGGCCTCCTCTGGCCCTGCTCCAACAGGTCCACGACCTTCTGATGTTTGTGGCTCTAGAGCTGGAAGCGCACTGCAGGTGGGGTCTCACCAATGTGGAGCAGAGGGGCAGAATCCTTGTCCTTGTCCTGCTGGCCACACTTCTTTTGAAGCAGCCCGAGCTATGTTTGGCTCCTTGGCTGCAAGTACATGTTGTTGGCTCATGTCCAGTTTTTCACCCTCCAGCACCCCCAAGTCCTTCTCTTCAGGGCTGCTCTCCATCCCTTCATCCACAGCCTGTGCTGATACCAGGGTTTGCCCTGACCCAGGGGCAAGACTCTGCACTTGGCGTTGTTGAACCTCATGAAGTTCACACAGGCCCACTTCTCCAGCCTGTCCGGGTCCCTCTGGATGGCATCCCGTCCCTCAGGTGTGTCAGTCATTCCACTCAGCTTGGTGTCATCCACAAACTTGCTGAGGGTGCCCTCAATCCCACCGCCCAAGTCATTGATGAAGACTGTGCAGTGCTGGCCCCAGTTCGGACCCCTGAGGGACACCACTCGTCACTGATGTCCAGCTGGACATTTGGCTATAGACCACTACTCTCTGGATGCAACCATCCAACCAATTCCTCATCCACCGAACAGTCCACCCGTCAAGTCCGTATCTCTCCAACTCAGAGAGAAGGATGTTGTGGGGGACCGTGTCAAAGGCCTTATGGAAGCGCAGTTGAATGGACTGTATTACAGTAGCAATAAAGAGAAGGCAAACACAACTTTTTGCAGTGCTCACGTGTTTTTGCTGGTAGGGTCAGACTTCAGCTAAAGGTTGTCTCACTTCAGAAAGAAAGAGTAGCTGTTCATACAGCGTGAGCCTTAAACATCATCTTGCAGGTTGTGGAGTGTACTGAAACACAGATTATGAGGAGAATACATGATGGTTTCCAGTCCTGTTTTCATAATTACTTTGGCTTAATTCCTTTTTTTTGTACTATTTAGTTAATTTTGCATTTTTCTTCCTATTAAGCCAAATGGATGCCATAAATCAGGTACAAGTCAGCAACAGGTTTTATTAAGTCTTTGTCATATATTAAATAAATAAATACTTGCCAAATTTTCCGTTTTCTATCTATAATGCTACATCTAATTATTTAAATCATGTTGAAACATTACCTATCAGTACTTGAAAAGCATTATACACAGTAGGTATGAGCTACTGTAGTTTATATGCTAACCTGTGTTATTCAAAAATTAAAATGGGAAGCACTTAATATCTATTAGCTTTTTGTATTTCTCAGTAGCTGAAGATTTGGTATCTTAATGAGCTGTACTACATAAATAGTTACTTGATACATAAATGAGGTCCCAGTCTGACAAAATGAGCTCTCAGGCTTCTCTTTCTTTCTCAGAAATTTCTTTTTATCTGTTTTCTTTTTATTGACACAATAAGGAAGGGAGAAGAAAAATGTGTTTAAAAAGATGAGCCTTTGTCGTTGTCCAGCAGTACCATTAATGGGCAAAACGCTGTGCACGTTTGTGTTACTGAACAGATTTGCATTGAAATTTAAGGTTAATGTTTAGTTTATTGAGTTTATGGGAAAACTGCTTTAGCTCTTTTAACACATGTAAGCTGAGATAGTTATTCAGTGCTTTTAATAATAATACAATTTTTTGTTTGGAGATTTTAAGCTTAGTTCTAATGCTTTAGTTGTGCATGACTTGCCACTGTCTTTTATTGCTTTGTGGAATATCCATTGCTAGCCTTTGCATCTGATGTGATTTCTGTAGGCAGTATATTAATGGCTTTTAAAAACAGCTCCAATAAACCTGTCTGATAATACTAGTGAAGTAAAATGAAACCTACAAACTAAATTAACAGTTTAGAACTACATGCTTTATTCAGTCATCTCAGTTTGTATCTGCTAGGAAGGCTCATCTCCGCTAAGTGTTCTGTTATCTATCATCTTCCCTAAAATATTTATTGCTCTTTTGTCAGCTTCTCTTCCACGCTGTATAATTACATTATATTATGCTGTACAAAACACAACTTACTGTCTGTGGACCTTCAGTTTTCATTTGTTTTCATTAAAAAAGTTTACGCGGTTGTATCAGCAGAGCTTCACAAGAAACTGCTCGTTCCTCTCCAGCCAGACCACAAGCCGATGCAGCTTTGTTCAGCTTATTGAATATTAAGGCCCTACAGTAGGTGCCTCCTCATACTGAAAAAAGTTCATCACCTCAGTTTTCTAATCATCCTTCCTATCTCTCTACAAATAAGCTGAAAACGCGTTCTCCACTTCCTCTGTATCATGAATGTAATGCAAAAGGCCTCACACTTGCCCAAAACAGCTTTGTTTTGGTGTGCTTTCCAAATACTGCACCCAGTGTTGCTCACTCTTCTAGTGACAGAACTCTCAAGAGGTGCAAGTTTCAATCACAACATAAAAAGAGGGATTCTAGTCCCATCACCAGATGAGGGCCAGCAGTAACATGCTTGTACACGCAGGGTGCACTGAGTCATCTTCACACATCTTAAATCCAGGCAACAGAGAAGTTGTTCTTTGGCTGCCGTTAAACACTTTATGATTGCTCTTTAGATGTGCTGTTTGCATATAATTAACATTACAAAAGTATGAATGCGACCATTATTTCCAAAGGAAATAGTGTGAAGATTTTAATAGTGCATGTATGAATGAGAAAATTGAAATAAATGTGAGTTGCAAACGCCAGATGCACAAAGACTTGATTAAAGGGAAATTGTCTAGATGAGCAGCTTTATTTATTGTTAATGTAACAACGGCAGACATTAGGACTGCGAGAAATTAAAGATTTGCAGAGAAACTAAATCTCTAATGCTAAAGTGGAGCTCATTCACTTTACCTGTGGTTTGACTATGATTACCATTTCTTTCACAAGTTTTTTCAGGTTTGACCTGGGCTCCTAATGATTTTAGTTTATTACTGAAACATTTTTTGGAAACTCTTGCTAATAGCAGCGTACTCCATCGACCTCCAAACCACAACAGCACCCAAAGTCTGTGTTAACGTTAAATTATCAACTATTTTTAAAGCAATTGGTAGGATGTCGTGGGTACCTTTATCTATTGGACATTAGGAGCCAGGTTCTTTGGCAGAGATCATAAAGTTGTTGGGGACTAAAGTAATAAATCATAATCAGTAATCTTCCTGACCCTGTTCTCTCAGTTGTGACTCCCTGTCCTCATTTCTTTGATTACCAGAGCCTCAGGCTGTGTGGTCGAACAAAATAGAAGTTGTCAGGCAGAGGAAAGCTGTGCTTCAGTTAGCAGTATGGTGCATCTTGGCTTTGGCTGGAACCTGGTCTAGAGGAAAGATGTAAATAGCAACGTAGCTGAGATCTTCAATAGCTCCTCCTTCGTATCATTAGTCTGTGGAAATAAAGGTTTGGGAAGCTGAGAGTGCAGACAGTAACAGGGAAATTGCAGGGCAGGTACGGCATTTCATGAAAGCCATTAGATCCTTCTGGGTCCTCTGAAAGCTTGCGAAGTTAAGTGTTTTGCTGTCATGAGTGGCAGAGAGTAAGAAGGAAGCCCTGTGCCATTAAGAAGATCTTCAGGGCTTTGAAATCCACTGGGATCCATACCTGTGCCGTCTGTAGCATTTTCTGCTTCTCTGACATGCTATGTGGGAATAGGAGAACTAGGGAGATAAAGCAGTTACGTGGTTTATGGTTTTATAATGTGTACTCATAAATGATAGATTTCGTGATTTTACATTTTTCTCTAATTTTTTTTAGCTGTTCAGTGGTACTAATTGTCTTACTGCTTCAGTCATGTACTGTGGGATATACTCTGCACTTTAGGAAATATTAACACTCCTTTGCATACCTTTCCAGAATAAACTATTGAGAAAGTTATTGGGGGTGTGAATTGTCATTTGTTTTTTTAAAAGGGTAGCTGTATTCTAATCTTCTAAGAAGAGAAGCACGATCTGAAACTTTTCAATGAAAAGTTCAGTAAGAGTGAAAGCCTTTCTAGAGTGACAGCAGCTTATTGGATCAGGCAATAAGTAATATTTCTGGTTTAATTTATAGTCCCCTCCCTATTATATTACTAACATTTTACTCAGAGATTGCTTGTTAGTTCTTGTAAGATTTTGGGGTTTTTTTATTAAGCTGTTCTTTTACTTACAAAGATATCTCATTCCTAGGTTGAAAATACTACCCTGTCCAGAGGCACATGGTATATGCTTGAAGGATTAATGGAAGAGTATTTATTTCCTGATATAATCACAGAACTTGCTGCTGGTCAAAAGTACTCCACACCTCCTGTGCAACTTCTTCATTTTCTTCTAGAATATGGCCTATTGGTGAGAGATGAAGACTAAAGTATTATAAATATTAAAGCAAGACATGGAAGTATTACGGTCTTTGCTTCTGACAGTATATTTAGTGGGTTTTAGTGAGGTATTCACCCTTCACTGCATTCATCAGTGTGCTTGTGTTAAAAAGGGAAGAATTTAAAACTTAGGGATTTTTTTTAAATTATTATTTATTTACAAACCATATGAATGTAGTGCTCTAAATACTGTGGAAGAATTGCTGCAGAATTTCTTTTTGTTGCTTTTAGAAATGGCACTTGTGTGAATTTTATTTTTTTTAACCTACTATGCCACAGATAGAGAGCTCACTTGAGAAGACAGTTTGTTCTAAGCAGTCGTGTGTTCAGCTGGGATATCACAGTAGAGCAAACTCTCCTTGTTTCCTCCCTGTTTTTTGTAAAC
Organism: Tringa solitaria; assembly: GCA_026413425.1. Classification (NCBI taxonomy): domain Eukaryota; kingdom Metazoa; phylum Chordata; class Aves; order Charadriiformes; family Scolopacidae; genus Tringa; species Tringa solitaria. Next base: position 79,168,744 of record JAOXJM010000019.1, read on the forward strand.
TAAATTTTGCTGCTTGTAATTATGCATTAAATTGCATGTTACTTTACTGATTAAATTTGGTAACTTGGGATTGTAAGGAATAAAGTAAGTATATAAACTCTTAGTGACTATGGATCTTTGGCCAGCATGGAGCCAATATTATTTTCTCATTTTATTGCAGGGAAGTACTGATGCAATATTTTATGCTAAACTTCATCATGCTTTGTACCTTGTTCTCCATTGTGATCCTCCTTGGAAGTCCTCGTCTATGTTGAAGTATTATCTGGATCTTCTCCAATGTCCTATCTGTAAGAAAGGTACATGGTCCTTGATAGAGATGCTGGTAAGGTAAGAAAGTTTAATGAGGTGTTGGATGCAATAGTTATGTTACTCCAAACTCAGGGACAGGGGAGGAGGATTGGAATTCTATTGTATCAAAGTCACATTTTCACCAGAACAAGTTAATGGTATATGAAGGTCTAGAATTGTAACTGAGATTTGGACCCTTCAGTTGACGTTTCAGTAAATGTTAGCTTGCAAGCAGAGGATGATTTTTTTGGAAAGGAAGAAAATGTATATTTTCTTGTCCTCCTTCCTTTTTAAAAAATGATTTCTATTATTTTTTAAGCTCTTCACAAATTATAATAATCTGTGTATTAATTGCTGTCGTGGAGTGTATGTGTATACACACACACATATGTATCTGTAATTACAAAGCAAATTCCAGTCTTACCTTACCAAACATGAAGCTTAATATTATATTTTGACTTTAATCATAAATTTTGCCATCTTGTTCAGGAAGTCTGATTATATCCTATGTATCTACAAATCCAAGACTCTGTATGTAGGAGCTGTTTGGGTAGTTAGTCTATCCGTCAGCTTGAGAACTCATTTTTTTGTAATTTACATCAATAGAAATTAATCCTTCCATTCATTTAGAAGAGGAACCGAACCTCTTCTTATTACTGCCATAGAATTATAGAATAATAGAATGTTTTGGGTTGGAGGGGACCTTAAAGTCCATCCAGTTCCACGTCCTGTCCTGGGCAGGGACACATCCCACCAGACCAGACTTAAATGCTTTGATACAACTGTGGTTACAGATATATGAATGTGCATGATTGTGAGTGCGTCTTTAGTCTTGAAGGGCATAGAATCACTATACTTGAATCACTCTAATTGGGCATTTAATAGTTTTTATTGGCAATATGTCACATGGAATGGAAATTATCTTTTATTTAAAGTATTTTATCTTTTAGCCCTCACTGGCAGAATGTGAATATGCAGCAGTTGTACACCTGGTAGTTCCAGTACTCAAAATTCTAGCCCCAAAAAAATGTGTTCACCCTTTACTTCAAAATTATCTCCAGCATGTTAGACAATCATTAAACTTGATCACAAACTGTAATCCTGCCAAATAGGGTGTGTGAACTATTATATGAACTAAGGTTTGTAGGATGTTAGATTGTCTGAAAAATATTACAATACTACCTTGTAATTTAAGGATTTTAAAGAAGTTCTATTAAAATCAGTAATTTTTAAGTAGAAACAGAAAAATTAAGCACACTTAAATTATTTATTTCATAGTCTAATGCAAAATCTTCATCTATAACACAAAGCCCCAGTCACAAACAAGTTAATTTCTTTTTTTAAAATCAGAACGTCAGGTTTAAAATGATAAATGTTGCTGGGAAGCAATGTATTTCCTTGTCAAAATTGTCAAAAGTCAAAGCTGACTTTTTTGCCAATAGATCAGACCATGATTTCTGTCATACAGATGCATTTTTCCGTGTTTATTTTTCAGGTCTTGCCTTTATTGCAAAACCATTTGTCATGCAGTCCCGGTTTCAGGGGGAGGAGATGAACAGAGGATAGTTCACAAAACATTATTGAAGTTTTTCTTTGATGTAGTTAAAGCTGAAGTAGAGTTTCTGATGAAAAGGTGGGTTTTATAGGATAATACTTTTTCACAATTTCACGAGCATATCTGTATCTACAGCAGGTTGTATCCTGATTTTTGTATGTCCCTAAGAAGATACTGTTCTATAGAGCTGGCAGTTTAGTTTTTCCTTTTGTATTTCTCAATTATTAGTTTCTTTATTGTCCTTTATAATAGTTTTTTTCTAATCTTGTTTTAAGGCCTCTAACTTTTCCCAGCCTATTATTTCGTTATATTACAAGTTTCAGTAAGCATTTTATTTTGCTCGTAAAGTTGTATTTTTAGATTTGCAATGCTTCAGTATTCATTCTTTAAGGTAGACGAGCAGTATTTTGAACATACTGATTATTTTTTCAAAATTCAGTTAACTGCTATCTTTTGCTAGGAAGACAATTATCTTTCCTTAGTTAATGAAGTATAAAAAAAGGCTTGATTTCGCTCTGCCTTTATATGGTAAAGGCAGCCTTTTCTTTATGTAATATTAGCACAATATTGGAATTCCTCCAGTCTGACTGTAATAGTCATCATTATTTTACTTATTATTCATCAGAAATTGTGTCTGATCTTTCCATACTTAAAAAATTGCCAAACCTGTGTGTGTTTTGACAGAAGACAAGGTTTCTGTCTGGTAACTATAGTAATCAAAGTGGCATAAAGATTTAGGTTTTTTTTCACTTCCTTTTTCTACAGTTTGGTTGAAGGGACCAATTCACAGCATCAGCAAATCATGCCACAGACAGTTCTTCTGAAGACCTTTTGGCTGGGAGGCGAAACCTCAGTGCTTTTTACCAAACACATAAATATTCTAACAGACTGGGTCATACTTTCCCATCGAGAATTGAAGAGAAGAAACGATGTGAGTATGAATTTTATACTTTAAAATAATGAAGACCGACGTATATTTTTAGAGGCGTTCCTTTGTTCAGTCCTTTGTGGGGAATTATATGTAAGTATCACAGCTGCTTGTTATAGCCGCCTTTTGTTGTGAAGCATGCTGGTTTTTGCTCCACTAAGGGAAATGAATTGATCCATAAGATTCTCATATTGATCTGCAGAGAAGAAACGAGTCGTGAGTAGCTTGTTGGCTACATTCAGATGTTCACATGCCCTTACCAGCAGGTATTACTGTAGTCATTAGGGACACCAGCTTAACACATCCTCTCAAACAATAAGGTGTAATGAAAGAGGTGATTATCTTATTTTACAGTGATTGTACTCAGGGAATGTTGGAAGGAGGTGGTTAACAAAACTAATGGGTTTTTTTGCTGTTTTCTACAGGTACATGTTATTTTATTTTAATAAATGCCCCAGTTTTCTTCCCAAGTCCTTTAGTTTCATTTGGTATCTTCCCTAGGTCTTTTCATAAAAATGGAATTGAAGGCAACTTAATTGCTGTTCTGTGACCTGCTGACCAGCAGGACACTGACCTGAAAGATACTGAGTGTGCTCTGTACCACCTCTTTCTTTTCAGAAGACAGAGGCCTTGTAAAACATCTTTGACTTCTAGATTCTCACATAAAATACAAACTTACTGCTGTCTCTGCGTTCTCTTTTAAATTATTGTTGAAAGCATAGAATAAATAGGTACTTCATTCACTTTTTCAATACAATAACAGAACAACAATAGAAAATCAAGTATTCCAGAGAAAAAAGCACTTTCAATATAATACCTAGTAGTTCTTCATTATGTTAAGAAAGCAGAAAGATTAAACATAATGAGAGCTTTACTCATCTTACCTAGCCAGACCTCCTACCTTTTTTGAGGGCTATCAAAGCAAGACATTCTGAAACAGTGCTGCCTTTTATCCTTGGTCAAGATATTAAAAAAGTGCCTAAAATTAGGCTTCTATACCTATATTTATATTTAAACAACCTACCTTTTCAAAGGTTCCGAGCACCAGGCTCGCATTCAGTTGGTGTCAGTGGCCGTTCGGTTTCTTTGGAAAATGGGGCTGCTTTCATATGTTTCCTGGTGTTGAATCTGCGGTTTAAGGGTAGACACCATTTTCTTTTTTCTGCTGTGCCTTCTTTTGACAAGTTCCAGCAGTGTAAGCCATACCTTTTTCATAAAGCATTCTTTGCATAAGCAGAATAATCACTTGTGTCAGATGGAGGATAGTACATATATGAAAAATAAACTTAAAAGAGAGAATAAAACCTAACATAAAACATAGAGACCTTCCTCTTGTTTAGGTTCTGTTTTCTTTAGATACATCTATATAAGAATTGTACTTTCAGCACAAAACTCAGATGCCTATTGCTTTCCTCCTTTGATCTTATGCACGGTAATGTACAATATGAATTCTAGACTTAAAAAGCAGCTTGTTGCCTCATAATATCTGTAGTTCTATGTGTTCTTTCTTACAGCCTTGTTCTTTAACTTCATATGTATATATTGCATTTTCTTTCCCTCTGCATTTTTTGGCAAAAATAAACTGTAAAACAAAATGCCATATTTTTACATTCAAAACTTCTCATTGTCCCTTTCTGCGCTCTCAGTTTTGTTGTACTAAAACCTGATGTACTGATTTTTCCATATGTTCAGAAACTCCATTTAAAATTCCGTGACCTAGTTGAAAAGGTCACTAAGAAAGCCAAAGCAGCAGGTCCTCCCCAGCTGTGCAAGCAGATCTGTATTTCTTTCTTCCTTCTTTTTTTATTATTTTGGAGATGCATAAATAAAACCACAGTATTTCCACGTCATTAAACACAGCATATTGGGTGCAAAATTCTCCTTCCTGTCTTCGGTTTAAGAGTGTGAGTCATTGTTACAAATCTTGGTTTTTTAAAAGCTATCTGCTCAAGAGGCAATACATTGGCAAGAAACACTTAAGGCCAGTCCGAAACCTAAATGAAAGGAATGACTTTGGGTATTCTTACTATCCGCATAGGCACAGAAATTAAGTGTTTTATAGCACAGTGTGTTTCCCAGTTTGCACAAGCTCATAAGAAGAAACAAATGTGCCAGTTTTGATATACCTAACTTGCATGCGATTGTC
>JAOXJM010000019.1:79203255-79219669 GCA_026413425.1 Tringa solitaria
CTGCTGGCTCATGTTCAGCCGACTGTCCACCAACACCCCCAGGTCCTTTTCCTTGGGGCAGCTCCAGCCACTCTGCCCCAAGCCTGTAGTGCTGCAGGAGGTTGGTGTGACCCAAGGGCTGGACCCTGGCCTTGTTGAACCTTCATGCTCTTGGGCTATCCTAGAATGAAACCCTTTACCATCACATTTACTGGCACCTCCAGTAGTTCTTCCTTTTATTGGTAAAAAAGTCTGTGCTCTTGGGGACCACACTAGCAGATACACTGTGTGCAGTCTGTTAAATTACCTTCTGATTATTCCACTGTTGTTTCAACTGCAATAGAAAAAATCTAGGTTTTAGTCCACTTGGATTTAAAATGCCACGCTTCAGTAGAGGAGCTCTTCAAGTTAAAGCTTATTGCTATTATGAAAAACACCGAGTGAACAACTCACTGCAGAGAGAAACAACTGTAAAAAGAGGGTAAGCAGGCTCTGTGCTGTGAGTGATCAGCAGAAATGTAATTAGAACCTCTCCCACAATTAGCCTCAATGGATCCTGGGCACTCTGACACCTTCTTTAAGTAAGTGTGAGCCCAAATTAAGTTACTCATTTTCACTGGTCCAAAAAAAAAATTGTTTATTTTTATTTTCCAAGAGCAGAAAGAGTTCCACGATCATAAGATGTGCTATTCTTTTGTGACTGTTTATGAATGGAGGAGTTGCTTAGGAATAAAACCCAGAAAATCAAACAGGTTAAAAATTGACTTCAGAACCAACCTGGAAACAGAAGACACGTTGCAGTATTTATGGCATAAGGCAGGAGTGATTCTCTGCAGAGCCCTCCTCCCCCACGTAGCAGAGTAGACAAACTGCAAATACTGAAAACGGGTTCACAGACAAATTATTGTAAAATGTGATTTTAAAATGTCCTGTTGTGGCAGGGGAATCATATTTAATCAACGTGCACCCTTAGTCTTGCCTCTGTGCATTATACCTTCAGTGAGATCAACTCTGAATGACTGAGGCATTAAAAGTAGTTTACCAATTTTTGACAAAGAGATGTTTTCCCTCTCTTGTCCCCTCTACTTACATGTTTTGGGGCTTAAAATATCGAAATCTTGCACACAGAAATATGATGTTTTCACTCCCTTGCCCTTCACACCACTCATGGGAAAACGACAACGTAAGGACTTCAAAGAAAGAGGCCTCCTAATACTTTGTAGAGAGATGCTTAAAACTGTGTTTAATGCCATAAATGTGTATAACTAATTAGTCAGACGTTACCACCAAAGCAGACATTTGAAATTGGGTACAGAAAAGAAACACAACGGGAGAACGCACGCAGACCGATGGGCAACATCAGGAAGGTACAAGGCTTCCAGGGCGTCAGAGAACTCTGCAGAACTGACAACTGCCAACAAACATTCACGCATTGTCAAGTCAAAAGTTTGGCTTTTTTTTGGTTTGTTTTGGTTTTTTAAACAAAATAGGCTCATCAGTGGTTCTGACTTCCTCAATAGTACGTTGCTCTTCCGGCAGCACACATTGGAAAGGTGATTACACAAGCCTCGCAAATAAATTCTTTTAAAGTCATGACGTAATGAGAGCATTTTTAGGTCCAAGACTTTCTGCAGAACAGTTGGCTTTCTTTCAAACATATGAACAGAAAGATCAAAATAACTGTCACGTCAGAAACCGGCCACCAACGTTATCTGCAAAATAAACAAACCCAGGATGATCTTCCATGACCAATGCGGCTAACATATAATTCTTTGGACAAATATATATATATATACATTTGCTTGCAAAGTATTTCTAAATAGTCTTTTCAAAAAGTATTCTTAGAGTAGTGCAATATAACTTCACCAGCAACTGCAACCAACGAGAGGTAGCCCAGCGAGGACGCGGGAAGGCTCCTCTCGAGGAAGGTCCCGCCGTTCTCCCCGGGGGCAAGAATCCCCTTGAACGTCGCCGGGAGCTACGACTAGGAGCTGTGCAGGGGTAGTCCCTCAGGAATGGAGTCTCTGCCCTCTACACGGGGAGCTGAGCGTGGAAGGTCTACATGCAGCTATCAGAGTATATCCCCAAGTACTCGTTATGCAGTGGCCACTAAGACATTTGAAATGTAAACGTTTCTCCTCTATGTTCCATGTAATTTATAAAACAATGCAGTTTCCATGCAGTAGGGCACAATCGTATCAGAAGAACTGACTACGGTATTAGCTAAGGAAATAAACCCGGTATATCAGCTTTACCACAACTGCATTTTTCTCCTCTACACTATATTTCACATTAGTAACAGGTAATGTGTCATATCATTAAGCGTATTAATATGATCTTGTGATTTGAAAGCAAAAACATATTCTGCAAGATTTCCATATTAAAATAGTTATGTGCACGAAAGGTGTTCATAGCATGACACCCGAAGCGATATGGAGTTAGATCGATAGTATTCCCATCACAGCAGAACTATGAACTTCATTCACTAAACGGTGTAGTACAAATGAAGATTACTGGTACACATAGAAAAATCAGATAGGCAATCAGTTTTACAAACCTGGCAGTATTTTGAGAGAGAGATTTTTCAGGTCTTATAATGGAATGATAAAAACGGCAGGAACTTTTGGGAGCTCTAGAAAGAGGTTTGCACTTGGTGTTTCTCAACATCTTATAAGCAGCCCCTACTGCACAGGGAAACGTTGCACCAGGAGTTAACACCAGGGTCTGGAGTTCAAAAAAATCTGCTAAAACTTAAGTGCAGTAGGCTCCACTACATTGTATTTCTCTTGAAATGTATAAAACATAGAAAATTGTAATGGTGACTTACTGGATAAAAATATTAATGCTCACAATCTGACTGAATTTTTGAGTCAGATTCAAATTTACACCTTTTGCAGATTTAGTTGACATGGTTTGAGTATTTCAGGTGTCTTTGACCATCAAGCAGCAGTGCATATTTACCATTTTGGTTCCCTCAATGCGTTACCCGGTTTCTAACAAGGTTTTCAAACGGTGAAAACCCTACTAGAAACCCTCCTCAAACGTGTCTTTACAGTGCACAGGATACAGTCAATGAGAAATGCCTTTTTACAGTATTTACAAAATCTCCTCGTTCAATAAAAAGGCAAAATGAATAAAAAGCTTAGAGAAAGGAAATGCTGCTTAGGTGTAGGCTTCTTCTTTTATCTTCCACCCCCGGCACGTGGAGCTGGCTAGCCAGGGTTGGTTTTCTTCCTCTTGCTGGGGCTGTGGCTGGGATCCTGCTTCAGCTCGTGGTATTGCATCTGTTTAAACACAACATTCAGAAAGACAAGGGTCAGGTGGCAGTGGCTAGAAAGAGAAGGATTTATATTTTTATCTCTTTTTTTTTGTTTGTTTTCCCCAGAGCAAAAAAAAAAAGGGGAAAGACAAAGAAAACTATCCCCCTGCAAACTACATGGGATCCACAGCTGTGGTTCAAGAACAACAGAATGACAGATGTGGAGTAAGAAGGGAAAACAGCATTAGGAGAATCCTGGAATCCTGCCAGGAGGGAAAACAGTGTTCCAAGTAAACTTTAAGCAGGCTACTTCTTTTGTTTTCTCCATGAGCAGAGAATAAAAAGTATCGTCTTTAATAAATCAAATTAATATTTTTCGTGATCTTTCTCAGAAACTTATTTTCCAAGGGCTACCACGGTGGGGATCAGCTTCAGAGCGGGTAAGTGCACCCACACCTCCTATTTACACCAGCTCTGAACCAGAACCCTTACCTAGAAATATGGAGAGCAGATAATGTCGGTGATACTGGAGGTGATTTATGTGCCTGACATTATCTTAACGCGTGCACCTTCTCAAGAGATTGTGTCCGGCATCACTAAAGCTCGTAATTCATAACCAGCTTATTTTTAAAGGAGTTTATGAGCACGGTTGAACTGTGGCTGCAGAGAAAACCTTCCTCCCAGGAAAGGAAAGGCCGGAGGGCTCCAAGTTCTGCCACGAGACACTGGGAAAAGTGTTGGTGTTGCTCCTTTCATCACAGTTGAATGAGAACAACTGCTTTAAAATTTGCTTAAAGAAAAATCCCCAGAAATTCACGATGCCACATATCCAATTAACCACCACAAGGACACTTGAAAAAAAATATACACACCAATTGCACATCTGAAGGAACTCTGGACAGAAAGTCAAGCAGCTCGTTGTTATCAATTGCATACGGGTTTCGAAGCTTCTTTGTAAATTTGTTGATGCCTGCAAAAGTGAAAGTTCAAATGTTACTATCATAATTTTGTTTTAAAAAATAAGCATCAATAATTTTGTTTTAGAAATAATAAATAAAAATAAATAAATCCATATTTGTTTTAAAATATAAACATGTATTTTTGGCCAAGTTCTAAAAAAGATTTTAGGATCTGTTTACAAAGTCTGACAGCACTGAATAAATGAATAAACGAACTCTAAACTCAGGCTCTAAAAAGTCAGAATCTGCTGCTCTGGGTCCCCCTGCTTCAAAATGCAGAAGTTCTAGGAGCATTTTCAAATTCCTCCAATATACTAATAGAGACCATGGTTATCACACATGCAGGTTGCAAAAAGGAGAGGAATCAAGTGTTCTCCATTTTTGTGGCCCAGAGGATGAGCAGTAATGGGCTCTGCAGGACAGAAGATGCTGGTTAGACACAAGAAAAATCTTTCCAGTGCTCAGGGTGGTGGAGCACAGGGGAATTAGTGCAGTCTGCACCATGTGAAGGCTTTAGGAGGAGTCTACACAAACCTCTCTCTGGGAATGACCGGCACAGATGATGCCACCACGTGCAGAGGAGGGATGTGAGGGTCTCACACTGCCTACCCATAGCTGCTGTTCAGAAGCACCGAGAAAAGCCTCCCCTGACTCAGCAGAAAACAGACTTTTAAATTCTTATCATTACATAGAGGGTCAGTTTCACACTCTTCACACGAGAACCTTGTGCCTGGTCTCTGGGAACACGTGTCTAAAACGAGGGCAGGAGCGGTACAACCCGCACAGACTCCTGTCAGTGGGAACAAAGCCAGGACAGCATCAAAAATGTGCCGTTCTGTGTAATTTATCAAGGCTGTATCAGAGATAAGATAATTATGTTTATCTTCCACAAAGTCTTCGGTGCCCAGGCCTTTCAGAAAGCTTTAGCAAGGACATGGAGCTTCATCATGGTGTGGAGTCCCACGGTGTGCATTCTGAGTCTTGTGGTGCAGACAGGGGATGCTGAGACCCCTTTATCACGGCATCACACAGAATCTTCATGGTTGGAAAGGACCTCTGAGATCACCGAGTCCAACCATAATCTGGCAACTGAACAGTGAGTGCTGAGAGAGAACACCTGAGGTTCGAACACCTGAGGTTCAAACACCTTTGTCTCAGAAGATGCCTTCTGTCTGCAAGGGGCTGAGAAGTTCAAGGTTCTACCCCACCATTTATCGCGGGTGGCCACTGCAGGACCCATGGGAGAGTTCGGGAGTTGACACGGTCCCATCCTGTCACCCCCATCAAAGTAAAGAACCAGCCACCAGCCACCAAAGTAAGTGCGTGAAGAAGTCACGGTCCAGGCTCAAGCACAGAGCTGAACAGGTGAGAGGGACACGACAGGAGGGGCAAAGCCCAACAAGGGGATTAGGGCTTTTCCAAAAAGCTTGAAGATGTTCAGATTAGGATAATTTTCTTTATGCTCTTTTCTACTCAAACAGCTGCAGCAGTTACCAGGGCTCTGCTCTCCTGCAAACAAGACGAGAGCGCAGAGGTGGCTCCCACACAAGCCACACAAAGGACAGGCCATAACATGGGAAAATTGTCATTAAATAAACCCCTGTCTTCCCAAAGGACAAACTGGGCAGATGCTGCTAAAGACCACCTCAGGCTCTCCCATGGGCAGAAGTCAGACAAAGAGCTCTTTTGCTTTCAGGTGCAGGAGGGACAAACAGGGTGAAGAAATGTGCATAGGTGGGGGAGGCTGGAAACACAAAATGATGGGGAAAACAGGCACATGTTTGGAATACTGCATTTTTTTGCAGGGACAGTGGCTCAGAGCCCTCTGCTTGGGGTGACACAGCTCTGTGAGGACACGTTTCACCCCCAGAAGGTCCAGGCTGCTGAAGCTGCGGCTAAGTGGGCACCTGCCTGGTCTCCCGGTACCACCCAAGGGGAATATTTCCCTAAAGAAGGGATCCCCATGCACATGCTGAGTAAGAAGCCACCTGAACTGAAATACAGGAGAAAAACATGAATCCGAAACCTCTAGTGAAGAAAGGTGCTTGAGGTGGTATCTCGATAGGCTACATCACCTGGGACAGGGAGGGAGGAGATGGAGGGAAAGAGAGCAAGGTGCACGCGCAGTAATTAATGCCCACGTTATCCATCCCTGACTGGGGAGGCTTGGGCTCTGGTTTGGGAGTTGAGGCTCTTCTTTAGGTGAAAAAGATGGTTTTGGTAGAGTTTGACCCCCTCCAGGGTACAGCAGGGTACACGTCAGGGGTTTGTCAAACTACAGAGCTGACTCTATAGTTCTGTAGGTCTTGGAAGGGTATTCAAACCTCAGTTTCTTGCACGAAACCAAGGGGATATATGAAATCAAGTCTACAAGATGCCAGATCTGTCCAAAGAATGACATGAAAAGGACACAGACCAAGCACTTCAAACACCAGTAAGAAGAGGCCAACCATCCCGTATGTGCGAGACAGAATGGAAATTTTGGGAACAAATCTCTTGGGTTCACCCAAGTGATATTGGGTGTGTGGAGAATAAATGAAATTAGAAGAGAGGAAAGGACAGTGAGCCCACATGCTTGCTTTGGTTAGTTCCATAAACATTTTGTGTTCAAATCGTCCTCATTGGTTCTTCCCCAGCTTGGTGCATTCTGCTGCATTGATTTGTGGAGAGTGTGTAAGAATATTACTGATACTGGCTGATACATAACAAATACATTCTTTGGAGTAATTTCAAATGATTTTATATTGTCTCTTGAGTTCAGGAGTTTTTACAAAGGCATGATTGTTATTCTTCAGAAAGGAAATCTGGCCACAGATTTAATTGAGGCAGTGCTCTTCGCAGGTCTGCACTGCTGAATGAGGGTACAGCTGCTGGCGGTGCATAAAAAATGTACAAATGAAATCGTGGAGCATTATTTACAACAGATGTGGTAACGGTAGCTGTTTAAAATCAGTATAAAGAATAAATACAAGGACAAGTAATGAGAGCTCGGATCAATCGCAATTCTGCCCCCTCTGCCTGCCCCCTCCCCAGTTTCTGTTCGTTATCAACCAGCCAAATACCACGCACACCTTTCTCTCGGACTAAAGGTGACCCTTTAAACAGGTTCCTTGTTGCCATGTTTACATACGCTTTCACAAGATAAAGTACTGCAGTAAAAAAGGCATATTGTCCTAAATGCACTATACAGATTGAAATGACTCTGTTTGCGTATAAGTGGCGAAAATAAATCAGAGTAATATCTAGACAAAGCTACACTTTGATATATGAAGAATCCTCATGGCTACATGTTTATAGTATGATGAAGTCTGGAATGCCAGCCAAGAAAAATTGATTTTGCAGGTGGGCCTAAATCTTCATGCAGTTGTGATTTTTAACTAACCTGTCTGTTTCCATCATGGGGCAGCTTCATGACCATAAATACAGAAAAGTACTGACAACGTAAGTCATCCCTTAAAAAACAGTTTTTTCTAAGTGGCACAGACAGTTAAAAAAGGCTTTACTTACCCCAGACAAGGACAATGTATCTCAGTGGAATGAAATACAGGATGATGGTGAACACCAAGAGGGCAACGATGGCCAGGCAGCTCAGGAATGGGACGGTCCAGTTGAAAGTACTGAAAGAAAAAATGATGCAAGTCAGAACTGCGGTGACATGACAGAACCAATGAGAGAACAAATAATGGGCAGGACAGGGGGAAAGTGCCAGTTTCTATCGGCGAGAACAAACTGGGACTACAGAGGGATGCATGGATGGTGGATGTCAGGGTGAGATGGGGCTTGGACCCGCTCCCAGTGCAAAGGCAAGGAGGTCCAGGCTTCATCCACCCTCCTGCTGATGGGCATCTGTCCTGGTCCAGCGGTGCTCAACTTCCAGAAGAAGCATCACTCCACCCATGCCCACCCTCAGTCTCAGTATTGGGCAAAACACACACAATCCCGTTCTCTCTGGATGCCCAGATCCCTTTCTTCAACACCTGTGCAGAGGAATGATGCTAAGGATTTTGGTTTTATCTCCTCCCTGCTCTACCTCAAGGAGAGAAAAAGCAGTTAAAGGCCCTTCTCCTCTGCCTGATGGGCGCTTGCACCCCCTCCCCGGGACAGAACAGTCAGTTCTGGAGACAGGGATAATGCAACAGCAGTGGATGAAAGAAAGAAATAAAAACACTTCGGGTGGCCAAAAAAAAAGGAGAAAAAGGATGGAAGGAGAAAAAAAAAAAAGGAGGGCGTGGCATAAGATAAAGTACATTGCAGGAAAAGCAAAGAAAAACTATCTTTCAGATAACATGAAATCAAATAAAGATTATTTATTTATGGATAAAGGATGGACTTCTGCAGGAAGCAGGAAGATCACAGAATCATTGGATGGTCCAGGTTGGAAGAGACCTTTAAGATTGCCAAGTCCAGCCATTAACCTCACGCTGACAAAACCACCACCAAACCATGTCCCTCAGCACCACATCTTCACCTCCAGGGATGGTGACTCCACTGGTTCCCTGGGCAGCATGTTCCAATGTTCAACAGCCCTTTCAGTGAAGGAAGGACTTCTGGGATCCCATCAGAGTGTCAGGATATCAGTGTTCCAAAAAAGCCCCGGGTCAAAATGATCCTTAATAAGGGTCCTGAACTCCACACTGGGATAAAAATCCTGCTGGTCCCCAAATTTTGCAGAGGTTGAGGTGTGGGCAGAGAGAAAGCAGAAGGTAACGAGCCTTGAAACAGCCGGGCTGTGGCTCTCCCACCTCTGTGTGCAAGGAAGAGAGGCAGGCCAGGTGGCCAACTCATACCTGTGTCCCTCAGGAACGCCAGCGAAAGGGAGCTTGGCTCCACGGGATGGTTCCACGAAGGCACCACCACGTTAAAGGTGCTGCAAGACATTTATCCAGAAGGAAAATGTGGCCTTGGCTCTAAATATCCTGATGTCACTCTTTAAACTATTAGCTACACTAGCTAGTGCTAGCTACATGCCCAATCAGTGTGATTACATTATTTTGGCTGCTCTGGCTGAATAACTGCAATTATCTGAATTGCTAGCCATATTTTTCATAATGAGCTCTGGCTTCCCGTGTTTATTTGTCTTCTTTTCTCCCTGGCAATTTTGACATGTTTCCAGAGTGAACATGATGTCAGCGTCACTTGGTGCAGGATCACTCCCTTCCTCCTCAGGGGACACCTGCTCTTTTCCCCTCTTCTGCCCGCATTTGGGATGAACAGAAGGTTGAGGGTCTGCTCGTGTTCCTGCGACTCGGCTCGGTGCGAGGGATCGCAGACACGCCATGTGTGGGAACACTGGCTCCTCGCTCCGCAAACCTCCTTCTGTGCTGCCTTAGCACAGCCCTCAGTACAGGTTTCCCATTTATAGAGTTAGGAACAAATTACAAAGATTTATAGGAAGATTCGGTCTCACCCGGTTTAGAAAATTCTGTTGCTCTCATCTGGTCTATAGCGGAACGAGCCCTACTTCCAAAATGCACAATTAGAGAAACTTAATCATCAAGACAACTGCCACGAACAGCCTTTTGATGAAAGACTTCCTTCAGAGGGAAGCTTATTTTGCTTGTCCAAAAAATAGTGCAATATAATATAATGTGCTCATTCCTGCTTTTGCTGCTATGAACATGACCTTCTTGGAAGTGTCCCCATGGGAACGTTTCCCAGGCTTTCCTATTGGGGACCTTGCTCTTAAATGCATAAATGGCAACCACCTCTTCATCCCAATCCTTATATGCTTCCCTTTTCTAACAGATTTTAAAAACAACAACAAAAAAAAAAAGGGCAGAACAGCATGATAGATGAAAGGAGGGTGTAGCAAGGTGGGGGTCGGTCTCTTCTCTCAGGTAAGAGGCAACAGGACAAGAGCAAATGGCCTCAAGCTGCACCAGGGATTAGGGAGGTTTAGGATGGAAATTAGGAGAGACGTCTTCACTGAAAGGGCTGTTGAACATTGGAACAGGCTGCCCAGGGAACCAGTGGAGTCACCATCCTTGGAGGTGAAGATGTGGTGCTGAGGGACATGGTTTGGTGGTGGTTTTGTCAGCGTGAGGTTAATGGCTGGACTTGACAATCTTAAAGGTCTCTTCCAACCTGGACCATCCTAGGATTCTATGATCCTCCTGCTTCCTGCAGGTTGACCTCCACCCAAGGCATCTGTTTCCTAAAATTCCTTTCCAAAAGTCAGTATTTATTTTGGGTCCATACCCCTTGCCCAGGCTATGGTCTCATGGGTGTGGAACACCACTGCACTGCAGATGGCACCAGCGGTGGCTCCTAGATCACACCCAGAACAAGGGACCACACGGCTCTTACTCTCCTGTAAGATGTTCTGCTTTACAGAAAAGCCTCTTGTGAAGGTTTTCTACCTTCAAATCTCTGCTTGCCCCCTCTGCCCACAGCTGAAAGACGGTTGGAAGGCTCTTCTCCCAGCTTCTCATCCATTGAGGACGAGATGTTCCTGGATTTCAGGGGGCAGAAAGCCAAGTCCATCCTGTCCCTGCTTCACAGCCGATGGCTGGAAGACATTTTTCTAGAACCCGTCTGATCTCAAATAATAAACCTTACACTGCTGTTCACTGACCATGCTGAAAACACACCAAACTTCCTGCAATAAATCTCCGAACCTCTCTTGCTTAAGGCCTGAGTTTGTTGGCAATTCTTATATATCATGTATTAGGTATTACAAATTACATATGCTCTAGGAGGAAAAGTTTTGCTAACTCACGCAATACAACACTTCCAGCAATAGAACATATGAATATCCTTAAAACCCGAAACGCCTATTCAGATTTGCTTATTTTCTTTATCAATGCTGCATTTTTTTATTATTTCTTTAAAATAACTACTGTTAGGCCTCATAACAAGATTCTGTTTTACTTCCAAGCCTTAGTTCTGATTTTCTTTCCCAATTATATTTCTGAATTCCAACGTTTATATGACAGCGTTTTGATCACCTGAGGGCCTGCAAAAAGCAAAGTAAATATAGATGAACTTCAGCAATGGATTGTACAAAACTGGAGTCCCCACAAAAAAAAAAAAAAAAGAAAAAAAAAGAAAATAAGACAGGTCTAACACTTTGTACCTCAGTGTGGAAAAAATATATGACCAGTATCAGAAAGCACTCCAGCACCTCTATCAGCACTTACTTCTTGATCCTTTCTCCCAAGGAAGCCACTTCATCAAGGATATTCTGGACACTGACACACACCTCCTGGATGGCATAAAGTCTGTTCATAAATCCTTTTTTTTCACTGTCCTAAAGAAAAGAATAGGAGTAGTTGAGCAAAAGAATTTCTAACTGTAGGAAAAGCCATGTATCCATCAGTTAAGGTTCAACAGGGCACGTGTTATAGATTCACCTAAAAGTAACTGGTAAAACCTGGCTATCAAAATTGTTTCCTTGTTCTTTAAGCAGTGTCTATTGACCATAAGTATGTTTTAGTATATATGCTGAGCACCACACAATTTTGTTTGTCATTGCACTGGTTTCTAGATATATATTTCAATAAGCCAGGTCTGTGGAAACATGTTGAAGGTGCCAACCTCATATGTTTGACTCAAGTGTTAAGACTCAAAAGGTGGAATAAGGGCAGTTTGTCCAAATGTTGGTTCTTGTGCTGATGTAGGTGCCAGGAAGATAAAGTGGGAGGCATGGAGTGAGAAACCATAACCACCTCAGATCCCACAGACATGATCCCCTCTGGCTTAAACACGTGTTTAAGCTGCCAGACATACCTGTGACCACCACCATCATCTACTCTACCTTTCCACTTGGCCGGTGAGAATGCGCTTGCTCTCTCTCCCTCTCTCTCTCATTTTTCCTTACTAATATTCAGGTGCCACTACCATGAAATACATGGGAGATGTAACTCTGACTGCCTTTACAATGTGATTAGTGCAGCCCATGGCTCCAACAGCATACAAAACACTAGCCATGGACAAAATGAAAGGTGCAGGAGAGGTGTCATTGTGAGAAGTAATATAATTACTGCCTTACTTACTCAGGTTTCTATGCACTATTGGACTTTCAGTCACAAATTCTGGTATATTCATGGTTATATAAATGTCTAACCATAACTTAATTTTTTATTTATATTTATCAAGATTCTTTGTGACCCTAAAAATGTGGTGTTTTTTTCAAAAACAGAGTGACCATGGCTAGCCATGACTTTGAGTGTCCCTCAAAGGCAGGACCCACCCTCATCAAGACATTTTCTGGGGTCTTTGACAGATTTGCCATCAGTGAATGTTGTCCTTCTGCCAACTTGAGCAGACTTTGCCTTCTAGAAGAATCCAACAAGGTGCCACTTGGGTACATCAGTGTCCTCCATGGACTATCCACGGGCTTCCTCCTGCTCTGACAGCCTGTTCTTTTTTCCCCCAAAAAGCTTTCTGTATCTAAATCCAGCATCAAACCCATGCAGAGCAACAGCACTGTCAAAAAAATGCTGTGCTAGATGGGATTAAAATGGAGCATCAGCATGGAAAAAAAAGACAATTTCTCTTCAATTCTTCCCCAGACTACATGTAACCCAAAAGCTCATGTTCAACATTTCCAATGGACTGATGCCATTTTACCCTATCTAGTTTGAATCTCATGAGCGTTTTCTCAAAATAAGAAATGGAAAGAAAAATACTTCGAGATTTGCAAAGTATTTGATAACAAAGTTGTTCAACAATTTGCCATCACAAAACAGACAATACAACAGTCTCTGTAATTGACTCTAAAGTTCAGCACCTACGAAATCAGCATATGTTGCATTTAGTTTTTACTTTTTTTTTCCCCGATGCTTAATTAGCAGACTGTATATTGGTTCACTTATTTTGTTTTCATTTTTGCTGTCTTAATAAACCGGTTTGGATGAGGAAAACATCATTGAACATTTAATCATCTGGAGTTACTTCAACGACACTGGTTCTGCAAGTACATCGTCAAGATGTCTTGTGAAGACACTGGAAGTATTTAGCTGCTGAACACAGATTGTCTAAAAATAAACAATCATGAGGGAGATGGATAGACAGACAGAGGTGGCAAATTTTAATTTTAAAACCCAAACATTTCAGAGGCAGCAAAACAGGCAGTTTCTCAGGTAACTTGAAAGAGCTAATGCTGTCAGTCAGGACTGGCAATTATACCACAAAAAAAAAATTTTGTTTTTTGAGGATGATCATAACTACCGACACCAACTACGTCCAGTGCTGCCTGACTCATTTGTGAAGTTATTTCCTTAGTATTTATTACATTCTTAAAGCCCTGGCAGTGAGAGCATTGCTGTCCCCAGGTACACAGCCCCAGGGGAGGTGCGGCGTACATCCAGCCTGTTTCGTTTCTCGTCAGGAAAGAGATACCCACTCCACTCCTTCACATAAAACACAGTGAAATTCCAGTACTGGAGAAACTTGAAAATAATCTGTTTCCTCATGGAGCAGAAGCAAACAATAAGCCATACAGAAATCATGGGTATTTTGCTAGTTTTTAAATACATAAACATTTTGCCCTTTTCAGTTCTGTTGGACGGATTCTGCCCTCTCTATAAAGTTATTTTGATTTATAATTAAGTTGTGTGAGAAAAGAATTACCTCACCGCAACAAAAGCAGTACCCTTTGTGACAGAACTCAACTGGCATGATGTTCAGAGGTCCCGAGGCTGCTTTTCTTTACAAATATTTTGCAAGACAAACTGGTACCTTTCCTTGAAAACACATCTGGTTTAAATCATTCCCCTAAACTCCTCCCCCCACCAAAAAATAGCCCAAAGACAGAAAGAGGCAGAGAAAGAATCACTATCTATCTCCAACCCCTCCCCCCCACCCTGCACCTTCTGAGCTTAAAGAAAATTTGTTGACATACTCCGAGGCAGGAATAGACAAAACAGCCCAGGAAAGAGGAGGCGGTCAGAAGGATCAGGGTTCGGCTTTGCTTAAACTAATTCCACATGCCCCGCAACTATTAGCTGTTTTTTATTTCCTGCTCCAAAGATTTGTGGAGAAAATAATCTGGGCTAGGGAAAAGCTCCCCTTTTTTTCTTCCAGCAAGATGCTGCGTTAGCAAATACAACATGTGAGCCACCTTAAGCAAACCGAGGTTCTTAATAATCCATTTTTCAACCACTATGGGTATTTCCTTTCCAAAGAAAGATGGGCTGTGACTGGAATCAATTTCATCATTTGTATGGGTACAATTGCCAAGTTTCTGGAAATAATTGCCATTTAAATAGTAGATAAAATTTAATATACAAAGCTAACAACAGCTTTATTACTATTTAATTTCCATGATTTGTTTGTTTGCAGTAGGCTTAAGGTACCTGGAAAGCAAGATGTTTTCTAGGGGATGGCTTTGGGCATAAACCATGAAAGCAAAAAGTCAAACGGATGTCGACAGCCTGACTTGAATTTACAAAAGGGAGTGAACCCCAAGTAAAGACTGAGACCACGTCCTCCTCCTCCTCCTTCATGGGAAATTGTGTATTACAGATTGATACCCTGCTCGGCCAGTTACAGTTCTTCACTCTTGTACACTGATTTTCAGCCCTAACCATATTTTACATTTGGTGAAAAGGAAGTAAATGGCTGGTTCTGGACTGTGTGGAGCTAATTCACATGAACCCTTGAACACAAACCATGACGTCTGAGTCTCTTTATCCAGTGGAATACGCGTCCAATCCCATCATAAAATAGGGTAATTTAGGCAAGGATTATATCTCTAACCCCAAACCCTGCTCTTATCTAGGTTAAAGTGCATTGGCAAGGCAAACATTTCAAAAGACAGGGAAAGCAGGAGAAATAAGTAAGCCAGACTCAAAAGTAAACTTTGGTGAAGTTAATGGAATTAAGCCAGCAAAAAAGAAGAGCTTTAAGTGAAAGGAGAAATTTTTAGTACAGAGAATAAAGCTCTGAATTTTTTATGGTGGATAACTGTCCTATCAGTAACTGCTAAGTTGGACAGAAAGGCGCAGACCATAAAAACAAAAATCATAAGCGAGTTTCAAGAACAATAGTGAATTTTGAAATTTTTAGGAGATGCTGTCTGGGAAAGAGAGAGGCTCCAGATGTATCTTCCAAAAACACCCCTCATTGCCCAAGCTGATACGATGGAGCACCTCTATTCGAACCAAACCACTAAGACAAAGCCAGAATAACCTGTGATAGGGCTGAGAGAGGGTATGAAGCCACCACTGAGAGCAAGAGTGTTCACCTGGTACGTTCTAAATCCTGTCACGTGGCCACCGAAACATGTGGTTTTGCTTGTGTCACACTGGACTACCTGTGGTCAAAAAAGCATAGCCCTGCAGCTATCGGTGAGGAACGCTTTTAATCACCCCTTCACCCTCAGCCACAAACCCTGAACAGAAGAACACTGCTGCTGTGAGAAGAAACTGCAGACTATGTGAACTAATAGTTGGTCTCCAAAGCAGAGTCCATCCATAGGCTCCACCATGAGTCTCAGCCACACGCAGGGCTGCAACGTCCAGGCAGACCTCCCTTTGGAGACTAACGAAGTAGACCGAGAAATGTGGGTAGGAAACGTGTTAGCCATTTACTGGCAGGATTCATTAGTACCTCCCAGGGACGACATGCAGACATCAACTGTTAAACACTGTCCTGTGGTCTGGCTGCTGCTCAAAAACATCTCACTGGGGATTAATGGCTTCAGCAATTACCTCTCAGACTTTAACCTCTGCTTTCTGGGAAGGTCACTGAGGAGAAGATAGTAAGCCAACACTACTCCAGCTCTGGAGGCATTTGATCTCCTCCAGGGTCTTCTGTAGCCCTATCAAAAGGCTTCAGATCTGGTGACGGGTACTAGGGGCAAGTCATTATTCTATCATTTTCTCAAGGAAATGGAAAGAGGTCAGACACCTATGATGATATTGTTATCTTAAAGCTGATTGTGGAAGTGCGATCATGAGATAAAGCTGAATGGTCTGCAGGACCTGGAAAAGTGCATGGAGTGACCTGAAACTGGCCTCCTCCATTAAGGCTCTAATGAACTGAGAGGGTCAGGTTGTTTTAACCGCTCTTCCCTCTCCAAGGCTGACACTTGTGGAGTACCATAACCATCTTCTTACAGTGAAAAAACTATGGGAAGACTTTGGGAGACACTAAAACCTTTTAGTGGGACCTTAAAAACTTAGAACTTTCCACCTTTCCAGCAGGCAAGCTCCTAACTCTTCAGACTTTCAGATATTTTAAATAGTGAGTGATGGGTCACCAGGCTGACAGG
>JAOXJM010000019.1:79305196-79333404 GCA_026413425.1 Tringa solitaria
AATATTTTTTTTCTCCACACCCCCCCCCTTCCGCTTCAGCAGGAAAAATACAGAGTGGTATGTCAGGTGAATGAAACTTACAGACAGCAATGGTATAGCAACTTTGCCTAGGAAGTCAGCACTCCGATCCCGATCTTCGTCATACACTGTCACTTCAAGCACCGAGTGGATGTCTTTAATATTGCTACAAAGGGAGAAGCACACACAGAAGGGAGAAGAAGTCACCTACACCAGCGGGTACCAAGGACAAAAGCCTGAAAAATTAGCCAAACCCCAGATTTTTTTCCCAGCCGTGGGCAGAGAGCAGAAGTTAAGTAAAAGAGGCACCCTCCGTATCACCGAAATGCCCTCTCAGGGCGGCTCGCCCTCGCTGCGAGAATTCCCCGGCACGGGTTTTCCCCAGGATGTTGCTTTAAATCCCCCTCCTGGGGTCTGGAGCCGGGATGGGGATTTACAGGACACGGAGCTCCAGGGAGCATCCCTTACACTCCATGGAGCATCCCTTACACTCGGCGACCCCGGCAGCAATCCCTACTGCAAACAGCGGGAAAGCCGCTCGTTTGCCACCCAGAATAATTACCAGCGGCGCCAGCGCATCCCCGTGCTGAGAACGAGCTCCTTCCTTCTAAAATCCCTGCCTGATTACAAGCCTACAACAGTCATTATAACAAATTAGGGACGAGCAAGGCAAAACGTTGCATTTTGCAGCTAATACTGCTTTTTTTTTTTTTTTTTTTGCCCGTGAGCCATTAAACACGCCAGCACCACGCACAACAAATGTCACTGTACGCTGCAAAATCTCACACGAAAAATCCACATTCCTTATTCAGAGAGGAAAACACTCCTTTTTTTTTTTTGTTTGAGAGAACTCATCTTTGATCAAACGGCTGATCCAGGCAATATGGATTCAAGCAAAGCAGTTTAACTTCAGTAAAATATACGTCTCCAGATTGTTAGCTCAAAATTAATTAACAACTCTGAGGATAAATAAAATAGTCAATGCAAACATAGACAGAAGAGCAGTGAAAACTCTCCTTGAAGGCCTTTTGAGTTTTTCTGTTTGATTCCTGATTAGTCTTTTGTCTCTACAAAACCAGGCAATTTCTTACAATGAGAACACTGCTGAGGAGTAGAGGTTGATTAATTATTGGCTCTATCAGTAGATAATTAAAAATAAATCAGTGAAGAGTTTAGTGTGGTTTTGCAGATACATAAAGGAGAACTAAGTTAATGAGCTAATGAGAAGTACAACTGTTGTGAGATTCTTTTCTTTTGTTCTGAGTTCGCTCCTGAAAGCTTACTGCAGGACAAGAAATGTATACGTGACAAATACCTGAACGGCAAATTTAGAGGAAAAAATAAAAATTAAAAAAATTAAAAAAAAAATAAAAATAAAATAAAAATAAAATTAAAATCAGGCCGCGTTTTGAGACCAAGAGCAAAACACAGTATTTCCATGTATGATAAAGTGGGGTCATGTGCACACAAAGCCAAAGCTTCCCCTGGTTTTGCAGAGGACTGCTGGCTGGTTTCTGCAGCAGAGCATCCTGCCACTGATCAGGTTCCTACTCGTGGTGTCACCGCAGTCGGGGAGAGAAGCAGGGGGGGGGAGAAGGCCACTGCGCAAGACAAGTAACAGGAACATTTTGTTTGCAGAAGACTTTTTTCCTATTCTGTCACAGCCTTTTACTGCCTTCAGAATAACAGAAGGATAAAAAAAAACCCCAACCACATCAATTCTCCATAAACTAAACGTTCAAGACTGTGTTGTACCCAGCAGCAGCTTGGTGCTCCAGTCACGCTCCATGGCGTTGTGAGAAGCGCGGTTGGTAAATGGAAAGAACCAGTGGAAAGTATCTGATCATAACGCAGAGAAGTATGAAAGCACTTAAAACTCCTTCCTTTATACAATTATCTAATGCTTATTAAAGTTAAAAACCACATTTTAATGAAGGTCATTATCACAATATCCTATTTCCCACCCAAAACTTCAGGGCCAAATCCAGAGTGATGTGTTTGGCCCTTGAAACTCTCCCTGAAGCTCGCAGGCGTCCGGAGCACTTAGCATCATGTCTTCCAAGAAACAAACCTTGCTGTTTTACCTTTAAAATGGTACCTCTTCTCTGTTTTTTTTTTCACGTTTTTAATGCTCAAAAAAGTATTCAGTGGTTTAGTTTAGAATTATCAGTATGCCATCGCGGTCTTTCTTCAGAGCCAGCAGTGGGTATCTTTGATTCCCACGTACGTCTCCTTTGGAACACCTCCCCCTGCCTCCAAAAAATAGCCCCCAGCCCCAAGCCCCTCCGAACACTCACAAAACCCAAACACCTACAATGTGAAGACTTTGTTCCACTCAGGGTTGAGGTTCTTGTAGACGGTATGGGTCAGCAGTCTGTCGTTGTTCAGTTCAACTACACAAAACGGGTCACTTTTACCTACAAGAAAAAATTTGGAACAAAACTTATGAACTAAGAAAACCCACCATGAGCCAGGTTTGAAATAAAACTAGTTTTGGAGTTTTTTTTTTTTTTCTTTCTTTCTTTCTTTTCCTAAGCTGCATTGTAATTCTCACAGAAATTAATTCAGGGAAGTCCTATGGTCTGCATTATATTCAAGATGATCATAACAGGCTGTTCATCTCCATAATCTATTAACATTCTTCACTAAAAGAACATCTTTTTTGTCTTAAAAAAAAAAAAAAAGAAAAGAAAAGAAAAAAAATCCCCATACAGACTTTTCTGATGAAAAAACAGCATGTTCCTAAAAGGTGCCAAGCACCCTTCTGAGACAGCTAAGAGAACTTTACTTTAATGGGGCCAATCCCACATTGGCTGTAATGATAACATAATTAGAGCATTTTGATACGTAGGAAATGTATTATTCCGTACTATTTGTAATAACACAGCACCTATGATACTTATCCAAAGATTACTATGCCTTACATGCTTCACGCTGTACAAATCCTCTCCCCAAAATCAAAAAACCTTAAAGACAGCCTCAGATGAAAGCCTGGCACCGGAGAAAACGGGCAAGCACAATTAAACAATGAGACGGTATCAGCTGGAATGATGGGCTGTAGTCTCAGCACAGCAGAAGCCCAAACGAGGTGGAGATTTTTGTATACATTAAAGCACAATGAAGTAGCTTTGCATATATTTACAAGAAGGTCCCCCAGCATGAAAGCCACCACAGGAGAAAGTGTGAAGATGCCGCTTTGAAAATGTAATGTGTAGATAATGGAAGCGGTGCCCTACGCAGGATATGGAAGTTGATAATTTTTTTTTTTTAATTTAAAGAAAAAGAATGGAGAAAGGAAGTGCGAGTGTGTGAGCCCCTGAATATCAAATAAGCAGCTCATGGCCAGCGACTGCAGGTGAGCTGTGCTTAGACACCAAGTAAAGAGCAAGAAAAGATGCATGAAACTTATACTAAGATTTTTCTTAGATATCCACGAGGCTACGGCTTCTACCTGGAAAGCAGGAGGAGGAAAGCAGACACCTGAATCTCGTGCTTAACAAGGGTCTGCTCCTTCTGAAAAAGGAGCTCTCCAAAGAAGGAGGAAGCCAAAGGAGGGAAGATCAGTGTTTGGGGCAACCCTGAAATTCCCTGGAAGGGTTAGAAGGTGTTGGGAGGAAGATCTGAGGAACAGCTGTGATGGAAGGAGTGGTAATGAAAACATGAGGGGCACGGTGAGAAGACAGTTGCAATAAAGAGGCAATAAAGGGAAGAAATCATAGTGTGGAGTAAATTATTTAACTCATATTTCAAATTATGACAGTAATGACAACCACTATAAATGCTGGCCGAGATGGAGAGATGCTATCCCTCCTCCCTATTTTGATTTCTTTCAGTAATTGAAGAGAACAACCTTTGCCTTCGGCACAGAATACAAGCGCGTGCATTATTTTCATGTAAGGCTGCAAATATATAAGTAGAAAGCCATAGAATAAATTGCTGCTCCCAGAACCCAAGGGGACTTTCTCTGATGGAAATTAACAACTGAGTTGCACACCACAGAGCAGCTCCTTCTGGTTTTCTCTGGACAGCAAAGGGTTTGGAAGTTATTGAGTGTTGGCCTCCCACAATCAAATCCAGCATCTGTGCTTCACTACGTCCTCAGTAACTCCGAAATGCTTTGTCATGCGCTATAAGAAGCCATAAATTGAGCAGCTCAACGGGGCTACATTAACGATATTAGGGCAGCATGTAATTTGTTTCATACCTTATACAAATGACAATGAAATCAATATTTAGACAAAGCTGTCCAGGGGTCACATCTCCCAAACTGCTGTATTGATCCAGACTACATCAGGGGTTAATGTGCATATTATTAACTTTAATGATAAAGAATAATTGTTTTAAACACATTGTGAATTACACTTAGAGTTGATGTTTACCTTCTCTAGAAAACAATGTATCACTGAATCTTTCCCATTAAGCCTGAAAAATGATTAATTCATTGGTCAGCAGAGACACATGTATCACACGTCCCAATATTCTCCTGCTTCAGAAGCCTAAAAGGTGGTAGGAAACTTTAACAATTTATATTTACGAAGTTCTTTGGACTTCTGTTTTTGAGAAAAAAACACCCAGAAGATAGTTAAAATAACAAGGCAGAACTGACACAGCAGGCGAGGGAGGTGATATGACTTTATATCCTTTTTTAAAGTATCTTCGGTCATATTTGCATATGATGGTTGGTACAATGTAATTTGTGCTAATTAATTGTAGACAGACACAGGAAAATGCACTGCAGTGTCTAAAGGCCATCTTCTGTAAACAAGGAGAAGGTATTTACTACGTTCATTATTTTCTGCATCTGTTGACAGGCACTTTTTCAGTGACTCTCCTCATAGATTTATATGGATATCAATTCACTTATGAAAGCTAAATAATGTGTAACATCAATCACAGAGGTCCTCAATCAAACCACATGGTTTTTAGAAGTGAAAAAAACAACCCTCTCACACTCAACTTTTGATGTCTCCTTACCCCATAACTTGAATATAATCTGAGACCGAATTTGAGTAAAGAAAATACTGCAAAGCGGTCCACGGGAAGGCCCAAGTATCATGGTTGATGAGTAGAAATTTCCCATCTATGGACACCTCTGCTAATGAATACTGTTTTTACCACACGAGGAGGCCATGAAGTTCCCATATGCAAAGCCATCACCAGTGGGCACTTCTTCCGTAAGCTCCATCGCTCACAACCAAGCTGGTGCCCAACATACGGTTGTTTGGATACCAACCCAAACAAGCGAACACGATCCAGGAAGACAAAGCTCAAGGAACGCACCATGTTGTGAGGAAACTCACATCCACCTGTCATCTTTCAAGTTCTCATTATTAGAAAGAACAACTGCAATCTTAACTCTCACTGACGGCCATGGCAACCTGCTGCACTGCAAGAGTTCACAATAATGGGATTATTCCCCATGAAACCTTAAGAGAGCACTGAAATATTAAAAGAAAGTGTTCCTAGGTCTCCTTGGTCTCTAAGAGGACCAAGGAAACCTAGGAACTTACAAGATCACTCTATTATTCAAAACCCCTCCCTTAAGCACAACACAGAGAGCCCACTGATTCTGGAATTGCCAGATATGTCAGTATTTGGCATCAAATCTTTGAGGAAAAGTTCCCACAGGAGAAATATTTCCAAATAGAAGTGACCATACAGTGGTCTGGAGGGAGGGAAAAGTGGGATTCTTCCATGGCCACTTTCTAAAAATTGAGAAATATTTTAAGGTTTAATTTATTGTTTTCTATTTCCCCCCTCCAGAACCACAAACAAACCTGCATTCTCCAACTGCTCTAGCGGGGATCACACGGCAAACAGGCAGCTGCAAACAGGATAATTGCTTACTTCTTGGAGACAAGCTTTAAATTATTCCCAACTTATGACACAATTCAGCAGCTCCTGCAGGTTGTAAAGCAACCACAAAGAAAACAATGCAAACTTTGAACTTCTTGAAGGCAGCCTCAGACAACTTCTGTCCAGTTAATGCAACTGGCAACTTCAAACACGAGACAGATAAATGGTCTTCCTCATTTTTATAAAAAAGAACCACACGTGTTCAGAAAAGTACGTGCTGCCCACCTAGCAGTTCTAAAAGTGCACGTAAATACCCTTCGATTAGAGCTTGCGCTGTTGGGGCTCAGTTGCACCTTCTAAGTTGCACTGTCACCACCCCTGTGCCAAATCACGACTGCCACGTATCACTGTGTATCCCCTGCCATGTGTCAACAAATTCTACCCAAATCCCTCTGTCTACTGAGGATCTTCCAACCAGTTCCCTGCTCCCTGCCCTTGGTAGGACCCCAGCTACTGTTCCACTGACCTCCGAGGTCCTTCACCCTGTTGATCAGGAGGACACCCACAAACTTCTTCCGAATACAGCCCTGAAGGTGTGCTCAGTGCTGCGCGACGGTAAGACGACCACCACCTGCATAATAACATGCCCCCAGCACCACAAAAACACAACACTTAATGATTTTGAGTAATTCCACGACTCAGTGGGACTAATTGCTATTGCGCCTGGCACTGTTTGAAGGAATTCATGAGACAGGCATTAAAAACAGGGAAATACACCTTCCCACTGACTGAAATCAGACCTGCAGTCAACCTCGGTAAGAGGTAAAACAAATCTCATTAATCCATTCTGTCGCTGTAATGTCTCATGATTTTTGGACTCCACTTGTACAGTCTTACAGGCTCCTGAAATGCCAGCAATAAAGTCCTAACTTAGAAAATACAAATAACAATCTGGAAGGCAAAGGGAAAACAGCTTCTCTTTGGATGGATCTTGCTGGAGCTCAAACTGAAATTACTTTACTTAGACCTCTAAGTGAAGTAGTTTACTTTAATCAGCACAGTGTCCCCCACATTAATTAAAACGTAAAATTATTAATTAGTCATTTACTTGTCACCTAATTTCTTGGAACCACCACATGCCCCTGGATGAACCCTACACCCACCAGCTCACACCATCCCAACTCATGGCTGAGCTGCAAGAGAGGTTGGCCAGGAACCGGAGAGGTCCTACTTGTTATTTCCTTCAACACCCAAATTCACCCCCAGCCCGGGAAGTCCCTCACAAAAGAGATACCATCAGTTTGCAGCTCAGATTCATTGTCTGGAGCCCAGAAGGCTGGCCACTGGAAGAACTTTTTTCTCCTGCAAGTACGTAAAATACACTTCTTCATCATACAGAAGAGACCTAAACAGTGACAATTTTGAATTACTTCTCAAAACATTTAGAAAATCAAACCAACAAAAACTCAACACGCACACAATTTTAGCTTCTAAATTTTCTCAAGTAGCTACAGCACCACAATGCCTAAGAGTTTTGCTGTGGTTTTCACTCGGAAAAGTTTGGGAAAGGCCCTTTCCATCAGTCCCAAGACCACGGGACTTCCACATTTGCTGATGAGCTGGCTCAGGATGCTGGAACTCATCAACGAGCACCAGAGAGGGTGGGTGGCTTGGGAACCTGTGTGAACTGATGTCCT
Source organism: Tringa solitaria (assembly GCA_026413425.1). Lineage (NCBI taxonomy): Eukaryota > Metazoa > Chordata > Aves > Charadriiformes > Scolopacidae > Tringa > Tringa solitaria. Next base: position 79,312,708 of record JAOXJM010000019.1, read on the forward strand.
AGGGCTGATGGACTGGTCTCAGACACAGGCCACTGAGGTGGAAGTGAGCTGGACTCTCTCTAATCTATTGGGCAACCTAAAAAACAAAACGTTGGGCTTCATCTCAAATTCAGCCCCAGAATTACCGCTTTTTCACAAGAGATCAAATGATATCTGACCAATTCAGAGGCAAGTATCTTCTGTTTGTATAAATATGAACTTTACCTGAACATTGGAGCTGTCAAACTGCAATACAGCACAATTCGTATTTCTGGGCAAGTTAAACAGGTATGCCCTTCAATGGACCCTGTGGGGGAAGCTGTCTCATAAAATTTCTTGATTCTTGGTTGATTGTTTTCCCAGCAAAATTTAATTTCAGGGCACTGTAACTCTCCCAAACAGGAACTTTAGTTCAACATAATTACACTTTTGTGCTCACTTTCTAGCTCCACTTGTATAGAAATAGGAGTTTTCCTTGATGAAAAGCTATCAAAGATTAAATTTACGTTTCTCACTTGCCACGTTTTGTCCTTTCATTATAAAGCTCTGTGAAAGGCATGAATTCGTCTCCAGAAAACTGCATGCCATCTGCACATTATTTGGTTAAAACTGTATAAAAGAAGACTTTAGTAAATAAACATCTGGAAACACGCATATTTTATGCAGTTAAGATGACTCCATGTTTTGGACAGGGAAAAAAATCACCTGCGTGGAGTCATAAACATTGTGCTTTTCTGTTTGCAATCCTTGAAAATCCAGCTTGTCAGAAAGAAAATAAAAAATCAGGAAGACCATCGGTCGTCATAGAACGACTCTTATCTTTATTAATCAGAGCTGCCACGGGCTCTTACAAGGAGCTCCCATTGATGCCATTACTCTTCAGGGCAGGAGGAGCCAAGAAGCCGGTCACAGACCTACCTGCGCCCTGAAAAACCTCACTTCACAAGGAGATGGGACAGCATGGGGCCACCTCCCCATGAGCCCTGAGGAGATACACTACTATGCACATAGAAAGCATGCCCTGCTTCAGTAGATGTTCAGGGACACAAATAATTTCCTATCATGCTTTCTCCAACAGTTTTCTCAACAAAAGGAACTACGTGGCAGGTAAATGCGGATCGGCCTTTAACATTTGCCTGCCCCTGATCAGTCTGTGAAGTTTCACAAACTGACAGAAAGTCAACTCCAGCACTGGCTAGACCATGAACTGATTGTAAGCAGACCCCTAACTTTATTCTGAACTATTACGTGAATTTTTTGCATTGTTAAAATTAGATTATCCAAACTGAACTGGAATCGCAAAGACTGCTAAAAACGTTCTGGGTAGTTAGAAAATTTAAAAAATAGATTTCAATTCAATTTCTCCTTTTTTTTTAAAAGTCAAGTTCCCAGACCACCACTCTGCAAAGTTCAGCCAAGTTTAACGTGGTTATAAGAGCTGAAATATTGTTTGAATATTTCATAGGCCATTAGGGCTCTCCCCAACCGCTGGCCAAGCCTGTCCCTTATGGATCTAAGTCCCTGTAGCCCAAAAAAGGCCTTTTTTTTTTTTTTTTGGTGGTGGTGGGGAAGACAAGACAGCCAGTCCATGGCTCTGGGGGGGCAGTGCCACTCACGCAGACGCTAATGTCACCGGTGTTGTTCCAGGCTCCCTGCCCGCCAGCTGCTTGCCACCGAGCATCCAGCCTGACCTTTGGCCAGGAGGAGGGAGGGCTCAATAGCCCGAGAAGCCGCCTTGTCGAATGGATTAAGGAGAGGACCCAGGACGGATGCCAGCTTTGACAAGGACTTGCTCTGTCGGCCTTCGCCGAGTCGGTTAACCTTTCTTGGTTTTTCTGTCCTTAAAATGGAAATGGTAATTCCTCTCTGGCAGTGCTGCTGTGTTGCAACAGAGGGGAATTAGGAGGTACCTGAGCAGGCAAGCCGGTGTATTGCCACAGCTGTGTTAAATTCATTCCCACACAATATTTACAGAAGGAAAAAAAAAAAAAAAACTTAATTATTACTAGTCCTTCTTTCACTGTATATTTGATTTGAAATGCTATGGTTAACCAAAAATCTATTTAAAATCCTACTTTTGCCATTTCGTATCCTAGAAGTGCTACCTTCTTTAAAGAAAGTAGTTTTGCAGTACAAGACATTGGACTGATGTCTTCAGGCAACCAATACAGACAGGCCCAGGTGAGATTTTATCTGCAACAGAGAACTGCCCATCTAGTAGATTTCCATACTTTGTGAAGATAATTCAAGTGTATATTGAAATCTGGTTGCGCTAATTGACAGAGCAAATTACTTTTGGAACCGTATTTCCAAAGGGCCCCTGAATTTATTCCTTCAATTTTACATGCATGGGCTTCCATACCTTTGTGAATTTAACGTTTGTGTACATCACTCTGACATTCCCCAGCATTTGAAGAACAATTTCAAAGACTATTTTTGCACATGTGGTATTAGGACATTTTAGTAGAACAGATTTTAGAAAACTCATTTACATTCCACACATTTAGCCACCCTGGTATCTTCATCCTACTTTCAAGTGCTTTAATCAAAATTTTAACATGGAATTTTCTTAGAAGAAAGGCTGAATTCGAGACATACGACTAAAAAGAAAAAAAATAAATCTTGTGCTTCATTTTCTATGCTTAGTTTCTATTCTTCAGAGGAAGAGAATCCTAAAAAGCTTTTGACTGTAAACCTAAATATCACCAAGCTCTCTAGTAAAATCTGTCTGATATACCAGGTTCTGACATCTCAGTACCCGAAAAAACCGCGCAGAAAATTGATTAATAATGAGGTCAGAAATACAAATAAATTTACTTCTAATGAAGACTGGAGACACAGTAATCAAAGTGTTAAAAATTCATTTCATGCACATCTCATTTGCCTCTTAGCTGATATTTATCACATAATTCTGTGAGAAAGTGGAGGCCTAAGATGCTCCAGATAAATGTCTCAATTAATTGTACAGAGGTAGCCCTCTTTGAGCTGAACCAGAGCTGTGAGCTCTTTATTAAAAGCACTATTCTGTAGCCTGTAACCTTGTTCCTTGACTCCTCTCTAGTTTCCAATTTAAACAAGTCCCCATGCGGCCGGCTCTAAAGGGCTTTGTCTCCCTGTCATTGTTACGAGAGCCGAGGCATCCTGGAAGTGTGAAATCAGACATCATGAGCTGAACGTTTCCCCTGGGAACGCCGGACGGCGCAGAAGGTCAAAGTCATGGGCTGGACCATCTGAAAGCGTCTGATCGCCGGTCTGTGACACGGCGAGGGGGATGGGGGCAGGGGGAGAGGGGGGCCGGGGGTAGGGGGGCCGGGATTGAACACGTCTTAATTAAAGCCCAAAGACAGCAAAACAAACTGTTTTCCAGGCAGGCCCATTGCAGGGAGCTTGGATTTTGCTCTGCTAATGAGTCGGAGTTGCTCACTCTTATTATTCCTGAGAATAGTAACAGGACTTTGGCTGAAGTCGATCAGGCCCGTTGCACACCCTGCTCCCTTCTTGTTAATAATAAAGCAGAGGTGTTCAATTTTATTTTGTGGTACCAGGAAAAGGAGGAAGGCATCTGCCTGTGGAGCCTGCAGCCTTCCTCCACCATGGCTACACCTACACCTAGCTTTGCTCCAGAAGGGATACTTGTACCTGAGCATGGCCTAAACTGGCCGTGGTGGAGGGTCTCTTGCTTTCCAAAACTCATATGGGTCTGGTGAACACAATACATATTAATTTCAGAAGCGAACTGACACGATGAGTCCATCACACCTTATGTTTTCCTTCCTGTAAGAGGACCTGTGGGCACACGTGTTGCCATGCCGGGGCTCCCCAAGCAGCCGAACCCTGGGCAAGGTCTTCCAGGGCAACCACAAGTGAGCAAAGACACGGGGGACAGGGAATTTAGGAAGGAAACAGCCTTGCACTGAACAGCTAAAAACACAACAGGACATTTAAGTGAAACCTTCTTCTCGGGACGAGAAGGAAAAAGTAAACACCATGCTCAACATCTTTCCATTTGTTAGGTTATAGTTTGAAAAACACACTAGAAGATAAGTATTTTCCAGGAAGGGGTATTTGCTATGGCCACAGTTTCCATCAGAACACAACTTTGCATTGGTGGAAGCCCTAACACTGTGTTTTGACCATGGAAAGATGCTGTTTTTCTGGGGCAGACACCCTCATAGACCCAGCTCTGCTCCTGGAAGATGCCCTGTTCTTCAGCTCTCCCTGAAACCAAGGTGAGCTTTCAGGCATCGGTGGGGAACCTCCTGACCCCCTCAGCAGCTCTCCCTTTCCTAGATTTCCTTGCAAGCGGCTTCTGAGTGAGGAGAAGTCTCACTTTGTTCTTTTCTGGGGTATTTTTCCAACCCAGTCATGGCATGTTTGAGCAGAGCCTCATTTTCCGACTCGCTCCCTTGCCCACAGCTTGGCCGGAATTTCAGCCCACCCTGGCATCTCGTTCAGCCACCACTCTTAATCTCCTTTTTTTTTTTTTTTTAAACTAACCTTAACGATTTGAAGTGTACTGTCCAACACTAGGCTATTGAGACTGGAGAAAAACCTGCCCTCGACTATCAACAGTTTATTAGGGGCTTAACTGAAGTGACCTACTGTAGCAGCATTCAGCTGAACAGGGCCATGGGCTTTCTGTGGAGAGGAGAAGAATTGAGGGTTTCATTAAAAAGTAATTTGTGCTTTTTACTCATTCATTCAACGGGAGTCTCAATTGCTCTTTATTCACACAGAGTTAATACAGTATTACAATGCTGCTCAATGAATGTATGGTAACAAAAGAAAAATTTCACATTTTGAAAGGGAAAAAAAAATCCTCACAACTGCAGTAAGACTGATGACTACTTAAAAGATTACAGAAATCTTTTTCCGTCTATGCTTATGCTTAATGATGGAATATTAAGGATTTTTAAAATCCATTCAGCCCAAACTAATAAATTTTGATTTATTGCTGCACATGGAAAGACTCCTGAAAGTGAAACGGGATATACTCAGCCAACGGGAAACAGCGAATTACACAGGTACGGTACAGGTGTCTCGGGCTCGGAGGAGGGCAAAAGATTAACTCTGAAAAAACAACACAGCAAGAAGAGCAAACTAGTCTCTAGTTTTTACTGGCACAAGCCATCCTCGGTCGCGTAAGGTACACCCCTGATGACAGCGCTCTCCTCACTGACTAATAATCCTTCCTCGGCTGAATAAAGGTGGGGGGGGTGTGTGTCAAGTTTTACACAGTTTTTGGCAACCATGATTTATTAACAATCACCAAATTTCCACTGTGAGTTATTTCTAAATATTACTATTCGAAGTTTAATCTGAAATGAGTGATCTGTATGTTCCCACAAGTGACTAAAAATAGCTATAAATTACTACAGCACTTAATAAAACCCCTGTTTTCAAGACACCAGGTATTTTTGTCCAAAATATACAATGATTTCTGTAATGTCTGGAATGCACAGCCATTCCACAAAACATATCTATGCTATAAATGCTTTTTCTTGCTAATGAACAAAATATGGGGGACACGAAAAAGTATTGAGTGTTTTTCCCCCTCTTCCAGACCATCGTTCTAAATGCAATGTCTGAAAATTTTTGGTAGCTCTGTACATCTTTTAATTGAATCAAACGTATTTCCAAAAAAAAATTTGTTCAACCAGCACAAATGACATGTTGATCTGGAAAAAGTCGAAGATTGAACGAGGTCAGGGACTGAATTATCCCATTTGCCCCTGAATAACTTAATCTCTCTCTCTCTGTTCAGACCACATTGGATTATAAGGTCAAAGCAGAGTGAGGAATCTTTAGCAGCGTTTCTCCAACCTCCCTGAAAATAGAATCTCTTATTTTGCGTGCCACAAACTCGATGATCAGTTTCAGCAATAAAATGTTTATTCTGTTAAAAAAACACATAAATACTGGTACTCATGCTAATTTACAAAAAACTATTAAAAAGTAGGTATGTTGCTACATATCCACATCTGCCCCTATAGAAGAACATTTATATCCAAATTACAGTTAAACCAGCTAGATTAGTATAGTTTCCTTTTTTTTTTTTTCCTTTTTAAAGCAGAGATTGCTATTTTCTGACCCAGAAGCAGCTCGTTTTGCTCCATTCAACTTGAGCAATGCGAAGGTGATTTTACTATGGGAGATAACTTGGACGCTTCTGGAGAAAAATGGTCAGAATGGCTGAAATACTTTGTCTTCATTTTGAATAGCAAAAGGTTAAATTACCCGTTCAACTTGTATCACATAAAATAGAATATACAATTTTTTTCTTATTTCCCTTCTTGAAGAGATAAGGAGTAGTTACAGGAAACTGCATTTATTTGAAATGCCTGAAACCAGCAGCAGCCTTGCTAAATAACTGACAGATACCGAGCACTTCTTTTGGCAAGAAGTTTAAAGTAGTATATAAGTCCAGCATCTTTTCTTTGCCTTGTCCTCTGGGATTCAGCTTTAATTTGGAAAATTTTGTTATCTCTTTATCTCTTGCCAAAAGAAGTCTTTTCTGTGCATTTTTTTCCCAGGACCTCTGATGGAGAAAAATGTACATTTCACCCTTCTGAGAAATAACCTACGTAGGGTTCTGCATCAGAATGACTTGCTGCCTTCTTACAAAAGTTCTGTTTGTTCCTCTGCAGATTTTTTTCCTTAATGAGCAGAAGGTGAGACTGTGCAAACAGACAATAATCTTTAGATAAACTCCTGTTTTAAACATTATTTTTTTCCCCACTTCTGAAAAGGCCCAGTCTTTCTACGGTATTTACTGTCACAAAAACTAAATGAATCCTTGCCTGTGACATCAGCTGCCATCAATGCTTCTGCCCTGATGACCTTCACCTGAAGAAATCCCACATCCTTCATGTTATGAAACATCGCCATTAGACTCTAAAAAAAAAAAAAAAAAAGAGAAATAATTCTGGATTGCAAAAAAGAAAAAAAGACAATTAATAGTCTCCTCCCTACCCCAGATATAAGTGCAATTCTGTCAAACGTAGTCATGCTTTTAAATACTCCTTTCTTAAGAATGTACAGTTGTCACTGTTTCTTTCAGTGTTTTGCAACTTTAACTTACCAATGAGAAATGCGAAGAAAAAATTAGAAGATGAATGATTAAATATAATACTGAATTAATCCCCTAACAGTACATGAACAACTGTGCACTGAAATTTTAAACAGTAGCAGTGTATTAACAAAATTGATACAAACAGTAAAACACTTCCTCTCCCTGAATGCTCTTCTGAGATCTGTGCTCACATTTTCCCCTTGATGGCTCCAATAATTTTTTAAACAGTGTCAAAGGGTCAATATTGGTTTTTTTTTGTAGTTGACCATTACACACAAGCTTGCATATAGCATCTATGCATATATAAGCTTGCATATGGCTTGCAAATAACATGAGCAAAAACCATCAAAAGAGGATTATAACAACTTAATAACATTTATAACAATCACACGCAAAAAAGATAAAAAAATGAATTAAAAGATGGTTTCAGTTTCATGGCAAAAACCTCTTACTATAAATATTTTTTAACATAAATTTCTACAACATCTGCATATATTAAAAAGTGAAGAAAAGAATTAAAGAATAGACTAACACTTGCATTTATTTATCCAACATAGTTTTACAAAGCTGCTTGGAAGGTGCATCCTGTTGCTGCTGGTTTTTCTAATAACTCAAAGTAACAAACCGTGAGTATTGCACCAGGCAGGTGTGACACGCCAAAATACCTGAGCTCTAATTTTGAATATGATTTAAAATTTGCAGCATTTCAAACGATAGAACACTGAATGCAACTGTGAATCTGCAATCAATTAATCACAAACCTGGCATTATCATTCAGTGTTTAGATAACCAAGGGGAGAAACCCCAAAAGAGGAGACTAAAATTAGATTTTCAAATCCATTTTAAATCATACGTATACGTGGCCTAATTTTTGGACGCTTTTGCAGTGCCTTGTTCATAAATACTAGCACGTACCTTTATTTTGAAGTATTTTAAAATGTGGACTAATGCATTTAATGCCTTTGGCCTTTTCTCAAATTATAATGTAGGGCTGGTGAAACCTTTTCCACTGCTTATGATAATGCCCAGATTTCCAGAAAATGCAAACATCCGGTAAAACACCAAGTCAACAATTCTTTCATTTATTATGAAGGCAAAATCGACTGTTATGGAAAAACGGAATAAATAACATCCCTGGTCTGAAAACCACAGGTGCTGCTTAAATTAAATATTAAATGTCAGCCTGCAAAAGCCACCGCGTGTTTATGTATAGGTAACCGACCCATTAGCACGTTGGACTTATAATATATAATATGCATCCCTGTCTTTTTATTACTAAGACAATTCTAACGATTAAATCACACTCTGGTATTAATTTCACAAGCCCCAGCTGACCCTTGGCTGTTCGCAGGGAGGGTCTGACCTTGGCATGCTGAAATGAGGGGATCCGATGGGGAGCCCCACACGCTACATATATGTGAACACGTGTGCGCGTGTTTACCACAGGAGAATGGTTAAGGCATTTTTATCATTTTTCAGTATGTGACTCGCCAGAAATGCAGCTGATGGTCAACTCCCAACCAGCGCACACTCGTCACGGGTGCAGCTGATAGGATTCAGACACACCTCGGCACCGTCCCCTCCCCACGGCTTGGCCGCCTCTTATCCGAACTGGTACCAGCACCGAGATCGTTCTGCTACAATACCAGGACGAGGGTGGAAGGATTTACAGAAACCTCCCCGCGTTTCACCCAAGTTTCCCACCGAGGGAAACAAACACCAGGCCTCAGGCAGAAAACAAAGGCCGAGCGAGCCAAGGGCCGGCCCCCTCCCCTTCCCACAGCGCCCTGCAGGCCCCTTTCTCCAAATTTCATCAAAAAGGCACCGGTGCTGTGTTATACTTTCCCACCTTTGTGAGTGTGCGGCAGAACCATTATTTTTGAACTTTTAGTTGCAGCAAGCTGGCTGGCTGGGATTCATTTACCCCCCCGGCTGCGGCGGCGGGGGCTGCTGGAAAGGTATACAACACCACGGCAGAGGCTCCAGGAGGAGCAAATGGCTTTAACACATTACTTTAAATACGCAACTTTAAGTAATGATTTATCAGATGGTATTCTGTCTTCTTATTTATGATTATTGTTGAAGGCCTCGAAAACCCACATGGTTTCTGAAGCCTGAAATTTCCATAGCAGAGGAATCCGTGATTTGCTGCGAATCTTTTCAGCCCTCAATAGATGGGGAAAGATTGAAATGCTCTGGAGATGAGTCCTCTTTATTTTTTTAATGAAAGGCCGTATAATATATTTTCTGTATGGCTGCAGCAGCTGTCAGGGAGAGCATCTCAGTTCAGCTCTATTATGGGAGAAGCAATACCCCATCCTATGGCATGGAGATACACTGAGGGGCCAGCCCTGATTGACAGCTTGTCACCATGACGTCTTATTCCATCTCTGTTATGGAGAAAATTAATGTCACACCACCAGCCTTATGACTCGCTGTCATCTTAGAACTGCTCACCTTTTATCAATGCTCTAAATAACATTTCAAGCCCATCGTCTCACGGTGGACAATCTGGTCAAGGGACATTAAATCGGATGACTGTGAAATGTCATAATAAAAATGGAATGCTAACAACTTCTTCTCTAAACTAGCTCCTCTGGTTTTTAAACTGTGACAAGGGGGACCGCGGGTTCAGCACACCCGTTCTGAAAAGGTCATACAATCTCTCTTGGTCCGTACCCATTAATGCGCCCCCCTCCTCACCCCAAAAGGAATTAATCTTTTCAGACAATTGTGGTAAAATAATGGTTCAAACAGTAATGCCTGTTTAATTTGTAAGGCTCTGATGTTCAGCTACAAATGGTTAAATGACAGTAATAGAGTCATTTTCCAAGGCTATTTGATCTGATGGCAAGGTCAGCTCATTAACTGTTTTTGGCTGCAGAAAGGGTGCAAAATACATTTCTCAGATGGGAGCTGGATTTCTTTAAGAGGGTGAAAAATAGAAATCCCCAAAATCCAGCCTGTCGGTGGGGAACAGTCCATCTTGCTAATTGCGTATTCTTTCTTTGTATTGGTTCTGCAGCAGAGATATGAATACCAAAGGCAAATCGAACACCGGTGAAAATAAACTACTTGAATTTCAATAATCCTTGTCATTTCATTCTTCGGCTGTCCACTGGTCATTTTAATAAAAACAGTAAAATTTATCAAACATTTTATATATTGATGCTACAAATTTCAAAAACACGTAATGGGAAACTCACACCTCCACAATCAGAACATCTTCCAAAAATATAAATGTTTTCAAATGCATACAGGAATGTAAATACAAGAAAAGATATATATCCATAAATATGTTAGAAAAGGAAATAAATAGATCAGTCTTAACACGATATAATTATGCTCTACGCTGGGGACAAAAAATGGAGAATTTAGTAAAACTGATTAATAACACACACTTGAAACACATTTCTATTTTGCCACTAAATTATCAAAAGCATCGGTATCACTTGACTGCTGTATCACCACGCACAATAATCCACAGGAACAGGGTATTGCTGCACCTGGTAGCAAGAAGTGTGTCACATCTCACAAAAATACCCGTCACAAATTTATTATATTTATAAAGATCCATCCTGACATCCACAGAACGCCTTGGCAGATCCCAAAATGGGCAGCGACTCTCTTAATTGTAATTATTTCTCAGAGACGGTGCACAATACCTTAGCTCTCAGTTGGTTTAGGAATATTATGTTTAGCCTCACTAAGTCACCTCTATTAAACTGTGTTTATGATAACGCTATTGGTGTATGAGTTGTACAAGCATTAGCAGACAGCTGATTCCATGGAGATAGCCAGAATAAATTTGCTGAAGCGCACATCCTGCTAATCTGTTTGAAGAATATTGTACAGCATTAGTACTAGCACTTCATGTTATCTGCACAGCCTGATAAGGTACATCTTTATTAAATTCAGTTATTGAAAGGATGTCAGTCATGGAATAGGAATATTTTAAAATCTGGGGAAAAAAAAAAATAAAATTAAGCGGCTCTTTGTTAGTCAGAGCTTGGTTTAATGGCTGAGTGTCTAGAGAAGCCTTTCTAAACACCTGGCAGCATTGTACAATAAAAGCTTTGTAATTTTAAGTGGAAATAGCTTTTTTTTTTTTCCCCTTTTTTTCCCCCCCCTTCTTTCTCCGTGTATAGTGAGACAGTTACTTTTAGTGATTTAGGCATTAGCAAATGCTGGAGTAAGAGCTCCCCTCTCTGTTGCTTTGATAAAATTGCACAGATTCTGTGTAATGTGAGGATGCTGGGAAGTGAAAATAATTTGCCTCTGAATATTTTCAAGTGGAAATATTGTTTAAAACTACTATTTTGAGGATACAAAATACTGCCCCAGCCCCTAACGCGCAGACAAAAAAGTAAGTTTCCTTGCCCCTTTAGTAGATGCTCCAAAAAAAGCCAAGAGCTATTGGCACCTCAAACCATCTGGCATAAACACGCTCTGGAAAACGTACTCAGTGACCCCTCAGTTATTTTGCAATTAGTGAAAATTATCTGCGAAGCAGCGAAATTGATTTCTTGACGGCACATGATCATATCAAATAGCTGAATTACTATTTTAAAAATACCTTCTTGTGTAAAGATGGTTTGTAGCCTATGTGATGTTACCCATACCACCTACGATAATATTAGTAAGTAGCTTAAGTGACTGTCATTAGCTGAGGATATAAGGATATAAGGGATATATTTAGATTTTTTTTTCCCCCTACATAAAAGCAAACATTTTGTGAACAAAGGGTAAGAGAGAAGAACTCCATACATATCTCTTGAGTATCTCCTCCCGCTCCTTCTGGTCCTCCAGGGAGGTGATGGAGAGGTCGGAGATGGTGACGGCGGCCGAGGCGGTGAGGGTGACCAGCAGCACCAGGCACCCCTCTCCCTCCTCCAGTGGCATCTCCAGCTTGTGGGTGTGCTCCCTGCTCAGGCTCGACAGGTCCACCTGGCACCTGCAAACAGACATCCTCGTCAGGCTGGGGCTTTCCTCGCCTCTGCTTACTTGCATTCCACGGGACGATAAATACCAAACCCAAATCAGTAGAGATTCCTTCCCAGCTTCTGGAAGGACTTCTCTGCAGCTTCAAACCACGATGATTCCTTAACTGTGTTTTTTGAAAGGCTACAACCTGTGAATAAGAAGTGCTAAAAAGAACATACAGGCGCTAGGAACCGAGTTGTCTACCATGCCTCACTCAAACCCAAGTCAAAGAGAGTTTTAAAAATTTAGCTTCAGATTCAAAATCTCTCTAATTTTCAATTCAATTACTCAATTCAATTCAATTCAATTCAAAATACCTCTAATTAGCCCTATTTTATATACACAAAACCTAAGTAAGTTTTGACGTGAACCTTTTTGATACCACTCACCTAAGAACAGGAAAAATCCTCTCTTAAAAAACAGTAACTTAATCGTGAACTAAATTAATTGTGAGGGAGTTAAGAGCCAGACACACCTCTGGGCATCACCCAGGAGGCTCCTGTCCCGCAGCGAGCTGGGGGTCAAGCCTTCACCCGGGCACCCCGGCTCAAATCCCGTGCCCTCAGTGGGCTGTGAAGGGACCTCCTGACGGGCAGGGAATGCTGGTAACGTCTGGAGGCCATCCACCCTGCCTGCAGCCAGCCACGGAGAAGGGCTCCGAACGCACCAGCCGGCAGAAACATCTCAAAAAATAAAAATTAAGAGCACGGAAGAGAAACGGCATCACTGCTAACAAAGAGCCGGACACGGGCTTTTAATTAAAACAAGAATACCTCAGGGTTAGTAATTAGTCTGCTTGGAATTTTTAATGTTTTAATTTGTGCAACGCACAAGTTTCGACTTCCCCAGACTGCGACTCTGAGCGTGCCTGGAAACCCAACGCCGGCGACAAGTCTGATGTCCTGCACAGGAATTTCTGTGAAAAAGCGCTATTTGGAATACTTTCACTCATAGCATCCCCCAGCCGTGTTTTGCCAATTCATTACTCTAAATAAAAACAATAACAATATTGAAACAAGGAAATGAATGTATTCTATATATAGTTAAACCACTGAATACCCTACTTTTAACAGCGATTATTTAATGTGACAAGCACACGTTCTACGTGCCACTCTCACTAAACTAAACATCTAGCAAACTCTTTTCATAAAATGTCAATTGATTTTGAAGAGAAAGATAATGTGGTGACCGCAGGGCCAATAAACTGAGAAAAAGGTGGCAGACATGAATAAATAGGCATTTAAGGACAGGAAATAGCCAATTATGAGAATAAATGCGGCCTCATAAAATGGGGGCTGTGCTATCACAGGCAGATTAGATTTGCTACAGGAAAATTTTCTTTTAATTTTTTTTTTTTTTTGAAACATTTACTGTCTGTTGTGCAGCTGTCAAAATTAAAACCACTGCGAAGCTCGTACAGTAACAAGGTTCAATTATTTTACAACGAAAACCATTTTGGACTGACATAGCATTCTGAGCTTAACATTTACCTTTTTATTTTCAACTCTTTGGATGGGAAGGGCTGACAAATGAAATTAACAGCATGGAAGGACTAAAGCTGTTGCTGTCAGTGTAGGCTGATGGTCAATGTAAGTTTTGTACATATATATAGGCTGTTAAATTTTTATTCAGGCTGCAGTGAGGAGTATAAAGCTCTCCTTAAGATAACAAATATTGCTATCAGCCATTCAATGCTGGAGTAGGTTAAGACGCCCCTGTTGTTAAATATTCTCAGATAGTTTAAAACACGTACCCTCAAAAATATGTCCCTGCAACAACATTGTGATTTTAACCAACAGTCACTGAAAGAACCACTCTAAACTCTCTCAAAGTCAGTAAAACAATCAGAAAGTTATTATTATACAAGTAATGCAGAAATAATCCCCCTCTCATTCAAAAATGGGCAACAAAAGCTACCTCCACCGGAGCAAAAAAAAAAACCCTACATGCATCAGAAAATGGCAATGACTGTAAAATTACAGGGTTTACATCGGAGCGACAAGCTCGGAGTTCTCCAGTTCTTGAAGTTACAGCACTTTTGCACATTAGCAGTCTACGCTGATTTTTATTGAGGCTGAAAGAAGCAACTGACAATTCGATTTTACCCACGCACCGTTCCTACAGCCATGAAATATTCCCGACAGCATCACACAGGGAACAGATTCCCTGAAAAATATGTCTTTGAGAGATCTCCACGACCAGCCCCTCACCAGCTCATTATTTCCTAAAATCAGACAAAGGGTCGGGACCGATCTGGAAGCTTTTTCCAGCCAAAGCTTTAACCATTTCACAGGGAAAACATCCTGTGAAGGGTCCTTGGTTAATCTGATGGAAAACTGGGATTATTCCACCCAGGAGTGCCACTCCTGTGCTTGAAGGAAGCCTGGGCTGTTTAAGGCATTACCTGAGCACTGATCCTACCCCAGAATAACCTTTACAGACATCAGTAGGAAACCCACAAAATTCTTTTTTTTTTTTTTTTTTTTTTTGGATTACATTTCCTTACAAGCTCTGAAGTTAACAAAATATTTCTAAAGATAAATAGCTTTGGAAAACTTAGGTTGACGATGCCCCTTTACATTTGACTGAGAGTACATACAGGATTTCAAGGTTTAAAGCCTCGGTAATGCTGGGTTTTACATCAGTTAAGATGTTCTCTGAACAGACATTTGTCACCTACAACTGTTTCCATGGAGAACAAAGATGCTTTGAGGATGAAGGTGAACCCAAATGTTGCCAGAAAGTGGTGCGGAATGAGCAGATTGTGGTGGTAGAAATTTCTGTCTTGCCTTCTCAAACTGAGGACCATGAAAAACCAGAGGCTTTTTGAGAAGGCCATAAGTTGCGTGTAACCGGCAGCTGTCACACTGAAAGTAGGAGGTAACAGTCATTTTGGACAATTCAGTTTCTTATGGAATTACTGTTCACATGCTGCTGCTGAAAGAAAAAGTTCTCCACATGTGAAGGGGCTAGCATGAAAAATTATGGCAAAAATAGCCACTAATTCCATAGGCAGATTTTAAACATGGCTATAAATCGTATTTTAGGGCAGTTTGAATATTTTGCGTGTGGTCCCTCCAGTGCTCACATTCTGCCAGCATCGGCAGAGCTGGCTGACCCTGGGAAAGAGGCACGTCCCCCTGGAATCAGTGCCCCACGGGAACATCACCAGGCATGGGGTGAATCTGGGGTTTTCATGCCCAGAGAGATCAGGAGGGAGAAAACCCACCACCCAAGTGCCTGAATCTGATGGGCCAGAGAACCGCAGAGAAGAAGCTGCAGAACCAGGGCATGGCTCCCAGGAAGGAAGACGGGAAGGTTCAAGGGGATTTCACCACTTCTCTGAAACTGTGCTCAGTGTGTTAATCGCCCAAACTGTTAGAAATACATTTCTGATTTATTTTTAATTTGAATATATCTGGCCTTTGGTTCTTTTCATGCCTTTCTTTACTTGGTTGAAAAAGCCTTTAGTGCCCCGTATTTTCTTCTAGCGAAGGTACTCATATACCATAATCATATCTTTTCTTGATCTTCCTTTTGATATGCTAAGCACCTCCAGCTCCCTATACATTTCCTTGGAACGCATCTCCTGCAGCCCTCAAATGACTTTTTTGTAACTTTTCTGATCCAGTGAAATTCTTCCGCAATCCTTTTTCAAGTGTGGAAGCCAGAACTCTGTGTAGCATTTTATTATCAGCATGTCTGAGAGGTAAAAATCACCTCCCCTCTCTAGTTCTAACAGAACCCGGAATGTAAGACCGCGTTGGCACCCTGGTGAAATATCCTTGCTAATGAATGAATTACAAAGGTAGCGACGTGACATAGAAGGCCTCTTAAAAGCCAGGTGGCCAGGCAAGGGAGAGGCAGCAGATAGTGAGATCATTTTCTCACATGACAAAATAAAGCATAAAAGAGGAATTGGCACAATCCTAAGTGATAGGGACAGAAAAGCACCACTTGGCTACAACCCAGGCAACTTAATTATCATCATGACTTGTTGGGGAAGGCAGCCTTTCAACTCCGCTGTGATCCAGGTCTATGCTGCTCCGAAGGATGCCAAGGAGAGGAAACTGTGCGATTCTGCAATTAGAAGTGAGCTGGACACACATCAGACGCAGCCAGGCACGAACTGCTACCATTTGTGAGACTCCGTCTCCTTTATGAGCCCAGAGTACAATGTTCCAGTAAAAACCGGGAAACAAACGGTGAGGGGGAATTCTGCCGAGCGCCGGCAGAAAAACGGCACAGCTCGGAGAGAGGGGGACGGCAGCAAGGCGAAGTTCCGGGGAGAAACAGGCTTTAAAGTGTAAAGATAATGAGAAAGAAATAAAACGACAGACCCCACACGATGCTTGGGATAGGTGGTGGAGGGAGGTGAGAGACTGAAAACTGGGAAAGCTCCCCAAGGAGCCGGAGGCTGTAACTCCGCTAAGTAGGGCAGCCACGGCGGAGAGAGCCTGGGAAGCCGGAGGATCCCCGGGATGTCGGGAACACACAGGGTCCGGGAAACAGTGCCACCGGGTGCCAGACAGCAGGAAAGAGTCCTGCGGTTTGGGGTGAATCAGTCTGGATCGGGGAAATAATGAGCTACATGAAATACAGGACAACCTCACCCCTCCCTGAGCAACACCGGAGCAGGGACAGGCACATTGCTTGATAAAAGAAGCACACTCCGTGCCACAAAATCCTGCTGGTGGATCACACAAAATCCTCCAAAGTGACCAAGTAACATTTTCCTAAGCGCAGCTCTTCGCCATAGAACTAGAGATTTACTTTTTGAATTGCACAGACGGACAAAGGTACTTGCAGAGGTTTCACGTTGGGATATTTCCTACGCTGTCCCCCTGGCACAGCCGTACTCTGCAGACGTGCGCTGTCAGTGAAATGTGTTTTCTGGCCACACAATTAACACTTTCCTCTGCTAAAGCAGTCTACTGCTTTGATGAAAACTATGCCTTCCTATGTGGTTTTCCCCTCGCTAGCTGGTCCGAGCAACTTCACAAGAGCTTTCAGGCCGCTCCAATCTCTGCCTCCCACAAACCATCACCCCCAGCCTCTCCCCACGCCGACTCTCACTTCCAGACAGACATCCCACTTTTCCTTCTCCCTCTCCTCATTTTGCCACTCTCACTTCAGTTTGGGGAGAACATTTCCACAGAGGGTCAGAAGAAGGATCCAGAAACTAATCCAGGCTGTGTGCAGCATCCCATATTTCAGAATACACTGGGGAATACTATCGATTTTCCAACGCTACGTGACAGTAACAACTGTCAGTAAGACTTGTAAATAATAACATACCTGGTAAGGAAAAGTTACTCAAGACTTGTGAGCCAAAACTGAACCTTTTTTGGCTTTCTAACAGAAGAGCAGCACCTTTGCATTAATAGAAGAAATTAAAATGTGCAGAAATAGTAATACCTAAGCTGGGGAATACCTGAAGGCCAAACTTCGAGATGCACATTGATATTTCCATTTAACTCCCTTTGACAACAGTCAGAAATGGAGATGGCTCAGCACATCTCAGGATTTGTCACAGGCAGGCTGGCCAGTAGCATTTTCAGATTTAAATGCTTTGGGCAAAACCTTCATTTTACTTCGAGAAATGCATCTGCAATAATTCAACTTTAGGCATCATGTAAAGCCAAGCAGCTGCTGCAGACCCGGGCTGCTGGTTGTGTGTGGGTCTGTGTCTGCACAGAACTGCTGCCTAATTCACATGGGCACCGACTTCAAAACCCAAACCAATAAAAAACCTCTGTATTAACCATTAGGATTAAACTTTGATAATACCATATCCTTCCAAAGCTACTCCAACACGCAGAAATTTTCAAACCACCATGCAAAAAAAAAATATATATATTTGTAAGATAAGCATAAGAAAGTCCTGTTTGCAAATCCAGAGGAGCATGTTTTGACTCCCTGGAGTTTTTCAGAATTGAGAAAACTTCCAAGATTCATCTATTTCAACATAAGCACATAAAACTCTCATATCTACTATTCAAAACTTCTTGGGCAACAGTATGTAAAAAAGGAAATTCCCAGTATTTTAATACAAATCACAATCTCTACGAGATCTCCAGAAAAAAATCTGGGAAGAAACATCATCAGGAGCACACTCAGTGTCTTTGGCTCAACTTTATGCACCTGTTGGAGTAGCCATGCACAGCTTTACAGCATCCCTCAGTTCTCTCTGATAACCTTCAGTCTCCCATAGCAAAATCACATAAATTTCAGTGGGAAAAAAAATCAAAACCAAACAACTGAAAAAGACATAAATATTTTATATAAAAACCCTACTTCAGTTTAGAACTTTGAGTGGTGTATCCCTGTGCCTTCAGATTAATGATGCAGCAGCACAGGTCGCGTATTTCTTGTATTTATGTGCGCCAAAAACCCCCTCTACTGTGAAAAAACTGATCAGAGAAGGCATAGCAGATTAGGCGTCAAAAACCTAAATACTTAATTTTCAGTATTCTGAATTTTGTACTTCGTAACATGCATTATATGGTGTGTACCCACGCACACACAACACCATTCTGAATTTTCATGACGATATTCAGAGAGATTATAGGATGGTTCAGTTTTCTACAGATAAAATTAATACATAGCTTTAATGAATATACTACGCACAAGGGCTTTTGTTCTTAATTTGCAACAGATTGGAAAAAAATATAGTAGCATCTATAAATACTGATGAAAATAGATATAGATGAAGTCAACAGTAATTTCCTGGCACAAAATATGAGTAAAATTCAATGTCATTTTAAAGATAAACACACATTTTTCATACCAATAAATAATGCTATAAATCCTGCCGTGCTGGATTGCAAATAACTTCAGCTGAATAAAACTGCATGACATGGGATTTACTTATCCTGTATGTTCACAGAAACAACTTGTTCTCTGACAGCACTCATTCTTGGCAATTTATTGCAGCTGTCAGCAGCCAATTTGTTCAGATTACTGCTATGCATAAAGGTGTAACAATCATGAGGATTTATTAGCTGATTATCGTAAAGGTGACAGTCAGGATCGCCTTCAAAAACGCAGATAATAAGAAAGTTAAATAATTACACGTAGATTAAAATCATTTCACCTTCATTTTGATCCTAGTATTGCCCACATAAACTTACTGCTGTATATGTTTTTAATCACGGGAGTATATTGACTCAATACGGAAGAGAAATGATTTACTCGTAGCAAAAACACGTGAATATTGAATGTACTAAAACTGAACAGCACACACACATAGGTGTAAGAATTTCTACTTATCAGATGAAGTAATGACTTGTACTGCTCATGCAATTCCACATGGTCATCTGAATCCACAAAGGCTGCCCCTGTGGCTTTAACTGCTGGTTCTTTCCAAAAAAAGGACTTCTAGATCTCATGTCTTTGGTGCTGGAATGGGTTGGGTTGGTTTTTTTTTAATTATATTTAGAAGAATGTCAGAATTTAACCTCCTGCATGATGAAACTCAGTTCTGGTCAAGTCCAGTGTCTCCTCATACAAATCAGCATATGAATTGAAATTTATTTTTCTTGAAGCTTTTGCATGACACCTTTTTTCAGGCTTTTGAAAGCCCCAAAGAAACACTGAAATGTTTCTAGGATTTTGGTTTTTAAGGGCGTTCTAAGACAGAATTTCACAAGGTGCTACATCCTTTAAACTGTCCTGGAGAGTGCACAGAGCTGAGGATCAAATGGATTTTAGAAGCCCATAAAGCTCAAAGATTAGAACAAAAATCAAAGAGTGACCATCTCACTCCAGGAACCGCCGTGCTGGACGTGCCCGGGTACCAAACGGGAGCTTTACGCTCGCTCTGGGACAGACACATCTTTCTCCTCTGAATCAGGATGTCACGCTGCCGCTCTCACCCTCTCAACACCCTCCTCCCTCTTACCGGCCACCCCTTCCATTCCATCCTCCTCCTGCCAGGCTGCCCCAAGGCCCCAGTGTCACTTCCATGTCTTCAGCCTGCCTGGACATCTTTCCTTCACCTTCCTGTCCTCAAGAAAGGATGGCCAGTCCGAGCCCCTGCGTTATGAGCACATATCCTATCACCACCTCATCACATTCTCAGCTTCATCCTGGCCCTTCACATGCTGCACCCTAACGAGTGTGGTGATACACGCAGGGCTCACAGAAGTCTACGCTCCTCATTTCCCACTTCTTTCATTTCACTGAAGTGTAGCTGAGACAGTGTCATTCCAGGAGAAGTTACGACATTCTGTTCTGGAATAAAATTTGCAAGTTACAAACTTGAGCAGAGAAAAGCACTTCCACTCAAGGGGGGTTCCCATGGTGTTTTTTGCAGGAGAGACCTGGAGTTTATCCCTTCAGCCTTCCACCCAAAGACCCTGTTTGCCCACAGCTCAATTTGGAACCACTGAAACAGTTTTAGGGATGGATCTCTTCAAAGCTCAATAATGCCTGATTTGCAGGGGAAGTTCTGCTGACCTTCAGGTGTGCTCATCAAGCAGATGAAGATGGAGGACACAAAAAACCAACGCTATGGATGAGAGGTGAGAACTGCTCCTTACAGAAACATTTTGTTCTGTTTTCTCAGTTTGGTTTGCTGTTTCCCTCAATGAGCAGGATCTCCTCAATGAAGCATGATTTCTTTACTGAAAGGGTTATCAGGCATTGGAATGGGCTGCCCA
>JAOXJM010000019.1:79349257-79363419 GCA_026413425.1 Tringa solitaria
TGGACTGGATGATCTCCAGAGGTCCCTTCCAACCCCATGTGATTCTGTGATTCTGGGGAGAACTGCAGAAGGAGAACAGGTCAGATCCACACACAGGGAGGAAAGACGTTTTGCACAGGTTATTTTTTTCCAGTAGCTTTTTTTTTTTTTTTTAAAAAAAAAAAAGCTAAAAAATCCTGTATTTGGTTTAAATGACTGACTGGCTGTATTTTTGCCCTGGCAGTTTTCTCCTAACCCACAGAACATCCGACAAACTGCAACCCAAACCATGGGCCCCGTGGCATGGGCACACCCCAGGTAGCGAGCAAACACCAGGGTCAGAAAAGAAGGACACGAAACTTTGAACACTCCCCCAGTCTGCTTTAATGCCACATAAACCAACCCATTTCAATCTGCAAATTGTAAAAACCCAGCAGAAGTTGTTTTTTTTTTTTTTTTTTTTAAATAAACAGCTTTGTGGTTTTTTTTCAATGGCCCACCGGCAGCCTCCTTTCGCTGAAGACACGAAGTTTGACTTTCCTTTTCACAGAACGTATAAATGCTCTGACTTAAAAATTGTGTGAATTCCACTTTTTTGCCAGATTCAGTGAAGGATGAGTATTCCCTCTGACCTAAGCAGCACAGGTAGTGATCTAGCTCCCAGGAATTTTGATCAAGATTATGCCTGGAATACATTAAACATAATAAAAAAATCCCCAAACGAAGCCAAACAAACCAAAAAACCACAGCCAAAACCTACAAAAAAACCCCAAAACAACCCAAACAACAACCCAACAGTAACAGAAGGAAAAAACCTAACAAAAACAAAATCAGAAGTGGTGTTGAAAACACTGGTTTATACGCAAAACAGATAAAAGGTACACCTGCACTGAGCTGTGTTTTTCATGAGACTTTCCCTTCTTCTTTAGGGTGCAGAGGGGAAACAGTGTTTGAAGTAGAGGCTCAGCATTTGGCCAAAATAATTTTTTGCAAGTATACAAATACCTTAACAGGCCCGAGGAACTGTGTGGAATCAACACAGCTCATGAACACAGTCAATGCCGTAGTGCTCTGCGCTGCTGCAACTTAGCTTCACGTTGCAGAACAGGTAGGATTCAAGTACGAAAAATTTAAAAAGTAAATACACTCCCGTGATCTGTGAAATCAAATTCATTTACAAGAACTGCCATTTTACAGACTCCAGAGAGCTAAAAAAAAAGTATTCTTAGGAAATTTTATAATGATATCTTTAAAAAAAAATTAATATTCTGTTTTTTCTCAGCTCTCAGGAGTGTAAGAAAAACACTTCCTTGAAGAAGAAGGATCTCAATTAGGGCACTTTCTCAATTACCTAATAGCATTATACACTTATTTCTAGATATTTTTTTAAAATCTGCAAATGATGTCTCAGTTAATATTGAACATCCTGCACCCCAAACAATGGCAGCTTTTTTTAAGGAATTCTTTGTAAATTAAAGACTTTTTTCATTTGTTTCCCTGACAGCAGACCTAAGATTTGGAACTCTAGAACAGCCCCACAACTCAAACGAGCTCCTCTGGTTTTAGCTGAGATACTTTTGTATGTGAAGGACGCACACCTAACAGTTCATATAACTGATGTTGCACACACACTACATCTCTACGTAAAATTACTACTTCAGATGACATAAATGTAGAAAAATGCATTATTTAAGTTCATACACTTGCTCTTTGTCAAATCTTTTGATATGCCCCTCTGCAAAACCAGCAACTACTAAAATGTTGTCAAATGACCAAAGGAGAACATGGATAAATAATTCATTTGGACAGCTCTGAAGAATTCCCAACCATCGTGTTGCGCCATTCTTTCAGGATTATCGATGCTCTCAGTTGTGCCAATTAGAAATCTGAAGTATGGGAAAGCTCTTGATTAGTTTTACAAACTGTCATCCCAACACGTTCAGCACATCAGGAGTTAATGCATCACCCGCACGATGCAAACCAGCTCTGTCCTTCCTCATCCTCACAGCTCCTCATCAACTCCTCAGGACTTCTGAGGACTTCAGGTGTTCCAGGAGAAGTAAGAGGAATCATTTGAGAATCAAAATACTGCACTTTACCACTTCACCAAGTACTTTTGATTCACAAATTTTCAAAAAGGCAACAGAGACTGAGAACTGTCCCGTATCACAGAAATTAACTGTGTGAAAACCCCATGCATAACCCAAAAATTTGGAACTCTGCTTTTTTTTTTTTAAAGGTTAAAAATGCCCCATAAATATTTGTCAGTCAGTGCTATATACACCACTGTTTATTATTAAACTTCAATTTAAATTTGTGTGCCGCTGTGCAAGAAAAGTAAATCCCTTAACAAAATAATTGAAATGACCCCATAATTTATTTTTCATACTTTAACACCATTACATGAGATATCTCAAAAAAAAAAAACCCAGATATACCAAGTCAGCTCAGGACTTTGAGACATTTTAATGCCATTTTTAATTATGCAAATAATAAGGAGGCTGAAAACTCAAAAGCAGTACGGCAACGTTAGCTAAGAACGGTCAGAAAACTGCCGAGAAACTACACCATTTTCTTTATCTTTTTGGAGAGACGTACAGGAAACAGGTAAAAATGAACCGTATTCTACTACAGTAGAAATCCCAGTCTTTCCCTAGAGGAAAAGAGAGTACACTGCTCCCTTTTATCACTCACATGGCCCCTAAGAGGAGAAAAGCCAGACACTGAATTTGCCTGAAAAGGCATCTAAAGAGCTGTATAAAGTGGAGACTGATTACAACTCCTTGATGAGTCTGCTGGTGGAAGCCCTGGCTGCAACTGCCATCTGTGTCCATCCAGCAACCAGGGGAACTTCTCTTTGAGAAGAACCACTCTGGGAACTCCCACACACAAAACCTCCGACCATTACAGTAGCACGTAACAGGAAAATGAAAGTTACCCTTTGGTAGGGATTCTTGGTTGACAAGTGAGCTTTAAGGAAAGTGTTTATACATGAGAAATTAAAGGTTTTAGAAAAAGAATCAGGACACGTTTGCCACTTACGAGATGACTTCAAGACAGGCCATAATGCTACAACAAAGTTGAGAGGTTTAATGATTACACCAAGAGCTCAACTGTTTCATGATTTTGATTTGATGAAACACAAAACGATGTCATTAAAACACAGTTTGAAGGGGAACAAATCCCGTGCCAAGTCCTGGATGGCATACTTGGTAAAACGTCATAGTTAAAAAAAAAAAGAAAAAAAAAAGAAACCCCCAAAAGCCAGAAGACCACATGATATAAGTTACCTTACTTGATCTTTTCCAACTCTTCCTCATTAGCATTGTCTGAAAATAAAATAGAGCATTTTAATTACCTTTTCTCTGCAATACAGAAAAGGAGGCCAACTGTCTCCAACGGGACAATCCACATTCAACCACCACTGGAACTGAAGCAGCAACACGTACACTCCAGCAACACCTACACGAGACTGAAATAAACCCAGACAACCAGCAGCGCCATCGGCACCCGGGCAAGCTTTCCCGGGTGGTATGAAGGTCTCATTTCCAGAGACAATGCATTACATGGAATGGTTTAAATAAAAAAAAAAAAATAGAAAAAAAGAAAGAAAGAATTGGATAAGCAAATGGAAAAAATTAATGTGCCATTACTGGTCGTGACTTCAATATTGACTGATACTTGAATGATAGCTCTTTTAATATTAGTGTACTCCAATTTCTTTGGAACACTGCTGTTAGCTCACGGGTGGAGGCCCCTAAGAGAAACTCTGCATAAGGCTCCTTGGTCAACACACATCTGTTAAAAACTCTTTAAGGTTACCACTGCTAATTAGTTTCACAGCAGTGAAAATAGCTCTTTTGATTGATAATTATGCACAAGAGATAGAATTATGTTCCTATCTTGACTCTTAAAAAACCCCAAAATGCAGTAGCCCTATCCCATTACCTAAATAATCTGTAAATCCTTGGGATTGCTGCAGCCAATGCTCCGCCACGTTGGGAGGCAAAGCGTCCACAGACACAGATACTTAATCATTAAATAATGGAGACACACTGGTCAAGATGGATGTGGACAATTTATCTGTGAACACAACTGTTGCTTTAAGCAGCTCTGTGGAAACACAGGGAAATTAATTTCTACAATTTAATAGCATTTAGCAGCCTCTTGCTGACGCTTCGCAGGAATAAATCCCAGGTCGCTAATTTCTACTGAAACTTTTTTTTTTAATTAATTCTTGCAAAAACACTTTCTTTTTCAGCTAAAGGAAATAAATTTTGAAATGCAAACATATTCCTTGTTAAGAAATAAAAGTACGACACGGGGAGAAAATGAAACTGTGAGCAAATATGTGGGGTTTATAGTTTTGAAATATCCAAAAGCTTTTCAAATAGGCACAGTTTTTTGGGAGAAGAAAAACAACCAAGAAAAGTTTTTCAAGTTGCTATAGGCAGTTAAAACATAAAGCCTCTGTGGTAAGTTAATGACAACTGTAGCACTGTGGCTTTGGAAAATATACATGGACACTAAAGGTTTTGTCAAGCTGGAGAAAGCCATTTAGCTCATTTTTATGGGAGAAGCACATAAGAATTAAGCAGCTTGAGTCTGGCAGCAGTCCCTGGAGAAGAACTCCGAGCTCCTGCAGCTCCTCCTCATCGCGGCTGGTTCCTACACAGCTACAAGTCAGGGCAGAAACTCAGCTCCACGGGGTTTCGGAGCAGGCTGTGAGCAAGGAGAATACGGCCCCACAGCCGAATTTACTGCCTATCAAAAGTTATTTCAGCTCTGAGGAGTTCACTGTGAGCAGCAGCTACAGGAACTGTAGTGACCGTGCTCATGGAGTGCACCAGCATCACCACCAGCTGCAGCAGGACAAGCTGAAGCCATCATAACCATCCTCGGAAGCCAACACGCAGCACAGGTCACACCAGGACAGGTGATCTACATGGAACTCTTCCATCTGAAAACGTTCCATGCCCTGACTCCATCTCTGTCGTTCTTTTTTCCCCTAAGTTGTTATTATCTCTCTGGCAAATTAAAAAAAAAAAAAAAAAAGATTTAAGAGGGCAAGCATATTAATGTTGTTAATATTTTTGTGTGAAGCAAAATGGATTAAGCATGACTTGGGGTAAATCGTTTAAGGAATAAACAATGCTGTGAATTTTCTTCTCATTAAATAACATCCGAGTAGCACCCATACGTCTCCTTTTTCCCATTTTCTGTGCTACTCGGGTGGCTGGCAGTGGTGGACCAGGAGTCCTCAATCTCTGCCGGCCCCGAGGCAACCGCTCTCATCCAGCTACCGAGTTCCCCACTTCCAGTAGCCGAGCGTGGCCCCTAAGAGAGGTGGGGGACGTGCAGCTCCGACCCACTCACGGCCGCACCGCCAGCCACGAAAATCTGCGCTTTCAGCCAAAAAAAAAAAAAAAGCAGAGCCAGAAAACACCTGACATGCGCCGCGGCAGCGGGTATTGCAGCAGCAAAGAGGACCTGGAGGCATCACGTAGGCTTTCCAAGGGGCATGCAGGGCTGGGGTCGGCACACAGACATGCACGGCGCTGCCGGCGTCCAGCGGGAAGCGTTAAGAGAACCCTCGTCTAGAATTAAAGAAACGAAACCGACACCGCTGGAGCAGGGCTAAGAAAAAAACATCAAGCCATTGACAGTTCTGACTTCTTTTAAAGTGGCCATCTGAGGGAGAAATTGGTGAAAAATACAGAACGTTCGTCATAAACATTATTTTTTAGAAGAAGGGTTAACAGCAAATTCTTTCAGAGCTCACAGGTTTCAACACTTTTGTATATACATACTTTTCCCATGCGTATTTACTTCAGGTCTCAGTTTACACAAGTTATGTAAGCTATCTGTCCTCTCAAAGCAAAATAATTAAAAACGCTGCATTAATGTGAAGAACAAGTACAGTTAACAGCACAAATGAATTATTGGAACTAGTGCTAGTACAATTTAATTGTGTTAGGCTGGAAATAGATTATACTTTTCATGAATACTAAAGACATTCTTATTTTCACGGCTGTAGAAGAATAATTCATTCATCAACTTTGATTCACAATTTATGACTCTTCAAAAATCAGAACAAATCAGATTGCCTTCCTCTGTAATAACTTAAAAGAACAGGACTTCTGATTGGGTACATACTCTGAAGGCAGAATTACAAGATTACTTTAAAAGTTCACACTTTTATGCTGTTAGAACAAGCAGTAGGTTGGAAAAGGCAAAGATACTTAAACACAAGATTTGCTGAAAATTTTGACTTGTTCACCTGCCCGCATCATTATTCAATGATAAACAGATTCTATTTCTGCATTTTCTTCCCGGAAAACACACTACAGAAATCAAATAGTGTGTTCTTGTTCATGAAACTAGTATACTGAATCTCCTTCAATTCAAATCATGTCCAATATTCTACTGGAAAAACACAAATTGTAAACTACACAAGCACAAGCACTGTTTCCACAATTTGCCAGGAGTCAAAGATAAGCACTCCCCTCTCCCACTCTGTAATATAGTTTTACATACACTTACACGAACATAGGCATATGTTAATATTCTTAATTGATATCTGAACCCAGAGATGTAATCAGTTTTTGGTATTAGGGAATGGGACCTTCCAGCTGTAAACATCTCATCAGTCAGCACATGCAAAAATCTGTATTTCAGCAGAATTTCTTTCAGAGAGATAAGGAAGACGATGCTCCTCATTTACCAAATCTCTCTCTCATCTTGCACACCTCAGGGCTTCACAAAAGACACTTCAACCCAAACCAAAATAAACCATTGCTCTTTCAAACCGATTTCTTATTTTTTAAACCATTGGTAATAGCGTCCCTCTCACAGACAAGTGGCAATATACAATGAGGCTGCCAATTTTGTACCGTTTAACTTCAAACTTCACTCTTATCCTCTGGCAGAGAAGTGAACATTCCAATATCCAGTATTTCTTACGCAGTGTCACTGGATGCATCTCGCTGTAACACACAGCTACGTTATTTTGGTGTGCCAATAAAACCCTTTGCGACAAGACCTGCCCTCAAGCTACAGAAATGCATTTGCCAAAAGACCTTCCCTCCACCTGCACCTCAATGCGTGGCCTCCAAACCACTCCGGGTGGCTCAGGTCTCCTTGGGAAGTCTCATCCGCATCAAACCCTTACCCAACGGCACTTCACAACCAGCAAGTCTTGTCGAAGGGTTTGGGTGAAGGCTGTAGAGCCGCCCAAAACACCAGCCCAGGCACAACGCTGCCTCTGCGGCTACAGGGCAAAGCTGATGCTTCTTTCATTAAAGCTGTTCCTCCTTTTATTTCCCCGTCGGTTTTAACAAACACTCTCGTTTCAAGTATTTGTTGTTAAAGTACCCAAAATTTAAGTACTAGCAGTTAAAATTTCCGAATTCTTGAGCTTGATGATTTAACCGTTTTACACCATTTACATGTGACAGCACGTGCAAGCGATTTAGAGTTACCACTTGAACAAATTTAAACGTATTCAGAAGAAAATGTATTTTTGAAATGTAGGCCATATAGCAATGTCAAACCAACAGGACTTAAGAAAATTTGCAGCTTAAAAGACAGTGTTTCTATACGTCTTTTATCCAGCAGTCATTAAGGCGCATTTAAAGTTGCTCACAGACCTTTATCTAAATATTTTAACTATATTATTTGAATTATTACCTATATAGAGATGCCCCAGTAGAAGGAAAGCAGTAATCATTCAAATCCCACACTAGACAGACTAGGAATGTAGGAGCTGTTTTTAATTACTACTTTATACCGTGCATATTTCCAGAGTGGACCAGAATTAGCTTTGATCCTCTAACATAACCCTTGAAAATTTATTGATCTCAAGCATATTAAATTCAATAAAAATTATCCTCATTATTAGAAGACCTTTTTATAAACAACCAGGGATGACAGTTTAATTGGAGCGATACATTTTGTAATACATCTACTCCTTCGAGAGTAAATAAAATCTGATATGTAAATAAATAAATAATTGTATGTGGTAACTGAATAAAAGATAATTGCGCCTCGAATTATTAAACTCCTAATACATTCATATACAGCAATTCAATATTAATTTTGTGGGTCATCTTCCCTGCACTGCAACACAATCTCTCCGATTTTACTGCAACTCTGTTAGAACCTCTCTGAGATCTGTATCTTGGGAAGACTGGTTTCTAAAATACAAATATAAAGCTTCAGAATCCTCATCTGAATCTTGGGCGTTCTCAGAATGAAGTCCCATGTAACAGTTTGAATGGGAAGACAAAATAGGTCACTTGAGCTAAATTAAAAGGATTAGCTTACTAAATAGAAAGCTAGTAGTGAAATGCGTAATAG
Organism: Tringa solitaria; assembly: GCA_026413425.1. Lineage (NCBI taxonomy): Eukaryota > Metazoa > Chordata > Aves > Charadriiformes > Scolopacidae > Tringa > Tringa solitaria. The sequence continues at coordinate 79,357,595 of JAOXJM010000019.1, forward strand.
CACAAACCAAATTCTTCCTCCCATTACAACCAGCCAGTTGGACATGAAAAAAGTTGTTACCCAGCAAGTCCATTACTTTTGATGTTGAGTTGCTAATTCACCAAGTAAATACCCATAATGAAAGACATGTTCCACTGTAGTGTCTTAATTTAATTGATTTTCTCACTGGTGATTTTCTGGAGTGCTCATTGTATTACAGCTGATAACACTGGGTGGCACAGTAGCTATCCTAAAAAAGGAAACTTTCTGAAAAAAGGAAACTAACCTGCTGTCCACCTAACAGTTTCCCGCATAACAATATAGTATTTCTGTGCTGCTTGATTTGGGATTACGGCAGGATAACACCAAAGCCCCTTGGAAAAAACAGGGCTATTACCAGCTGACTCAGAAATGCCGGTCTTCCCCAAACACACACCAAAAAACCCACCACCTGGAATGAAACACACTTTTCAGTTGCTGTGATAAAGAATTTTGTGGTGCAAATTTGCAAGATAGTATTCTGAGTTCTCTGGACAAAATGCGTTGCCTAAAGAAACAAAAAAATACTCTAAATAAAAATTCCTCCACATTGCTACCAATTTCCATTACTCTGGCTAAGTTCTAACAGAACGTCATGAAGAAAACTAACAGATGAGAAACATATTGTCAAGATTCTACACATCTGTCACACCAAACACCTAGTTCCAATAACTAACTTATCAGAGTATTTAACAATAGCTAGGAGAAAAGTGGAAAAAGAACAGTATTACCATCCGCCAACATTCCTCAGGGTTGCAACAGGCTGATGGGTCGCACTGCACCATACAGAAACGTATGTGCTCCACCATAAAGTTGGCCATATCCATGGAAAACTTGATCAGATTAGTATTATTTTTTTCTTGGCCTCTCTGAAGCCAAAGGAATCCACATTATTTTACAGCCTCTTAGCAAGATGTAAATTTATTTCTGATTTCTGCCCTATTTGTAGTACCACTGCTCAAGTCTAAAGTCAGCTCACAAAAAGCTGGTAAAATACATCCAACGAGAGACAGAATTTGGCACAACTAACAGGATCTATAAAACTGGAAACTACTTTCACTTACGACTAAGCAGCTCAGATAACTAAGATTGATGAAGGAATTAAAATAAACATAGAAAACCACACGATTTTGTAATTGAAATCTGGTCATGAAATTGGAAAATATCAAAACATACTTCATCACTAAATGCCAAAAAGCAGAAAAAATACCTCTCTTCAAGTTTCTTTATTTTCAGTGTGGAACAGGATTCAAATGTTCTCATCTAGAGATGGCAGCACTAGCTCCAAAATTCTTCACCAGCATTTTACAGGTGTTTTTCCATATTAATCACCATTCAGCTGTAACTGAGTTTATCTGAAACCGCTGAACATTCATGTTCCATCTGGGTCCCTCCGTGCTGTCTCACGGAGGATCCAGACCAGATGAAGTACGCTGTACTACACCAACATTATTTTAAGAATTAGAAAAAATCAAATTAATCTCAGAACATGTGGCTTACTCTTGTGCTTTATGTCATCCAACCCTAAAACAGTCACAAGTGTGATGACACATATTAAAATATTCATAATTACCGCTTCTCGCTGTTCTTCTCGTGGAGCCAACAGAACTGATAACAATATACTTCCCAGATCATGGTCAGGGTAGTGAGAATCCTTCAGACTCAAGGTAACATCTGTTTGCCTAGGAGACAAAAATACATTCATTTATTTCAATTTCAGGGTCTCAGATAATGAAAATTCTGAATAATGAGAATTTACAGGCATCTGCATCTACATGAATCTACTTGAAAATGGTGTCGTAAATTTAGCCTATTTCTACTTCTAAGTACAGCAGTCAAAAAACCCATAAATAAATACTAAATACTGTTACTCCATGTTAAGTACTTATACGTACTGAAGAACTGTAACATGAATGGATTAAAAAACAGGAAGAAAAGAAGTTAAACAATAGGTGGTAATGCCATGAATGAAGATAACATAAAAACAAGACTAAAGTGGTTATAAAACTAACCTCTACATAGGCGCTGTAGAAAATGTTGAGCATGATCAGTTAATATATCATTAACATTAATATTACAGTAATTCCCTAAACATAAAGTGTATTCCCTCAGTGAGTTTTATGAAGTTTAGGTTTATATAATTATTTTCCAGCATAATGTTCTATTCACAATTCCACAAACACTCTATTAGCACACAACCATTAAAAACTACTCCGTAGGCCTGTTTGTGCCATACCTATTTAATTCCAATGAAGTGAGATCCAAAAATGCTGAACCAATAAAGTCATCTTGAAGTCCAAAGTCATAGTCAAAGACCTAAAATGCACAGGAGATAAATGCATTTTTCAGTATCAGAATTTTTTTTTTCATATTTTCTTGGATTATGAATGGTTCTTGCAACTCCTTTTCCAGATTTAAGCCACATGCTCCTCACATGTCAAACCAGGGCTATCGGAAAGTAGACTCCAACCTTCTGTCCACAAAATGTGTTTGAAACTGCTTATTTTAAAAGTCAGAACACATCGTATACAGGCACAGGGGTATATTTCTACTACTAGATCGCATCCGTGAGCTGTATCAATTTTAATAAGAAAAAACAAAAACAAAAGGCAGCATTTTTTATGAGCTCAGGCATTAAAAGAAGGAACACCAAAAGAATAACTAAAGTTAAACAGAATTACTGATTTCCTATACATTAATTGATAGCCTTATCAATTTTGCAAAATACAGGCAGGAGGGTGGGACACAGTTGTGAAAAGTGGGTTATTATTTGCATCGGTATTAGAGATGATAAAATTGTAGGTTTTGGAGGTTTTATAAGTTTCTAGACTCTAGAAATATTATAATCTAAGATGAAAACTTAATGGATACGTGTAAGGAAAGAGTGACATTTATCACTCTGCTATAAGGACCTTGCTATCTAAAAAAAGAAGCATCTGGACAACTTTACTGACATCCAGGCAGGAATCTGTGGCCAGAGCGTGGAATGGTATCAATGACTCGAGATGGATTATGCCTTTCCAAGTCAGAAGGAAGAATAACAAATAAACTGGAGACAGCTTCTGGAGGGAAATAAACAAAAAAGGTGGATGGCAACATGGAAAAGGTTTGACAAAAAATTAATTACCAAAACAGAAAATAGGAAAATCTCAACTATCAAAATCAAATTTTCTAGGTAAGTTAAATTTCCCTGGCAAATATCATAATGAGAATTTCTGAGGACCAGAATACAGTCTCATCAGAGAACAACTTGTGAACAACCACTAACGTCAACATTTAACTGAGATGGGACAAGCCTAGGTTCGAGGTCTTTGATTTTGGTAAAAACACTTCAACTGTTATATTACAGGAACTCTTTCCCAGGAGGCAGCTAAAGCTGTCCATCTTCTACAAACACCTTAATATGGACGGAGCTGACAGCAGCAACAGAAATCCCAAAGCTGCTCAGGAATCAAGGGGCTGAACGCAAAATTTGAGCACGAGTCTCTCCCTGCACTGATCTACCCCAGTGGGTAACCTCGTATTTTCTCTATTTAATACCCATTAAAAAGGGGAAAGAAAAGAAATGGTGAGAACTCGGCTCATGTTGCAAAATAGAATTGTTTTATCCCCCTCGCAAAAAACCAAGATGAAAACGTCAGACAAATATTTTCATCTGACTTAGTACAGCTTAATCACATCTTAGAATATCTGGACAAGCTATAAAAACTGAAATATTTTGCACAGTGTGCTCGGAGTACAAGCATGGATAGACATTATACCACACTCTTCTTGGAGTGGACTCTTCACACACTCTTCTTGGAAAAAAAAAAAGTAATAAAATACAGACACTTATTCCTTGTGGCCCTACTGCAGGGTTGGTATTTGGCATGAATGCATCAAAACAGGTAGCTGTGTCGCGAGTGTCCTTCTTTGAATCTGCCTCTCTCATTCACAGTGCTGGGCACCTGTTTGCTCCCTACGAGTCACTGAGCTTAATAAGGGCAGGGAAATGCCAACTAAGAATTAATATTAAATTTATGCTTTCTAATAATGACAAGCTTATCTGAGCAGAACACATGAAAGATAGTAGAGACTGATATTCAGGGGCTGTTTAGGTGGCATCCATCTACTAAAGAAAAAAATCAACAATTTCATGTTCCAGTTGAAATTTTTGTCCTGTATTTGAGATTCAGACTGATACTGATCTGAAGCATGATATCATTTCAGATCAATTAAAAGGATTACTTGGGTAAGACTTAAGTTTCCAATCTGCCTTGAAGTATTTTGACCTATGTATGTTCTAATTGGAACCCTGAGACTACAGTTTTTCCAATAACCTTTTTAGAACTTAATTTTTATCTACTTTGTTTTACACAATTAACGATAACTTTTGAATATAGAAGACCATAAACTATCGGGGCCAGAAAAGTGCCTTTCAATTCTGTGACTATGAAACAATAACCACAGCTTTTCTAGTTTACATGCCAATATGGATAGCTAATAATTACTAGTGGCATTGCTGCTAATCACTCTGGGCACTGCTGGCCTCTCTTTGATTTAAACTCAAGCTTTTTGTTATTTTGGAATAAGTGATGCCTCTATTATGACAAATTCATCCTCACTTGTGATAAACTAAGCAGAGTTACATGGTAAATTAAAAAAGAGTATGAAACATTATGAAACTTATAAGCAAACCCTCTGTGTTAAAGTAGAAAAAACCCAAAAACTAGCAGAATCGGGTACATGTCTTGATAAATTCTCAAATTAGCCTCAGCAAAGAATTATTTTTAATGAGATAGATTATGCTTCATATCAGAATTACACAATGACATTTCCATAAATAAAAGGGATGCCATCATCATGAAACACAGTTTACTTTCTCGGTCCTTCTCCTAAGATTACACTTAAGAAGTATGGAACAATTATGGCCTGAAATAAACAAAAAAAGTCTATATTTATCTGGGTTTTTTTGTGGAGGCCAATTTTGACATCATCATTATACAGATGTAATTTAAATAATTTCCACCTCTAGACAGTCTTGAGTAATGCACTACTGCACAATAAATTTTTCAGCATACAAAAATTACAAAATATAAACTCTTTCAATAACTCTTCTGTTCTAATTTCAGAGAATTAAGTAAGACAGTGTCTCACCTTTATATACAGCGGTTCCCTTGTGTTATCTATAATAATGGAAGCTTTTTCTTCCCACACAGGATTGAGGTTCTTGTGTATTGTCTTACTTCTAAATACTTCTTTTCCTCCAAGTTTGAACTTGACATAGGGATCACTGGTTCCTGTTAAAGACAGATATATACCGTTAATTATGTCCTTTTAATACAGTAAGAGAATGGAGACTAAATTACTTTAAACAGATCTAAATGCAATTTCTACTGATAATTAAATTAAAAACAGCAGCTGAGGACAGAATTTTTATTGCCACAATTTATTATTTTCTGCAGTGTTTGTTAGCTGGTAACTCACCGTGTTAACATCAAATGGGTGCTTGCATCACCTTCTATCGTTTGCAACCCATACGGAAAGTCATGTACGAAATACCAGCTACTGAAGTGTAGTTTTCAGTTAACAGAATTAGGTCCTTGTTAGGACCAGGATTTTGACTTAATGCAATCACAAAAATTAGATTATAAAGTTAAAATTGTTTCTGTAACATATAAATCTAATTATCTAATGCCTTTGAAAAGCCACAGGCTCCACCAACACTGCTGCTGTAACGCTTCACAGAATCACAGAATGCTATGGGGTTGGCAGGGACCTCTGGAGATCATCCAGTCCAAACCCCTGCCAGAGCAGGTCCACCCAGA
>JAOXJM010000019.1:79390383-79416626 GCA_026413425.1 Tringa solitaria
GGGCTGGTGGGAGGTGTCCCTGCCCAGGGCAGGGGGTGGCACTGGGGGGGCTTTAGGGTTCCTTCCAACCCAAACCATTCTATAATTCTATCAAAACTACTTTCTACAAAAGATGCCCACTTTGCTAAGTCACAGTTTTGGCTGTTCAGCAGCAAACTACACAAGGAATTCAACAAAAGCAGCCTTAACTCTGCAAATCTGTATAGAAATGCAAAAATATCTGAATGTAACCAAAGACACAGAGCCACTAACCCTCTCTCCCTCCACAGCACTGAGTAATTCTTATCTTCTTATTTGTGCAAAAATACATATTCTGAAGTACTCAAAAGCATTCACTCACAACATGGGTGCCACAACCAGTATAAATGTAAGCTTCACAGGTATTGGAGGAAAACATTCTCTAAACACATTATCTAAATCACCTTGCTTTCACAGCCCACAAAATTGAGATGCTTATTTATGTAAGCCTGAAAGCTAGGTTAGCAGAAAAAAGAAAAAAAACCAAACTTTCTTTTCTGGCATACAGAAGTAACTTGCTTTTCAGAAGCAAGACATAAACCAGGAAGAACTGCTTTTGACATTTCCCCAGTACAAACATCTCTAGTTAAACCAGTACTATTGAAACATACTAGAAGTTTTCCAGAAGTATCCTTGCTAACTAGTCCAGAAGAAAGCCACAGGTTTTCCATACAGTGTCATAAGGATAATTACTTGCCAGGGACCTCAGCTGAATCAGACAAAGACATTTGCAGGCAACAGTTATCAGGATCGTTTTGGGTCAACCTGAAGAAAACACTTTGAAAAACTGGAAATTAAATTCATCTTAACCTGTACTCACGTGAAGCCTACATGCAAAACCACCAAGTTTTCAGTCTCTAAACAAGACCAAGAATGTCTAACTGTCATTTTTCCTTTTAAAGGCATTTTCTTGCATGGTTTTTAACAATCTTTATACCAGTTGGTCAGGAAAAGGCTTCCACCAACAACACTTAAACTGTCACGTCCAGAAATCAAAACCCAGTATAAGTCGTGCAACAAATACTAGCAAAGAAGAATATGGCAGAAAAAACCAACTTGCCATGAGCAGGACAGCAGAATGCTAAATTTTTGGTTTTTACTGGGAAAGCCTATGAACCTATAAGAAATGGGTATTATTTCTGATATGTTTATCCACATTATTTTTCTCCCTAAAAAACCCCACACCCTTACAGCTATTATATTGTTCTTGCAAGCTTTTGGAGTCATCTACCGCCTCATCTTCGACACAGGAATGAGGTGCAAAGTAATGACCACATGCACATTTTCTGCAGTCTTCTATCCAACATCTGATCATCTTGGAGGATGAGAACCTCAGCGCACCCTGCAAGATGCCAGTCAAGGAGTAACTCAAGGCTTCAAATTTTGAACATGAAAAAAAGTACGTCTTATTGAAAGTATGTGTAATAAAATTATGCTTAACAGTCTGAAAGAAGCCATTATTGAAGTCACTGGGTTTTCTTCCTGCCTGTAGAAAAGCCTGTAACTGTTGCAGGACATTTTAGGTACTCTTCACTTGCCTTGACTGACACAAAAAATATGTTTAAGTACAGAAAAATAGAAAGGATGCTTTCCAGAGACAGAAGCTGCAATGGGCAAGCATGTCGTAGCTAATTTTTGTGTTATCAATGACCATCAACACAGAACTCCACACTGAGAACAACAACTGATGCTGAAAGATGAGACCACAGTCCCACGACAGAGGATCTCAGCTCTTCACTATGGTGAACATTTTCACAGTTGCAGGCATGGATTTACTGCTTAGGGCTTCCAAAGAACTTCAGGGAGGCCCTGGTGATGTTGGTGTTGTCATTCTGTGACCCTGAGAAGTAGTTGGGGATGGCAGAAACCACAAGTTCCAGAGCGGATACAAAGGTGGTAAGGTGACAAAAGTCTACTGTTCCTTCACTCAGAAAGAAATGACTTGTGAGATGGAACACAGTTTGCAAAGAAATGTACAAGAGGTGCTTTTGGGCTGGAGAACAGGAGGAGGCCAAGTTCTCTAATGGCAAAACCCACTGTTGCCTGGTCTATACCCAACACAGAAAGTCACATCTATCTTTCAGAGATGTGCAAACTGTTTACATTTTCGCTGCATCACTGACTGCTCTAAGATGAAAAAAAGAAAAAAAAAGTGAGAAAGTAATCCGTCTGAATTTCTCAGAAAGGTCCTGAAATCCTGTGAAAATGGAGACTGGACTGTATCAATCCTCTCAAGAGACCACCTGAACCTCAAAGTGATTTATCAAATACCAGAGGGGAAGAAGTATCTTTGAAAATAAAACAAACAAATGGCACCCACCAGAGACATACTGATTCCCTAAGTAGGAATGAAGCCCTTATGAGCAGTGGTACCCAGTCTCCAGCAGCGCCCACATCTGTGATGGGGCTGGTATCACCGAATACCAGATGAAATGGGAAAGCGCCGTCCTGTGGGCATTACTGAGTGCCCTTCTGGCAAGTATCAGAGAGTGACAAGACAACCCCCAGCTCCAGAATAAACCCCTGCTGCCATAAATAACTCATCGAGGGCCAGAGAAAATGAAATCAAACGCAGTCAGATTTCTGGCAAAATGTCTGTCCACTGAGTGGTGAAGCAGTGATGAAGTTGCTCAGGTGAGACAGCAGCAAATGTTATTTTCCCTCAGAAGTTTTACTACTTCTTTTCTTCTGGTAATTTCCAGTGATAGGTTCGTTTTCTAGAAGAGATGTAAACAGGTTATTAAGCTTTGCATTATGACACCCAAGTTTCTGGCAGGGAGCCGATGCCTAAACTTTGATAATTCCTGGAGGAATCCTGTAATGTTGTCCAACGAGACAGCATGGTTTGCTACCACAGCTATGTCATCCAGAGACTGATGAGGAAATGATGAAAACTGAGTTTTTAGCTGGTTTAGCCTTTGCATTTTTTATGGGGGCAGCTCCTAGTTCAAGAATTGAAGCTTCAGAAAGATGTTTCCCTTCTCAACTCGTAAAGAGACACAGCTCTGATTCATTAATAATTTGTAAATATAATCTATTCTTACAATGATGCCCAAGGAGACACAAAATTTTGCAAGTGCTGGTAACTATTCCTAAATGACACCAGCAATAAAGAAGCATATATGAACCACTACCACATTTATCAACTCTCAGTTCAGAAAACTCTTCTAGAGTGGGGATAACAAAAATAGTTGATTCCCTTCTTTCAGGAGGCAACTGCTCACCTTCTTTCATGAATTTATACTAGGAGAAACACTTTGGTCTCTTAACTAATGCAAATAGTGCCTTCATAACAGAAACCATCATGCACAACTATTGAAAGATTAATTTGTTTTACCATCTTTGAGTAAAATAAAAGTATCTGCACAGTAACTGAGAAATTTCTGGATGCAAAATAATCTGTGGGCACCCACAAAGCTGGAGAAGCTGTATGTGGATGGACGACACCAGAAAATTAAGCTGAAAATTCATGTACAGCCAGCACCACTGGAATTCGCACCGATCAATCGTGACAAAGCCATAACCTACTGTCACCAGGCCAGTGGATTCAAAGAAGTGACAGGACCTCCCAAGGCATCCTCACACCACTCAGCTCAGGAGAACACATATCAGCACTGGTAGTAGGTGAACAAGCCCTTCCTTTGTCTGTTCTTCGCATCAGCTACACCTTCCCCGTCTCTATGAAACATAAATATTGCGAGATTATTAATCCTCCCTGGAAGGATCTGTTGACCAGCAGCCTCTGCTGAAGCCTTTCACCCCAAGCCTGAGCTGCAGGCAGAAGACCTGGTGTCCCACCACAGGTACACTGACATCCCATCAGACAGAGGCAATCAACATCTGCTGTTTGTGTCACTTAGCCTCACAGTGACTCCCATGATGGGAGACGTGACACCAGTTCCACAAGATAAATAGAAAATAAAGAAATAAGCAAATCAATTGACTGTTAACTGCCTATTTTTAAGGACAAATGAGGTCAGGGACTTGGAGAAACAAAGTGCTCTGGCTCAAGCTCTAGCTGGAGGAGGAACTGGCTTACCCTGGGAGTTACTCCTTCTCCTAGAGCATCAATGTTGGATGTGGTAGCTCCACGTTTGCCTCATTCATTGCTGCTGACTAGGAAGTTCTTCTTTGGCACATCCCCAAACACAGTAGAGTAAGGAGAATAATTGATTTTCTTCCACAAGCAGGCAGCTTGCTAGAAATCCCACGGATATTCCCAGATAATTAGAGCTGTCTCAAATGTAAGTGGACTCCCAGAGGAGATGCTTTTTTTCCACCATCACTGATGGACTTTTCTTGCCCTCAAGATGTGCAGCTCCACAGTTTCTCCACCTGGGTTAATCCCTTCAAGGAGGTTTGTTAAACAGAATGGGCATTACTTTGAAACTCAAGGCAATTTGGCCAAATATGCTGAAATCTGGTGCAGCATCCTTCTCCCTCACCTCATTCCCTACCCTGTTCCCTTCATCCATTTTCATTTTAAAGGAAAAATGAGCCAAAATTGCTTATAAGGGAAACGTAGAGTCACAAGGGAGAAAGTTCTTAGTTCTGGAGATAACATTAGAAAGGACAATACTACTCTTCATTAATTACTAAATAACAAATAGTACACGTAATATTTCTGGAGCAGATTTTATTATCAGGTTTTTCACTTTACTTGTGAAAAAATTTACCAACAGGCTATCTTATTCCATGGGACTCTGAAGCTGATTACTGGCCTCAGCCTTCAGTTACCAGAATTTCCCACAACAGTTTACAAAATGATCATCTCTAACTGAAGGGTAATTCAAAAGATACATTAAATGTGTCAAGGGCCTTGATAAATTGATTGGAGAGAAACACTTTAAAATCTACTTTGAGTGCAAAATAAAATCCTAGAAAAAGTCAATTAAAGGGAGTTTTTCATGACCCCTTGCCCTTTTTCAACAGCTTATTTTCAGTTTCAGGAGGTCCCTCAACACTTCCTCCCCTTCTGCTCAGCACTGGTGAGGCCACATCTGTGGTGCTGAAGCAGATAAAGTGCTGCAAGTCCCATGGCGTGTCACAAAAATGATGAAGAGATCGGAGCATCTGTCATAGGAAGAAAGGATGGGACTCCTTCACCTCAAGGAGTTTCCTATCCAAGAGGGAGTTTCTACTCGTGTATAAAACCAGCCAGGCTCTTAGTGGTGTCCTGTGACAGAAGAGGCATATTGGATATTTCACTCTAACCATGAGAAAAAGCTATTTTTCCTATATGAGGGTGGTCAAATACTGGAACAGGTTGCCCGGAGAATGTCCCTGAAGATGCTCAAAACCTGCTGTGAGATGGCCCTGGGCAACCTGTTTGAGATAACCCTACTCTGAGCAAGAGGTTCAACTGGGCCATCTCCAGATGTCTCTGCAAGCCTCATCTGCTCTGTGATTCTCTACTACTTTGAAATATCATAATAAATAAAGTCTGTTTACTGACCTCAGCTACCTTTCCTCAAAGCTTTGTTTTGCCTTCCACTTCTGGTTGCCCTGGTACTCAGCTGGTATGCAGAGCTACCATCCTCTCCACCCCTTACGAGCAGAGTATGGCCAAGATATACATAACCCTGAACATGTCAAAACAAGTTGAGATATATACATATATATATATATGCCTTGCATTTATGCTGCAGTGTTCACATATGTTGCATCTTAAACCCTTCCCCTGCACATCCCCCTCTTTTTCTATAACAAAATCCATTATTTCAAAGGTACAGCAAGGCATATTGTGCATGACCATATAAACACGACGTCACTTACTGCATGCGTTTGAGAGTGCATTTACCTGCACTCTCAAAAATCCCAAGAGTATAATCTTTCCCAAAAACAACAACAACATAAAAGCTTCTTTAAGCAGAATAAATGAAAACCACCATGAAACGGACTAGATCTTACTTTCATCTCTGCAGAATGATTCAGTTCCCAGGACAAGCAAAAAGAATGAGCCCTCCTGTGCCGTTCTGGCTTTAAGAAGATTATTGGAAGTTACACGGGCTGTCTGAGTGCATTTTTGCAAGGACACAGGCACTTGCACTCATGAACATGTGATCTATGCACAAAGTAAGCAGCCTGTAAGGGGATGAAAATGTGGTGAAAAGACAAAAACAATGTACTTTTTTTTTCCTGTCTGAAATAAACCTGAAATTCCTAAAACTATCAAACTGTGAGCCATTAAGATCATGTCTGTATTTCCTTTCTCTATTTTTTTCCAAAGACCAAATCTCAGGCAGATGCAGCACCATCCTAATTTCTGACAGCTGGCATTTCTATCATCTCTGGAGAAACTTGCAATATCATGCACAAAAATCCTCTCACTTGCCTGAAGAGTGCAGAATTACACCACAAGTTCTGTCAAACATGGCACATGAAGGATAACTCAATTGGGAACCAGAGACAGGTGTCACATCCATATCAGAGATGATCCGTGAACAATTAGCTGTCTCCATTTCAAAATGAGATAAATACCTGAAGCCAACATACGTGCCTATGCATCATTCCCTTGAAAGAAAAATCATTTTCAGTCATTGCATTTAATATGCATTAAGAATATGCATCCACATTTTCACAACAGAAAACCATCCTGAAATATTCTTAATTTTCCGTATTATTAATCATAATCAGTTATACATATAAATGTACATATGCACTTTATGTAACCTAAGTTATTCAGAAGTAGTTTTATATTTAAATTATATGGCAAAGTTATGTTTCAAATTCTAGGAAATACAACTAGAGGTACATGATGCGAATTATTTTTAATTAACTGCAAGGCAAATAGAGTGACACTGTTGCTATCAGTAAAACAACACTAAACTGCTTCTAAGAGGAACTTCCTTAGTGCTCGTTGTACTCATAGTTCACAAGACCAATGTTATGAAGATAACACTCATCTGTAAGATACAAATGGCAAAAACATTTAAAAACAGGAATCTGATTTTTCAGTCAAAGCTAGATTTATCCGACCATGTGCTGTCTAGATATTTAGATACGTTCAATTGCCATTAAGGAACGACGGTGCATTACAGCCACAAACCCCATAAAAACCCAGAAACTACTCCGCAGAAGACAGGTATCTGAGAGCAGTTTAAAAGGAAGAAGGACGGTCTTAAAACTACCGAACCCATCAGTAATTAAATAAGCAGATTCTTCTGTTAACGTAGAGAACTCAGCAAAAGAATGACAACGGTGAGATTTCAGGAAATCTCCTTTATTCTAAACTCCTGCAGACCTCAAACTGTGAGCGAGTGATGCTTCTCTCCCTGTGATTTTTTGTACACCCTAAACCGAAGAAACAGCTTTTCCTCTTTCTGTATTATCCACTCAGGGCATGCAGTCTCCATCAAAAGCAAGCACCCAGCTATTTTCAAAACAGCGTTTTAAATTACCTACGTTGTAAAGCAGGATGCACGGAGCGTTACAGCACAGCGTGCCTGAAAAAAAAAAAAAAAACTACAAATCCTACCTTAGCGGGTGGAAAGGGAGAAGTTCCTCCAGCTCTCTCACCTACCTAAAAACCCCGGAGCGAGTCGGGGGGCTGAGTTAAACACCTCTTGCTTCACAAGGATGCCCGGGAAGGGGAGCGATCCCTGGGAGCCGGCAGCAGCAGCCCCCAGCACACGCCATCCGGCTGCCGCCGGGAGCCCCAAAGCCACATCCAGCCCCGACACCCGGGTGCGTCTCAACACCAACGTCTTGGGAGGAAATGACTCAACCATCTCCTCATCTTCAGAGGCTGAGAGCTGCTTCCTCCCCCCACCCCCACGGCAGGGGATGGCGTGAAACCCAGGGGCTCTCCCCGGTGTTTATCAAATGGCGCTGTCAAACAAGTGTCAGAGCTCAACCGGTGAGTTACAGATCATCCCCACCCCGACTTTTTTGGAGAAATACTACACTTAAGTGTTTGTTTTAAGAGATGTATCTTTAAACATCCCACACCACAAAAAAGAGAACACACACTTTCTGCTCTGGTGTATCAATTCCAAAGATGCATCGAGATTTAAAAGCAATATTCGGGTACCACGCATTGTTCATCTTGTACAATTTCAGCAAAATTCCTTCCTGGGCATTATAGAAATATCAGAAGCTGAAAAAAGGAGGAACTGAGACAAGAAGGAAGTGATAAAAACGTCGATTTTGTCCAACTGCATTTCGACGTGCACTCAGATATAACCCAGTAAGTGAAAGTACTCCACACCTTATGGAAACGCATTGTTATTTGTTTGGCATTAGAGCCTGCCCGGCCTGATATACCTGTGGTATGACGAATATCTTGCTTTAATTTAGCTTGAATCTTGAATATGGAATGAGAAATGGCCCTCCTCAAAATCTCTGTGTCTCGCACATTTTATAGTCGTTTTTGCTCCTTTAAGATCCCTCTGCTGATCCATGGGCCCTCAGTTTCCCAGGGTTCGGTTTCTCTGCCATAAATATAATATCCCTCAGGCGATGAGAAACGAGCACCATTTGGAAATGTGGGTTCTCTCCACCCCACAGAGACCCCCCTGGGTGCTTGGGGACCCCCGCTCAGGCCGGTGCAGTTCACCCTGAAAGACACAAGTTTAGGCTTAAATCCAGCAGCGAGATTCTGAGATGCTCATTTTAAACCTTAGGGATAACCAGACAGCGCACAGCAGACTGCAGCCAAATGGGCAAACCACTTTCCTCAGGAATCAGTATTTTAAACATCGAAATATCTCATTTACTAGACATCATTAAGGGCTGTAATGAAGCACCATTAAGAATTTCAGATTATTCCCTCAACAGCACCTTACTACAAAGCAGAGGAGTTTGGTGGAATTCGTGAACTCATCTCACGTGGTGGACAACTGGAACACTAAACTTGGTCAGAACGTTCCACCTTTTTCTTAATTTTAGCTTATTTTATGACTTCAAAATGGTGGAGTTATATATGCTTTTGACATTAATTTCAGGATGGAAAAAACCACAAATTGCTCCAAAAGGAAAACGAGCACCTGTCAGGATCAGTCACCTAAGGAAGGAGACTGTGGCTACAGGTTCTGATAGGCCCGGATGAGATGTGATCTACTGAAATAACAGAAATCAGAGGAAATGGGTGCATCACCCGCGTGGCACAAAGAAAGATCATATATGTGACATATATATGACACACATGTGACCCCACACAGGACACTACCGACATCTCCATGCCATCAGCTGAAGACAACCTACATTCTAGCTGACTTCTCCTCATGACCAGCACCCAGAATTAACTTAGAAGAACAGATTAATAAGGAATAAAGCATCTCCTTTCTCTACTACAAGATACATTTTCCCTAAACCCGCAAAGTTTTATTTTGAAAAATGACAGGGAGCGATGGTTCTGTTAAGAGGATAGGGATCTGTGTGGCTTCTGTGGCTTCAGATCCCGGCACCTGCCCCTGCCTGTATCATTTAATCCCTCTATGCCTCATTTTTGACCACGGGAAGCAGTGCAATAATTCTCCCTTACTTTGCAGATGAACAGCCGAGCACCCAGATATTGCTGTGAGAGGGTCCACGAATGGAACAGTCACATTTGTTATCTCCTTGACTGCAGCTCTGGAGAACAACGAGTTCATTTTTAACTCCCACATACGGTGCTGTCCTCATTTAATGGCAATCTCGAAAGAACCTCACCTATTTTCCATAGAGGAAAAGCAAGCAACGGAGGACACAACACTACAGAAAGAAGAAATTGTAAGGCGTATGGGTTTTTTAAGCGATGTCATCTATCACTGCTGTCTGCCTCCAAAGCAGTAAACCCCATCTGCTCCAAACTAATAAATACTACAAGACAGGTTCTTACACGTGGTCAAAACCCACCTGGGAAGAGCTCTTTGCAGAAGCAGCTTGGAAGATGTTAAAAGAGCCATCACTTTTCATGATGACAGAAGAAAGCAGTCTGCAGCTCGAGAACACAACGATGCGGTGAAACAGGGACGGCGCTGACGGGGACCCACCTCCACGAGCCCCTCAGGCTTGTGGATAAAGCAGGGAGACGGAGAGCACTAAATTCAGCATCTCTCACAACGACGGGACAAAGCCTTTTTGTGCTCTTCTTTTTTTTCGGTATCCCTCTCCTTAGTTTCTAAAGGCACGTGATGATGCTACTACCAAATGTTTTGCAAATTTGGTTTCTGAAACCCTATTAGAACAGATGAGAAACCAGCCATTTGGAAGGTAAGACAGGTCTCAGCCCTCGGCTGTGAGAAGTTAAACAGCAGACCTGCGAGATTGAGTCAAGTGTGTTTAAAATGTGCATTTTCTGCTGAAGCTCGTGTGCCAATAAACGCACACCATGAGAAACACTTTCTACAGAACCCCTGTGCACATTTCAGCCAGATGACTTCTGGCTGAAGCAATCATCCGAAAAGATTCTTTACTCATATTCAGAAATAATAAACCGTAATTAACTACAGCCTCATCTAGTTGTTTGAGTAACGCGTGGTACGTTCACCTGAAAGAGTGGAACAACTCGTTTCAGCTTTCAGCACTTAAGACAGCAATAGTGTTATTTTTCTTCAGAAAACCTTCTATCTTTGTGAGCAGCATCCAGTCTCCAAAGGAAAATACTAACCTACAACAGTTTTGTAACGTTACTTCCCAATTTAGCATTCTAAATTAACACAGGATTAATGAGACAGCTCCTGTTGGTATTGGTACACTAAGGGGAAAATAATTTTCATTTCACGGAAAGACAGTAAGTGTAACCCTGCGACAACGTCTGATTAGAAGGATACAAGCATATTGCATTCAATATTAAACTGACGTGTATACTGTATTTCCTGCAGCTCAAGAACTTTGTTTAACGTGATAGTACTTTTTTCTTAGTTCCAGAGGCAGACTTTCACTGTTGGTGAACGCCTGATGTTCTGATCACAGGCTCATTTAGCAGCACCTGAGTGGCTCTGTGTGGAGCAGATGATGGGGAGAAGGTGGCCAGGTCAGCACTCCCTCCTTCCTTCACTCCATGGGGCCTTAATCTCATAACCGAGAGGCAGAACCACAACTATGAGCATTAATAACAACAGCTAAATAATGGCACCAAGACCGTGATGCAGCCACTGTGAATAATTCACGTGAGTTAAATTAGTAATGCCGATTTCCCTATACCTCGACTAACACCTCTGAGTGTTTTCCTCTGTCTAGTGACAGCATACTTCATCTTAATTTCTTATTAATTACGTCTGCAGACGGAATCAAATACACCTCACTGAGTTTCCTACCAAAACGTGAAAAAAATACCAAAACATAAATAATGATTTTACTGAGTCTGTATGCCTTTACGGGCCTCCAGCTCCATCCCTGGAGACCACTAAGGAGTCGGCTGCTGCCAGCTGGGAAGAAAATGGAAACCAGCTACTCCTTGTGCTTGTGGAAGGCTTGGAAATGAGCACTCCAGTCCTGCCCACACCTCTCCAAGAACCAGCCTTGAGAGTGCACCTTCCTCCAGAGACGACCAGGCTTCCCAAGCGGTCTGCCCACTACACAAACGACAGGTGACAAGGAGGAAGAGGCTCTTCATACAAATCAGGGACCACAACTGTCCTTCCAAGAACTTTTCACAACAAACCCTGGCCAAGGGGATTTCTGTAGACATAGGGAACAGTGAGTCTGGAAGAGAAACAAAAGATCATCTACAAATTTCCCGGGGAAGACAGCACCTACCAAACGGTCTGCTAGAACTGAGTTATCCAGTATCAGTCCCTTCACTCGCACTTTCACCCTACTGGCCAACAGAGAGAAAAAGTGCTTCTCAAAGTATGTTGTTCACAAAAGAATTTCCTGAGGCAGGGATATGGGAGAGGTGGTTAAATCAATGAAAGAGAGGAAAACACAAATACACAGTATTTAGACAGAAAGGAGTTCTAGAAGGCCCTGAACAGCTGCTGCAAACGGGCACTGATGTGTGTAGAGTCCTGTAAGGAGCCAGCAGCCTACACTACAGCCTAGCTCATAATAAATCTTTAAAAATCAGAAAGAGTAGATGGTACAGAGAGGTGTGGAAGAATAAAATTTAAAAACAACCAGAAAACTAGACAGGGGTTTTTCTACATCTGTTTTTCTACATGTTACATACATAAGAGTTTATACCAGCTGTTTGATCCTCTGCGGTGTATCGACACCTGAAGGTTTGGGGAATTCCACAGGAATACAGCAGTGCTGCTCACCTACTGCTGATACCTGGTGGTACCCACTTGTGCTTTGCTCACCTGAAGAAGTCTATTTGCTTGCCAGAGACAGACCAAGTTCTAAAGGAGGTCACCAAAACCAAGCTAATAGCCTACTCCCATGAGATGACTGGCTTGCTGGGTGAAGGGAGGGCAGCAGGTGGTGTTCATCTTCACATCAGAGTTATCAGAGCTAGGTTGATGGTTGGACTAGATGATCTCAAAAGTCCCTTCCAACCTAGACAATTCTATAATTCCATGATCAACAAAGCTTTTGGCATGATCTCCCATATTATCCTCACTGAGGAGCTTACAAAGCATGGGCTGCCTACATGGACAGAAAGGTAGGCTGAAGACTCTACACCGCCAGGCTGAATGGTGCAACCAGCAGTACAAGGTCCAACTGGAGGCCAGTCACCAGCAGTATACCCCAAGAAGCAATACTGTATGCTTAGCACCTTCTTCAGTCACAAGGAAGACATAACAGAGAGCACCATCATCATTCACAGATGATGCAAAACTGGGAGAAGTGGCCAACACACCAGTCCTGCTGCCATCCAGAGGGACCTGGACAGGCTGGAGAAATAGTCCACCAGGCACTTGGACACCAGGTGATGGTGACAGCAAACTGTCATTGCAGCAAAGCGGACCAACAGCCTCCTGGACTGCACAGGACAAGGCATTGCCAGCAGGTCGAGGGAGGTGATCCTTCCTCTCTGCTCACACTGGTGAAGCAACATTTGTAGTGGTGTATTATGGACTCCCCAGTAAATTAAAAAACAACAAGAAGCAAGACAGGGAGTTACTGGAGTGAGTCCAGCAAAGAACTACAAAGATGATGAAGGCATGAGAGAACCTGAAGGGATACAGGAGAGGCTGAGAAAGCTGGGAGCTTGGAGAAGAGAAGGCTTGGGAGATCCCATCCATGGTTATAAACACCAGACAAGGGGAGAACAGAAGATGGAGACACTCTCTTCTCAGCTAAACCTACTAACAGGACAAGGGGCAATGTGCACAAACCAAAATACAGAAAACTCCACTTGAACACAAGGGAAAAAGGCTTTTACTGTGAGGGTGGTCAAACACTGGACCAGGTTGCCCAGAAAGGTTGTGGAGTCTCCATCCTTGGAGACACTCAGAACCCAACTGGATGCAGTCATGGGCAACCGGCTGTAGGTGACGCTCCTTTGAGCAGGCTGGATGAAATGATCTCAAGAGGGCCCTGCAAACCTCAGCCACTTGGTGCTTCCATGAATATCTTTGCATTTTATCTGATAATCTATAAAGAACAGAACTTTTTGGGGGCCTGCTGATTAGAATCTCATTTTCAAGACACTTCAAGCTAATAGTCTTCCTACGTTTGCCGATGAAGTAATTACTGATACTACAGTAATTTAAGGAACCACATAATAAAGGTCAATTTAAAAAAAAAGAAAAAAAGTAATTATTTCCAGGGAAAATGCACATGAAGAGAATAAATAACAGATTTCAATTATTATTTTATTACAAGCTACTCAACTATGTGGGTTTATAGCCTCTAAACGCTATACAGATGATTTTGCATATAGATGCATACAATACGACAAAGAATATCTACAAAAATGTAACAAACCAGATTACTTAAGGGTTTTCCAAGCCCTTTAATCATTTAGTGACTGTTGGGATAAAAATGATAGGATAATACATCTTCTTGCTCCGTAAGGTATTCTGGAATCTCCTTTTTCAACTGAACAGACTGTTGTGCACAGAAATGCTCACCAGTTCCATGAATGCAGACGTTGGTCCATCACTCCCCACAACACTCGTATTCAGAGGCCAAGGGCTTGTTCATAAACCATGTCAGCTCATTCACTTTAAAGGTATAAATGATCAAACAGCACATAGGTTTAGGGACAAGGGCAGGCTCTTGCGTCATAAAATTACACCTGCTACGGTATAAGATTAGTCCATTATACTCTCTCATAAATAGTTTTAATGCAAGAGCTGTTAAATAAAACAAATCTTGACAAATTTTGCCATTGGACTATTTGCTATTTGACTTAGACTCTATTCTATTTTAGACCTCTCTCTATTTTAGACCTCACTGTTAACGATCAGATATTGTGCTTTAAAATTTTGAGGAGAACTGATAAGTAAGACTTCATAAATTAGAAAGCTTTGTCAACTTGAAACACCAACTTACATGTAAAAGTTCTTTTAATTTTTTTTTTAATTTAGCAACAAGGATAGCATCTATGATGATTCAATATTGGTGGAACACTCTCAAAAATAACTTATTAAATTGAAATTACTGTGCCCTTTTCTTAAACCTCAGCAATTAGTCTTGTAGATTTCTAAATTTCACTTGTTAGTATACATACACTAATGTCTTAAATAGTCATTCTGAGATGACATCTCACCTTTATCACACTATGATAAAGTTAAGCTAACAGAAATTGCATGCCTCTACTGCTTGTAGAAAAGGGAGCAAATAAGCACAGTCTATAGAGAAAGCTATCCTCGCAGTAGATTTGTGCTTGGAAAGAGACAGAAATGTAATTTCTCTCCTTTCCACTAGAGCTGATCTTTTCACAACTTTAGTTAACTTAAACTATATGCAGTTTACAGAAGACAGAGGGGGGTAAAATATGAAAATATTTAGAAATTTAGAAAATATGTAACCTACGTGAACATAAACATGTAACAGAGAGATGCACTCCAGAAAGAGCTACCATGTCCCAAGTTACCCAAAACCACGGTGCTCTGAAACACCTTCTTTTTCATCTCTTACCAGGAAAAGCTAGCAAAAAAAGAGAGCACTTTGTGCTTTAAACCACTGCTGAATCATGCAAATGCAAAATGCATTTTGATGCATTTAAAATTTAGGTCCAAAAAAGGCAATGGTAAGAGCTAATGGAGTTCTGCTTATTTATTTATCTTTTTAAGAATGCATTTACTTATTCTCAATTAGGGATTTAGTTTCATTGCTCATGCATAATGGAAGATAATGTCTATAGAATTTATATCAATTCCTGGGAATATTCCTCCAGCCTTTCTGGATTATATACACTGAAACTCATTCTGGAGCTGCATTTCACAAAAACCAGGTTTCATTCATCTCTATGAGACAATTAAACACAACTCAAGGTGATTTTGGTGACGCTACTGCCTTGCTGTATAAATCAAGCGATCTGCTCAGGTGCTTACACACACGGCAATTCCTTGTGAAAGCCCCCAGTCAGCCATGAACAACCTGCTTCCAGAATCAGAACGAGCAACTTCATGCTAACACACATATAAATGCCCCTGGGACTTTAAAATGCTATTTTTCTGCATTGCCTTTTGATGATTAACGAAGCTCTATCATGACATGCAAACAGGAGAATTTAATTCAGGAAAATACTTAATTTTTTTGTATTCTCCCATAAATACACTCTTAAGTCTCTAAGGCAGTTCCCATGCAATCCGGGTTAATGTCTCTTATCACAAACTCTTACCAGCTGAAATATCTGGCAGCATTTCTGGCGGAACTCACATCCCTTCATTTTCCTGCCCTCTGGCTTTGAATATTTCTGACACAACATACTCGATAAATTTCCTGTAACTGGCTTTGGGTAGATCTTGTCTGTGTGTCTCTTTTGCCCACCCGCACATCTTTCACATCATGAGAATTCTTGGGGGAAGAAATCTATTTTGATAGCAGTGCGACAGGTAAAGCTACCGTAGATCTTAACATTTATTTCACCTATTTTACGGAAATCACAGCTTTCTTCCCCTAATTCCAGAGCCATCTAACTTTTTGCCAGTGGATTTGACAGTAGGACCCATAGTTTTCACTTGATGGCATGAGATTTTGCCCTCAAGACACAAAAAAATCAGTTTGCACTTAGTAAGCTAAGGGGAAACTACAGCTAACACGCAACACCACAAACTTAGATTAAATCCTTAGTCTTTCCATATTAAGTAGTACGTACTTCATTTGAAATTTCTGGTTGTGTTCTTGTCACCTGTAAAATACATCTCTCATCTCTCTGCATCAGCTGAGTATAAAACTGCCCAGAGATCACAAAATAAAGGGCGGTTGAAATGCTTACACAAAATGAACTCCTGGTAAAGAGTAAGCCCTAACGCAAGCACTCATTTAGAACTTACGGATGTCATTGTATTTCCTCAAATGAGAAATTAACATCTGAGTAGAAATTCCAGGTCTGTAAACACAATCTCGAATAGCACTGATTCTCTATTTTAAAACTCACATTTTTGAAATGCATCTTTGTAGCTCAACTTGGAACTTCCAGTGTCTGATGTAGGAGGTCAGGGCTCATGTCCATGTGGAGAACCAGGGGGTGCAGAAATTTTAAAACCTACACGTACACACACGCACTTGCAATTCTGCTAATGATTTCTTCTTTCTAATAGCCAAAGTCTCTGTTAACTAAGTACCATTAAAGATGGTATCAAAAGAATCTTGTATAAGGTCCTGCGTTTTGCCGAATTTGAAAAAACATTAAGGATTTTGAAATAAGCAGTTACTCATGTAAATGAGAGACTACCCACTTCGAATTACACACTTATGCATGAAGGGAGCTAACGTCTTAGTAAATGGTAATCACATTTAAGAAAAAGCTCTATGAAGAGCAGAACCACCTCAGTTTACATCTGTAGCCGTGGTGCAATGTGACTGCTGAAGACATAAACTTGGTATAACCAGACTCCTGATAACTTGAGTCTGGTTCACACTTCTTCATTTTAACCACTGAAAATGCACAATGTGCCTTCATAGGCACAAGGGGCAGTTGCTGTGTTTGTACATGTCTTTTCCACTGGTTAAATAAAATTAGATTATTTTTTAAACAATATTATGGCAGAGGGTACAGTTCAGATGTCAACTGAACATAGGTTATGACAGATGTTTAGTTATAACAGAATCCCAAACAAGAGACAAGGAAGAAGGGCCACAGAGTGACAGGAGACACTTCTGCTACAAAAAGTCATACAGAAAATAAAAAAAAAATTAGGTCTGTGCTGAACTAAAATAGCCTGACGTCCTGCTAAAGCAACTAGAAGCTTTACAGAGTTGTGTAGGTCACCTTGTAGAATACACAAAGTGTGTCAATTACACTGCTTATAAACGTAAGACAAGGAAGTTTCCAGAACTGATGAAACAAACACCTCAGACAGCACAAATATCTCATTCGCCTCAGGCACCCCTGCGCATCCCTTGACTTTATAAAGGGGTTATACTTTGCCCTTTACAATAAAGCAGTCATCTTCATTACATCAAAGACATGACCACCATGAGAGCGCTCCAGTTAACCTTCTGGACTTTCCTTTTATAGCCACCACAGCGAAGAGGATGAAAGCTGGGACACAGCCACTAAACAGAAATGGACACAAAAACCGTTAAAAGTAATACAAAATTCATAAAGATATTTCCTCCAAATCAATCTAGCACCAGATTTCAACTTTTGTATTAAAGTGCAATTTTGCGTGTAATTTTATGTGCAACTTCGACGAAGGAAGGCCATTATAAATAGCACTGTGCTGTGTGGTGGCGAGGAAGGAGACAGGGGAGACTCTTCCCCTGGATGTGGTATTTTGTCCCTTTTCCAGCGAGAGAGCAGAGGTGCCTGCTTTCAGAAGTGATGCTGGCCTCTGAATTCCAAGGGCACCACTATGACATTGAGCTCTTAAGCTCGAGGAGGTGCAGGATGAAAAGTGCAAGAGAAAATATTAATGAGATGTTAATACTAATTAATAGCTTAGTACTCGATGCCTCATTCTAGCCATCTGAGTTAGAGCCTAAATGTGCAACTCAGGACTGTGCTTTTTGGTACCAGACCAGGCACTCACAGAATTCTTCAGAAGCCTTGAAGTGCTTCAGTGACTTCTGAAATCCACACGTACTGTTTAGTTGTTGTTACAAAGCTCCAGGATCAGAATGCTTAATCTTCTTTCCATTATCACCTTTCAATGATTTTTTAGTTAATTCCTCCCGGACAATATGAACCGCTTAAGTGCAAAAATATAAAACTAACCCACCATAAAAATGCATTTTCTGTGCTAAATCTTGCTCTTGAAGAAGGGAATGGGCATTTTCTCATTTTAGTAGCCTGCATACTTTTTATTTTCTCTGTGATGGTCTGTATCGCTTTTTCTTCATTTCATAATGATTTCTTCCAAACAATCAGAGAGTAGAATTTATCATGAGTTCTGGGGAAAGGCTGGGCCCAAGAGGTTTCAATAATTGAAAAGGCTGAGCAAAGCTTTGATTTGCTCCAATAGGCGTTTCCCAGTCTGGAAACCTGAAGAGCAGCTCCTTTTTCTACTCATGTGAAAATGCATTTATGACACCTCCCCAGGCTTCTTCCCAAATCTGTGCTGGATTCACAACCTTTTTGCGCCAACAAATATTCAGGATGGACGGCTGGAGCCAGCATTACATCAAATAGTGGCTTCAGTGTTTTTCAGAGCACAGCAGGTTTTGTTCACTGGAACACTGCAGACCTTCCTGGCAGAGAACAGGGAGTGCAAACTCTCTTCTCCTCCTCCGGTGAAGCAAGACACCTTGTAAAAGCATCACTATAACAGGCTGTGTTTTAGGACTGCATTTTAATTTGTTCTTTCTATGTAGGAAGGCACATGATCTGTACAAACACTTAATCTCAGGAAGAAAAGCAGAGATGGCCTTTTGCTTAAGTAAGTCCGAAGCTTATCACACTACTCATCACTTAGAAAAAGTCTTCTGAACATGCAAGTGCATATATTTGCATACTTTCTTCAACAGAGCTTAGATTTTATCTGGAAAGAAAACATTCCTACCTTACGCTCAGCTTTCATCTCTCCTCATGCTCTAATTAGCCAATTAATTTAGCAAACAAGACTTGGAACATATCAAAAGGCCAACACAGGCAGTTTGTTTTTCTGGTCACGTGGCAAGCTTACATTTACACTCAGAAATGTAAGATTTTGGTTAAGCCCAAGTATTTTCCATACAAACTAACACAGCTGGATTCTTGCTAAGATGATCAAAGTAAGACTTAATTTTCCTACAGGAAGTTTCCTTCATCGTGTAGGTTGAACTCAGACCTCGCAGAGTAAAAGCGCATTGCAGCTTCCCAGGCCCTCCAAATTCTCCTTATCTCCCATCTGTCCTGGAGGGTACTGGCTCCCAGTGGCCACCTACTGCTGTTCTGACCTTAGACAGAAGCCCAGACCTTCTCACCTGCCCTGACACCTATGTCCTGCCTCTGCAACCCAAACCCAGGAACTCAACCCACCCCTTCCTCTCTGTTCTTACCTGTCTCCTCCGCTTTTCTTTAACTTTCCACCCTGGGAGGGGAGACTGGAAGTCAGGATTACCTTCTGGAAGGCAGAAGGTAATCTACAATGAATTACAGAATCTCAATCTCTTGAGCCATTTTTCCCTCCTGACTTTAAGCCCGATCTGTACAGAGGGAGATTGATTCCATTTAACTTGGCACAACGGGACACTGTGAGAGAATTATGAATAACACGGTGTGACCAAGGGTAGGCAATTCAAGAATATGACTGAATTAGTTATTTCATAATTGCGCTTGGCATTCTCACAGAAATCACTTGCCCCCACATGAAACCTGACACTGTTGAGAGATGTGATAGAATAGCGATTTTTTTAACAAAGAAAATAGAACTAAAATTGTGTTTTGTTAGAAACCATAGGGTGCTAGAAATACTTTGAAGAAGTGTGACCTCTTCAGCCAAAGCCACTAATACATGCTGTATCTATCATTAAAAAAAGAATTCAATAAAAGTAGGAATGCGCTTCTTAAATAATGATTTTTTTACAAGATTTTTCAGTAAAGAACTCTTACAGACTGCAAGTACCAATATTTTGTACAAACTATGATAACTCACAGCAAGTTATTAATGCTCCACTAATGTTAATTAGACCAAACTCAGAGCACTACTACCATTTCTCTATTCCTTAGGGCATAAAAGAGGCACATTTGATTACCTAGCATTTTTCTGTCATTTAAAATTAAAATTAATTTTCCCTGTCCTCTTTCTATTCACACAAAAAGCCCCTTCTTTAAAGAATTAGTCCAAATAAGACTGAACAGAAGACATACATGTACTTGTCCAAACACTATACAAATGTTAAACTTACAATATTTTGAGCAGCCCAAGGTGATGGAGAAGTAATGCAAGGCAACCACAGGTAGGATGCTGACATATTATACTTAACTCTTTGTTTTAAATAGAGCTCATACTGGCCAGTCATGAGAAAATCACCTTAGTGTGACCAGTAACTGCCAAGATACACAAGAAAAAGCACACTAACAGTCCTGAGCTTCTATTGATTATATCCAGGTAAAACCCCTGTGACAGAGGTCACAGGAAATGGGATACTCGTAAAGTATTCCATTTAGAAAAAAATACAAAATAGAGTTAAAGGATTTGCCACCTCTGCACATTCTTCTTGCAGTATAAATTTGCCTGGGAAAAAAGTCACGATAGTAGTGCAGGTATAGAGCAGTAAATCACTGCTGGAAGGTACAGTTTGAACACTCTCTGCTCAGTGCACAAGCTCTCACATCTCTCAGAGTTTTGCCACTTAAGCCTCACGTCAAAAGGAGACATTATCTAAGAAAAATACCTTATAAAAACTAGGCATCTAGATACAGGCATGAGTGAGAATGGCAAGAACAATTGAGGAGGAGGTATTTTGTCTGTGTTCCAAGCAACACTGAGTATTTTCTTGGATGGGAAAGCTGAGCTTATTCCAAAGTTGCGGTGATAGACAGAAAAGAACCTCATAGTCCAGCTCTTCTACATGTCACAGGACAGTTTGGCATCAGCCTGCAGTAAGGCTGAAGCTGATAGATAGCTTCCCATCTAGGAAAAATCCTTCTCATGGTTCTACAGTCTGCAAGACATAAACTCTTTGAAGAGAAATGTCTCATGTGTCACAATCTTCAGAATAAAAACAGTTCTGCGTCCAACACCTGTGCAAAAAAAAAGGAGTTTCATCTGTGTTGAATATATTCTATTGCAGTCTCTACGACATTTGAGGACATACATAAAATCACTGAAAAAGCCAAAGAAAGGGAAAAGGAAAATATATGACCATAACCCCCATCATAAAGGAAGGAAGGCGAGAATGACCCTTCAAGAATCAAGTCCAAGCAGTTCAGAACTTTCCCATGAGCAGTGTAATGGCAAACCTCTACGACAGGGCACTTGTTCATAGCAGTACAAAAGCAAAATACAGTTTTCAAACACTCCTTGGAATAGTCTTTTTGACATGTTTATGTGACCTCCACTAAGGTCGGACACCGCTCAATGAGGTAATGCTTTACTGGGAAGCTTTCTGGTGTGTTTAGATAACCAATTCAGGTTCCCAGTAAAGCATGACCTGGCTGAGTGGTGCCTGAAATGGGACGTTTACTGGTTTAGGGCCTCCTGTCCTTGTTAGGGAGCAGGATAGAGCAAGTTAATTGCACTGACTGCAGTGATCCACTGCAGCCTCCACTATGGCAGAAGTTCTCCAGGAAAACCTCATCAGGAGCAGAAATGCATCAATAAGGGAGAATAAGAAACCAGAGCCACTTCTTTCCTCTCCCTGCCCACTGCCTTCTGAGTCCTCACTGATTCCATACCTTTGAGCTTTAATGCTATTATACTTGGTGGTGCCATGACACTTTCTGTCAGTTGCTCCTCCCAGGGCTGGCACTGCTGGGGACCGCAGCCACCACTTGAATGGCAAAGTAGACTAAGCATGGCTGCTCTCCTGTGAGCACAATTAGCTGTGCTCGGGTGTGCTCATCTCCTCTCAAAGGTCAAGCTCACTTGGCTTTGACTGTCCACACAGCTGGTCTTCACCCCAGACATGGCAAGAAGGTTTCGGTATTGCATACATGCAGAATGCACCTGAAGACACTACACCTATGACCAAGGAGCACACAATGACCTCCACCCATCCACCCAACAGCTTGAACCCAAAGAGCACAGCCTGTCCTCCTCATCTGTGTATCTTCAGCAAGTATCTTCTTCTGTGTATCTTCTGCACTGCACCTCACATCTCTTACTGCCTACCATCACCTATTGTGTGCCAATTACTTCCTAACTGGTTAATTGCTGTGTTTAAACACAAACCATTGGCTTTAGCCTGTATTTTTGATAACCACACCATGAAAACCAGACCATATCGACTATACTTGCTGTCTCAGAAAGAGGAGGAAGTCTGATTACCATCTTGGTGGTGATGCCGCTTTCTCCTCCACGGCAAGGGAAACAAGAAGGGAACGAGAAGAGCTGCTGAGTCTAAACTTTTCCTAAGGTCTTATCAGAAATAAAGCACTAATCAACTGTACCCAGCAAGTACCCAAAAGAAGCAAACAGCAAAGGGGCACTCTCAGTCTGTTCGCCACAGACTGAACATAATATAATCTCCGTAAACCCCTAAACCCAGAGCCATTGTGTTCAATTTCAGTTTCCACAGGACACAAACAGGAAGGTTGGCACCGATCCTTTACAAAATGTCTGACATGATTCTTCATTTTCTGGCACTTCAAGAACTAATAGACAGTTGGGGGATAGCCAACACAGAGAGAGAAAAAAAACACCCTACTACAACAACCTGCTACTGCAAGCAAGTGCAAGTCTGCTAGAAAATGAGGGATATAGATCAGAAAAAAATGCCACATCTTTTAAGTCGTTTACCAGTGACAACAACTTCTCTTTCAGGATGTCCTCTATCTGAAGAAAATGAGTTGTTCATCTGACAATCCATCATTCTTGACTTCTTCCATGGTGACTAACTTTCAGAGTCACCAACCTTTATCAAGGAAAGCTTTCAAAGTCACTTAGATGTTCTACCAGTGCTCTCACCCTCAGCTCTTTTGATTTTTAACTTGCTTCTGTTAGACCTTCCACTTTCTTTCACTAATTAGTGCTCCACTTCTAGCCTTTCAGGCTGTCACTTATCAGTCTTATATTTTATAGCATAAAATGGAGTTAAAGGGAAAAAGAAACAAAGGATGTGATCCGTAACATCCATTATTGTCTATTTCATATATCTACGCAAAATGCCTATGCATACTTGATAGCACCTTCAAAATTACAATACAAATGCGGAACGGTTAAAAACTTTTGTAAAAGTTTTCTTTGAAAACCCAGAAATGAGCGCTCTTTCATACTAGTAAACTGAAATTTTGCACTATACATTAGAACTTTTAATACATGCTCCCCAAGTTTGCTCGTGAACGGCTATACTTTTCATTGAAGGGGCTAAGACTTTTATATCCTAAGTGACAAGCAGACACAGACTGTATATATAATAACCCTTAGGAAGTACAGTTTAAGTGATGCATCTGTTCTCAGTGACAATCAACCAATAGGTTTGCATCACTCCCTGACCAAAATAGTTCTCAAAGGCAAACAAGCCTCCCAGCAGCAATCTGAGCTGTCTGTCTGAGGGCCTCTTAAAGCATGGAAGAGGCAGGGCAAGAAAGGTGCTGCCAAAATCCAGAAGATCGGCAGGAGTCTATTACACAAAACAGCATCTGTAGATTACTGTGGTAAGAGGCAAGACACACACTGGTTTCCCAAAAGCTACTCAACAAATTGCTTCTGCTGTCTATTCTACTGTACGGAATACAATGAACTCTCAATATTAGGAGATTTAAAGTGAAAGATTTTAGTTCTGTCTTGTACCATGCTCACAACATGCAGACTCGCTGAAACAGGTAGGTTAGTGTCTCGGCTATTAAATCTGTCAGCAAGGATTCAATGTGGAGCTCCTCTTCAAATGTGATATTGAAATAGTATCACACACAGCAAAATAAAAGCATCAAGTATGCATCAAAATGCATCAAAAAGCATTTATTTGTAAGAGTTACTTATACTATGCAGATTTCTTTTAACAGTAATATTTTCTTAAGATTTCTCATTTCAAACAAATACATATTTATGTGCATACACACTCTTCTATATTTTATGATACACTTCCAACAAAGCTGTTCTTTCTCCTGGTTTCCTATTATTATATACATTCTCACAATGCAGACTTTGGGCCAAAAAGATTAGTTCCTGTCTAATATACTAATACTACATGGATTAAAAAATGGTAAAATTTCTAAATGGAAAAAAAGATAGTAATTTGGAAAATTAATTGCCGTCCCTTAGATTTACAGTAACAGAAGCTTAAGATGGATTCAACAGTTTGCCTCACAGATGGAGAGAGCACACACAGCAGACAACTTAAATAAAGCACACCCAATTACTCCACAACTCCATTTTGTACAGATGAAAGCAGCTAACCCATGAATAGAGACCCGTTTGTCTGGTAAAACGCTGGGGTTATGGGGATAAAATCATCCTGGTCCACTGCAGGTGCTTGATGCAAGTGCCCAGCGCTGCAGAAAGTCAGACACAAGCAGAAGCTGCAGCCCCCGTCTGGAGGAGAGGGTCTACTTGACGAAATCTCATAGGGAATGAGAGATGTTCCTCTAGATGCCTAGAAATGTTCCGCACGGACTCCGCTCTGCCCAGAAACAATACTTATCTCAGCCACTAGAAGTGAATATCCCTCACCGCTATTACCCGTTAGTGAAATCTTAATTTATTACACTGCACCGACTTCCTCCTGGGGAATAAAAGTCATTACCAAAGCTATCGCTGAGACAACTGTTTTGGAGTACTATCCAAGAGACTCGGGTGTCTGGCAAGAAAATAAGTCATACCATTTAAACTTTTATGATACTTTTCAGACTTAGGATAAAATGTGCAACAGAGTTTCGAAATTTTTGCTTTCACATTCCCAATGTTAATTTCCCATCCTTCCTTAAGGAATTCTAGTCCTTTTCTCCTGTGTATTAAAGAATAAGAACAATTTCTCTGAAAGCAGACATCTGAAGTGAAAAAGAAAGAAATCAGATGTATCAGAGGGCTGTCTTCTACCAGGCCTCTAAATCTCATTCCTACAGTAAAAATGCATCTGTAAAAAGCAAAGTGAATCACTGAGATGCTATCACCAGAATGTTTTGTCAGTCAAGAGTCAAATATATTTTGAAGTCTGGAATGTAAAAAAGGATGCACACTGGCTGTTAAACTTTATAAGTTGTTAGTTAGGGGTCTTTTCGTTGTGTGCAGCTAAAATTTAAGGTGAGAAAAGCTGAATGTCAGAAGTATGTAACTGCACATTGAGATTTCACAAAATCATTGTATTAGAACAAATAAAAGCATGAAAATAAAACCATAAACTTATACACCAAAATTTATGACAGTAGCCTTAAAAATCTCTTCTGAGACAAACAGAAGTCTAACTTTAACTTATGCATAAAAATTCATAACTGCATATACACATAATTCACCTGATACTATACTCGGTGAGTGGCACCATCCAGTCACTGCCCTTTGTGCCCAACAAATCAACTGCTTCATCACTGCAGTGGATCTGTTCATTTCTTCCATTAAATCTTGCCTAAAATAAGAGATTTTTCAGGAAGCTACACTCCGACATGTTCCAATTCTATCTCCATATGGTAGAATCCAACATAATGGGAAGTCTGTATTTCTGTGCTTTGTTAACTTCTTTTCCCTGTCAACATTAATTCACTTATATCTCATTAGTCATTCATGTTAAATCACTTTTATCTCTGTCTTACACTCTCAGCTCTGTAATACCACCTCGTAAGCCTCTGTAAGCTTCTGGAGCCTCATCTTCACTGTGCTTAGTTCAGACCATTGCTGAGTGTCTCAGGTCTTGGCCAACGGTTTTCTAGCCAATTTCCTAGCTGTAAGAATGAAGATGAACAGTGACAATCTTAATATTTTGAATCTGCAGCTGCTTGGTTCTTTGATGCTCTTTTCCTGCTTTCTTTCTATTGATGGAAACTCTGCCTTGTATTTTAGAAGAATTCATTGAGTAAGACTAAAGAAAAAGCACTCTTTTGCAGGGCACTCTTGAATCCAACCAGTAGATAAAGGGAAGAAATCAATTATATCATTTTAATAATTGTTTTATAGGTTGGATCATTGGGCCAACATCAATGGTATGAGTTTCAACAAGGGCAAGTG
>JAOXJM010000019.1:79442045-79452533 GCA_026413425.1 Tringa solitaria
GCCTGGACACATTCCTGTGGGACCTGCTCTGGGTGGACCTGCTCTGGCAGGGGGTGGGACTGGATGATCTCAGAGGTCCCTTCCAACCCCATATCATTCTGTGATTCTGTGGTTATGATGACTTTTCTATACAAATGAAAGGCAAAGCACAGCATCTGTACGAATCTAAAAGGACAGCTAGTGCTTCAAATAGTTACTTAATTGTGCTTGCCAGCACAATATAGAATGAAAGAAAGCATTCTGCTTTTCTGTTAGAATCCATGCAAACAGAAGATGAATACACATAAAAGAAGTGGAAAATCTTGAGGCAAATTTTAAAGATGAAGTTATTTTCATATATTCATCCCTCAGGTACTTTTAAATGTCTCACGAGATCTTCTACGTTTTCATGAAAAGTATGAAATTATCTAGCTCTCTAATCAGACTTAATACTTGGAGCATCACTTTGGAGGCAGGCTTCTGTCTTATTTCAGATATTCTTATTACCATTTCCATTTCTTAAAAGGTCCCATGACTACAGTTCTGCTTTTAACTTCACGGGGCATCCAACAGCTTCTCTTCGCAGAAGCAGCAGGGTATCGCATCCATCTAGACAGCGCTGGACGAGGCACACACGGACTTGCCGTCACTTAAGATTTCAGGGGCACGTAGGGAACAATCTGAGTCATCTGCTCACTGCTGGCACTGATGTTTTCAACAGTAAGAATTAATTAGCAATGCTTATTAAAGTGCTGCCAGTACAACCATTCTGAAACCCTACATGTTACCAGTAAAAGCATTGGCATTCACCTATAAATTGCCACTGAAACCACCATAAAAATAAGTAAAAAAACCCCAAAACAAGCAACAAAAAAATCCCAACCATTCATTTGCTAGAAACAGAGGATGGAAATTACAGAAGAGAGGTCAGATTAAAATTCCAGTGTCAGCAGCATACTCTTCTGAAGGATTAACAGCTGCAGTTCTGTGAGTAATATTAGTATTGTGCTCCTCATCAGTCACAAGGAGTAGTCTGCTGGCTCATGCGTCTCTGGTTACCTGAAAAAGCATGTTCAAAATATTTTCTAGAAATAGGGCTATAATACAATACTTCATTTTACTAATGTTAATACTTTTCAAGTGACAGTCAGTGTAAGAGCACTATCTGTAACCACTCTTAAAGAACTATTTTCTCTCAAAGAGTGCTTGTAAGTTTAATTAAACAGATAATTAGGAGGAAGAAGCACAACTTACATAACACACTAGAGTTTCTTTCAGAACAATTATCTAACGATACAGTTAAATACAACTGAAACAGAGGCTGAGTTTATTCATGCATATCAGTGCTGCAAGAGATCTCCACCTCCCTCAAGCTGCCTTCATGTCCTACAAGAGGCTGAAAAACCCTTTGTCACCACCACTATTGCATCTTCCCAAAGAAGTGAGATAATTCCTAACTGGGAAAATACATGGAATCTACCTCAGAGAGTTTCCTTACTAGATTAGAAATGCTGAAGGAGTTTTGATTTTTGACTACAACTAAAGCTCTGGTTTAAAACCTGCCTACTTGACACAGTTTCTCCCCATTAGATCCAGTTTCTGAGAGGCAGCAAGCCAAGCTCTTCTCCATGTCTCCCTCCTCCTTAAGGAGGCTGCTGCTTAGAACTGATCTTCTACTTTTGTGTTCATGTATCCAGAGCATAAGGAGCATCATTGCCCACAGATCCTCTGTATCAAGGCAATCTGAAAGTCATGTCACTTCTCCCATATTCGGGAAGGTAGCAAGTGAACTGGTTTCTCCATTTGCACGACGAGGCAGTAATTTACCACTAAAATGCAATCCAACTGTATATACTTAACATTTTAGGACCTCTCTACTACACTTGAGATATATTAAAAAGCTACTTGTGAACAGAGCGCTCGTTTCCAAACAGAAAAATTATTTGCCAGCATTCTGTCCTGGTTCTTTAAGGCAGTCTACGTCTTACAGGATGGGGGCTAAAAAACACAGCACAGTCATAAACAAAGCTCTCAAAATTATACAGCAGCATCAGCAAACTCCTTTGGGTAAGTGAGAGGAGAATGGTGGGATGTCTCGGTGCACTCCTGGTGTCATACATGGCATAAGCTCCCCCTCCTCACCTCTGGGATAAAACGGTTTCCCTTGCTGATTGCACAAAATAAATTCAGATTCAGACTTTGATAGTGGCATGGAAAGTAACTAATAAAAACATGAAATCACCAGTGAGAAGAGACAGAGATTTAGAGTAGACTCTTCCCCATGCCATGTATGTGGAGAGCAGTTTCTTATGCTGTAGCACTGATGGACAAATGAAAATAAATCTTATGCATACACATACCCCTTCATGTAAACATACAAATTTACATACATACTCGCTTAATTATTTCCAAAAAACCCAGGTCTGGAAGAACCAGAAATCTCTCAATGAAATAAATCTAAAGTTAAGCACATTAAGTCACCCAGCTGCCGAGTTTATATGGTACAAAAGTACTTGTGCTTCCTGAGAAGTGTTCCATGCACAGACATTTCTTTCTATGGCCCTCTGACAGCTCAATAGTTAAAGAAATATATATGTACTCTGACATATATGCTTATATATATTATATATATATATACACACACACACCTCTTCCTTCCTGGAACTGAAAGGTAGCATTCCCTTTGGGGAATTCCTTTCACAGATAATTTCTGTTGAGGAATTATTTTAAAGGCTTTCAACCCCCCGACTGCATTACTCTTAAAAGAAATAGAAATGCCCTGGCTGTTACACGTAAAGCTGGAAATGTGTCAGTTGTTACACATAAATCTGAAAATACCTGCCACACATTTGAACACAGACATTTTTTGAAAAGCAATGTGCATTTGTTGAAGGTTACTAATGAGGCACTATGTTTAATGCAAACTACCTTTAAATTAACTTTAAAAATACAGAACCAAAATTTCTCTGAAGAAGCATAGGCAGAAAAATGCTTGCTTACAAAGAACGACCGCAACAGAATGTAATTCAGTAACTGTAAAAGAATTACTGTAACTCAGTGAAATTCACTATTTTCATTATTTATCTGTTCAACAGAGATTCAGAATATAACCACTGGGTTTGAGTCAAAAACCAGCAAGATCAAAAAAGCTTCTGGGAGTGAAGAAACAACAAGGGCCTGCTGTTGTTTGGCCCTGGAATACAAACCCATGCAACACATCCCTTATATGCTTAAAATTACGCACATGTTAAAGTATTTTACCAGAGCAAGGTCAAAGTAATAAATTAAACTTCTACAGTGGAGGACTTGCCTCATTTAAGTAAAGATGATTATTTTGAGACTCTGTTCCACTCCAGACACCTAATGAAGTAAATTTGTACTGCACTTCACTTTGGATGACGGTACGCCGCAAAGTTCAGTATTCATTATTATTTAAACAATAAGCCACATAGTTTGCCAAAAGCAGCATCATGTCTCCCAGTCTTGGCCAAAATTCTGTCTGTTTTAGGTGTGATGCTGCAGCTGGCTGAGATTTAACTCAAGCTAGCCAGGTAGAGTTAGGGTTAACCCAAGC
Organism: Tringa solitaria; assembly: GCA_026413425.1. Classification (NCBI taxonomy): domain Eukaryota; kingdom Metazoa; phylum Chordata; class Aves; order Charadriiformes; family Scolopacidae; genus Tringa; species Tringa solitaria. The sequence continues at coordinate 79,445,599 of JAOXJM010000019.1, forward strand.
CAAGCTCCTTATTGCTGAAGACACAGTACTTGATAGGGAAGTTGGTGGTTAATAATTAACTCATCTTTACCACTGTTACACTGATGAGTAAGGCACACTATTATCATAGGAACAGGAGCAGAAAGACAGGACTTGTTGAAACGATTTCAGGGAGAGAGTGGCAGCATCCAGGTTTCCCAGCGAGCAGATTAGCACCCTCCACACAAGCCCCTTACCTGTTAACAGAAAAGACTTAACACTGCCGGCATCTACACAAGCAAAATAGGTTTATCACAGCACAGAGAGAGTATAGGACAAAAAGATTTAAAAAGAAAAAAAATTAATCCCTAAACACCAGAGAAGTAATATTACCCTATTACGTTAGTTCTCTATGAACAAATGAACAGGAATATTCTGACAGAAAAGCTCACACAGGCTCTTATCAGAAGCAAGCAGATTACACAATTATTTCAGTTTACCCATTTAAACCACTTACTCGTATTCACAAGACTCTTTTCTTCATACGTGCCAGGAAGTACAAATGCATTCATACACGTTCGTAACACAGCTGCTTCCTTCACGCGGTGCTTTCCTTCTCCAGCTCTGCAGCCGAGGTAGATACTTTCATTCATCCCATGGGCAACAAAAAACAAGATTACCCTGAGCCTGTGGAATTAAAATTTACAAATATACTCCCAGCGTTGTCTGAGTGGTGTTTGTCTTGAGAGCAAAGCAGGTACAAGCTCTGCCATTCACGCTCCAAACAGCAATCGGATTTCTTGTTAAGTTCTGGCTGCTCAACAGCAGCTGTGACCTTCAAATAAGCTAAACTTGGCAAGTGAGCCAAAAAAAAAAGCCCATCTAGGAGATGGGAGTCTGGACACAGTGCAGCCCAGCCACACCATGAGTGAAAAAATCCCTACACAGCTTCTGTCTTTCAATTATTTTTTTTTTCTGAAAAATACTGTATAAAAAGTATTTTAAAAAAACACTAACACAGAATTCGTATCCCTGAAAAAGTTCATCCCACACAGGCAGACACACAGCCATCAGGTTGTATTTCCACTTCTTCCAGCTGGCACAAAAAAGCAAAATCGTAACTGCAGTGCCTGGCTGATGCAAATTTTTTTTATTTTATTTCTAGAACAGGGCACTCAAATGCAAGGATGCAGGCAACATTAAACTCTGCCAAATACAACTCTGATTTTTTGATACAGAATTCCACCTTGCCATGTGCACTATCACCAAATGTGCATTCGTGGCCGCTTGCAGGTGAAGAGCTACAGACCGTCACATCTTCCACATAGAGACAATACAAAACTCTATACAAATGCATCGGTTTTAGGCACTTTTAGGTAGGCTTTGATGTCAAATAGTTTGCTGAACTGGGATCTGTTGCCATCTCTTCTAAATGAGCCGCTCAGGGGCAATTGTAAAAACAATATATATATATATATATATATATTTTGTGGCTTCAGAAACAGGGATCACAGGCATTTTTCAACACTTAAACTGACACCAATACATGAAAAATGCTCATAAATAGGGACTCAACTCACACAGATCTGAAATGATACAAACGGGAATTCAGGCAGATAAAAGCAGAGCTGGAAATCTGACAAGTACTCCCAATCTGAGGAACGTCTGATTCTATTTCTCAGGTTAATGTTCCAGTCTTCAGGGTCCAAAATGCCCTATAAAAGTCTAATTATTAGGGGATCGTTTGACTCTGCTTTTGTTGTTCGGGTGGTTTTTTGTGGGGGAGGCTGAGGGGAGGAAGTGCAGGAGCTCTTAAGCATTAATGGAAAATGCAGAGAAAATCCTCTTCCAATTCTTTTAAACCTCGGCCATTTTCTTTTCTGTTGTTTTTATGTATGTTGACCTTAAGAACCAAACCAAAACAACAAAAAGCTAAAAACATGCGAGGCATTTGCATTTCGCTTCCAATGAAGGGTCACTAGCAAGTAGTAAATTAGTTAGTAGTATGAAAATACTATTTTGCATATCAAAATTCTAAAATATTTTTTCTCCCTTAACATCAAAACCAGTCATGTTTGGAATCCTTTCCCCTTAGGTATCTGCACAAAAATGTGAAAAGCATCTCTTATATCTTCAAATATGGTTTATGTTTTGTCAATATCAAATTTTATGAAAGTAAGCTGGGATGGGGCCTGTTCAGAATTGTTACTTTTTTTAAACCTCTCAATGAAGTTTAGAGCACAGACCTTTTTTTCCTCCATCTATCATATCTAGGGTCTGACTGTATTCCAATCTATTTGATTTTTTGATGGCAGTTTTATTTTATATTTCATAATACCCAAACAACTTGCACTCTAAGAATTAACATGCTTGCTTGTGTTTTCAAATCTAAATAATTCAGGAAGCTGGAGTGGTAAAAAATTTCCTTCCTAAGCTGGCAGAAAATGCTTGAAGAAAAAACGAACTCACACCAAAAAACCACCACTCTCTATGTTTTTTAAAATACTACTTTTCTTCTTGGTCTTAGAACAGATTAGCATACCACATACTTATTTTTAGACATTTATCTTCAAGTACATGCATTTTAGTTTTTTTCTATTTCCTCCAGAAACTTTATAAAACATGGTACTAGAAGGTATGACAGAATTTTCTGATCTTCAATTTTATCAATTTTCCAGAATTAAACGACACTATTTGCTATTATGAGAGAGACCCTTCTTACTGTCTTTTCAATAAAAAGCACCCCTCCTTTCACTTTCCTCTAAATTCCTTAATTTGTTTCTTGCAGCTAGATTTTTGCACCTGGATTTTGAATGACTGTGGTAACACAGAAAGTCAATCTCCTGTCTCTGTGTAGGTACCCTGCATCGCCAAAAACCCTGCAGGGCCAGGTGAGCTGCCTCATTCCTTGGTGGAGTCAGCCCCATGGATTTCTGCTTCTTGCTCAAGCATAGTGCAAGTGAAAGTGAAGCTACAAGCTTATTTCAATTCTTTTTTGATTTTGTTGGCTTTTGTCGGCTTTTGTCTTCTTTTTTAGCTACTTCCTTTAAATCCTTCAGGATTTAAAGCAGCAGGAGCTCTCCTAAACCTGCATGCACCACCCTCTGCCTTAACATCACCGAAGTTTATATGAATACCACTTTTGCCTTCCCTGTTGCCCTTCCTTTGCACTTTTTATTGTCAAGAAATCTCAGTCTTGCTCATTGCCAGGATTTCCTCTGTAGTTTATTGCTGTTGCTTACTCAAACTTGTCTACTTAAAAACTTTCCAAGACAATGAGATCTCATGGTGTTGCATTAGAACATCAATAAAAAATGTGACTCAATTTGAACACCATCCCTCCAGAGTTTAGAAATTTGTGTGTCCAAGACTAGCGAAAACTGGTAGGATTACTGGAATAGATTGCAATTATTTATTAAAGATCAAAGTTCTTATTTTTGTTGGCTTTGTCTTGCTAAATGATCACAAGAAAATATTATAGGGAGTTGAGTTTGTATCATAAAAACAAAAATGGTTACTCAAATTCATTGCCTACTTTAAGGTCAGAAGCAGGTATCATGGCATAACTGGTTATAATGGCTTCCAAGAACCACTCCAGAATCTCCCTGCCACAGCTAGGATATTTACTTATTCACATTGATTGGTCATATATGGTATATATGACCCAAAGTAAATTCCAGATATGATATTCTATTGGTTTCATCTAATGCTTGCATGAAAACCGAGTTCCAGAATATGATCCCCACATGGTCTTCTTTAAGAAAGGGTGGCAGGGAATATTGTTCCTAAACACCTCATGCTTTCCCTGGAGTACAGCAGCACACCAAATGAACCCCAAAGTCAGACCACACGACCATTCAACCTCGAGTCATTCTGGAACTGAGACCATCAACTGCAATACTGATCTAAATCATAAACATTTCCATACATAGAGAAAATAAATGGCAGTAATAGTAAATGTAGAGTTTTCCCTCTCCAGGTGGGGTTCAACAGTAGGCAAATGCTGACACATTCCCATGTTGGATGTGGAAATTTCTAAATTGCACTTATGAAATGTATCTACCTCTCAGTTTACCCACACATTGATACACTGTGTGACAGAAGGGTTAAAATCCTCTCCCTAGGACAGAGGACAAAAAAATCACCCCTTAGATCAAATCCCAGCTGACATACACCAACCAGTCTTCTGAACTAATTATCTCAACATATAGCTGTCTAAACATTACGTTTGATCATCTGCTCAAAGAAAGAACACGCAAACGGACTTAAGACATGCAACGTGTATCTGGCTGAGGATTTGGTAGCTCCACACATATCGAGGCAGATAAAATCCCTTCCACGTCTGCTGGAGAGGCAGGTAACCCTGCCAGCACAGACAAAAGGTTTTCCCCTGCGCTGCCGCTCAAGAACAGAACGTGCTGTATTCAAGTTGACTAATAAACATGGGCTTGTTTGGAAAAGGTCACCATGTGTTGCTGCAGAATTTCTGCTCTCTCTGCATACCTCCCAACGAGGCTGAACCTTGCCCGGGAGTTCGAGTTCTTCCGCTAGAAGAATCGTGAGATGATAAAATCAAGCAGCTGAAACCAGCGATCCAGCCAACGATTACGGGGTTCATCCTTGGAAGGGGGGGTGGAGAAAAAGGAGGGCCCAAGGGTAAAAGTACATGTTCCCAGAGAGACTGCATAAAGACCAGCAACACAGCACTCTCTCTGGCACCCTGACAATCACCTAGAAAGATTGCATTACTTGGCAAACAGAAAAGGGAATACTTTCCACTACTACCCTCTGTTCCTGCTTGGTGCTTCTCGCTACCAGACTGCTCTGCCTCTTCACCTTTTCCCTATTCTTCCTCCACTTCTTTGCTCCTGGAAGGATCCTCACCAAGCCGAAAGTGTGTGAAAACACCCCAGAACCTGCAAACATCAATCTCGACCAATTTGGTCTTCAAAGTTCTTAAGGAAAAGCAAGGAAACTGACATCAAGGATAGCTATTCAGAGAATTCACAAAATGTTGAATTCCAGTTCACTAAAATTTTGATTAATGCTTAAATGAGAACTTTAAAATATAAAGTTTGCAATTGTTAAAAACCTCAGCCTCTCAAAGCTTTGTGTGAAATTTGAAAGTACAATCACCAGAAGCTGGTACGGTGGCTTCTTCTTTCACATCATTTTTGCATAATCCTTCCACTGGCAACTTCTTTACAATATTAAGCTACCTGTCCTTTAATAATGCCTTGATAAAGTTTGGCAATCTCATATTTTATGAGACAGAAGGTTGGGAGACCTGACGTAATACCAGAACTTCAGAACTTGAGCATCTAATGCACATACTTTGCTGCACATAAATAGAAACCCCAAGTTTGGGAAGTCAGATACCATCACAGCAGCAAGCCAAGCGTCCTGTCCTGCGCTGTGCTAAAACTCAGCACTTCTCAAGTAGCATCTTTTTAATGGATAATAAACAAATATTTTCCTAAACACAGCTTTGTTTTCTGAAGAGAAAAGCAACAGTATCGTAGCAAAATAAAAAAGCAAGTCCTTCCCTGCTGCCCATCATGCCTATTTGCCCGTTGTCACGGCACTCTACACCTCTGTGTGTCCCACAAGGCATGGAGACAGACCCCAGAACTCTATGAGCCAGCAAGGGATGGCTCCACCTGAGCTCCTGTCCTTAGTCAATTGGGGAGATGGACAGATAAAAAACATTTCTGCTTTGTAGGTGTCTTTCTGCCTTGACTTCTTAAGTAGTACATGGAGCTTTCTTATGCTGATTCATTCTTACACTGGCTGTACATTTCTCAATTTTGTGGTTGAGGAAGTTGCTGCCTTCTGGTTTGTGCCATGCAGACCTATTTCTCATTTCACTTAATAGCCTCAGCCAGCTTCTTAAAAAAACATCACAACTACTATTTTCAACTCCCTTGGTTAGTATGTATGTACCTAAACATGTAGTTGTCATTACTTTCCAGTTGGTGCAATGAAAAGAAGACAAAGAATTCACCTACAAGCAGAAATGCCTGAACTACCCCAAATTTCAAACAACAAAGGTTTGCCATGCTTTCCCTACTAGAATCAGATGGGATCATTTCAAGCTGGAGTTTGTAAAAGCCAGAAAGGTTCTCAAGGGCATCTTCCATTTTTTTTCACAAAGCTCTCTCTGGAAAGTTTTCCAGCCTAGATGGGTGAGGGGAATAAACAACAAAATGCTGCTGACATCTGTAAAACCTAGAATTTAACAAGCTCGGTGCAGTCTGAGAGGAAATGCAAATTTAAATAAATGTAGAATGTTAGCAGAAAAAGGATGCTTCGCCACAAGTCCACTCTGAAAAAAAAAATTGTCCTCAATTTTAGCTCATGCTCACTTTGCTCTGGTATTCTGCCTGCGTTTGACAACTGCATCCACCTTTTTCCAAAACAGCTAACATCGCTAATACTTGCTTGCCATCAAAGTTAAGCTTCTTACTTGTAAGGCATATTTGTAATGCAATGTTTATTTGTAATGCTTTGCATTAAAAAACACACACTAACTTATTTACATTAGCAAATGCAAACACGGTTTGCTTAATTATTGGCTGACCTATGCAACACACTTTAATGGAAGTATGTGCTGACCTGTGACAAGCAATTTATACTGTTTAGTGGCCGTGCTCACTTGGACAATAAATGCTGAGCCTGTTTCTCATCTGTTGCACTTCAGGCCCTCTCTGCTGGACAGACAGGCCAAAGTAGCATAAAGAGCACAGATACCCCAGTCTAGGTATTCAACATATTCATCAGTGACCTGGACGAGGGGACGGAGCGTATCCTCAGCAAGTTCACTGATGATACCAAACTGGGAGGGCTGGCCAACGCTCCAGAGGGCTGTGCTGCCATCCAGTGTGACCTGGACAGGCCGGAGAGCTGGGCAGAGAAGAACCTCATGAGGTTCAACAAGGGCAAATGTAAGGTCCTGCACCTGGGGAGGAAGAACCCCA
>JAOXJM010000019.1:79465589-79486368 GCA_026413425.1 Tringa solitaria
GTTGGACAAGATGATCTTGAAGGTCCCTTCCAACCTAGAAGATTCTGTGATTCTGGATTAGCACCTACATTCTTAATTGCTAGGTGACTGAGTCACATTTACTTACATGTTTTCTACAACCACTACGTCTTTAATTTTTTCCTTTATAGCAGCACACCTTCAACTATAAGCACATAAAATGATTATCAAGAAAAGACTCTAACTTAACAGGAGGCAGTAAATGAGAATTTCAACATTTTCTGTATAGGAAGGCACTAAACAAAAGTCTCCCAACTCCTAGATGACAGGTTTTACCTTGTAAATCAATAGGCTGGGAGGCAGACACAAGCACATTCTTTTCCACCACACGATGTAAAAGACTGCTTCTCCAAATTTTTTGTATGGATCCCAATCTCACTGCTGGGAAGTGCCTAACAGTCTAGCTAAGCAAGCTCTTCAGGGCACTGAGACACAGACTCATTTATTTTTTAGGTCTTAGACACAGACTCATTTGTTTTTTAGACCCCCAGTTCAGACCAAAACTTTGCAGGGGGCTGCAGTACTTCCAGATGAGTGCAAAGAAGACTCACTTGCCCCTGGAGAACTCTGAAGTCACACAGAGCTACGTTTAATGGGTTTGAATGTCTACTATGAAGGGACTCCTGACAATTCCTGACTCTTGGTAGAACCAAATGTCTCACCATTGCTTACAGTACCCATGGAGCACAACTTAACTAGACCAAACGCAGGGCAAATCCTGAGCAGGTATAAACTGATCCTTTGTCTTGCAGATCACAGACCTATTAACACCAACTGAGGATCTAGCCTTATACAAGAATTAATTCCAAGTAATAGAAGCAGTCTACACTAAGAATAGTAATTAATGTAATCAGGTCAGGCATAGAAGGGAGTTCTTCAACCCATAGTGAATAAGCAGAAGCCACTTAAAATTCAAAACAATTAAATGCTAATTAGCTTTTTGTCAATTGCCTGCTAAAAATGATACTGCTCCATTTCAACTGTGTTTCTTCTCTGCCTAATGAACCACACAAGGAGGGAAAAAAGAAAAAAGCATACAGAGAGAACTCAGTGTAAATCAAGTCTGTCTGCAGCTGCAGACCAGGAGGAGACTACCTGCAGTAAATCTCCAAGGGCAAAGCAGCACTGCAGGACAGGACCACGCTGAAATGGGAAGACCACAATTTCCAGGTCTCACAGTCTAGGGCTGTAAGAGGCTGAACATTTCACTGCCAATGTAACTTTTTACTTCTACTGGGGAAAAAATAAGGAGGTGGGAGAAATGGGAAAAATATCAATCATGTATGTTAAGCAGCATCATCTTAAATGTAAGCACACATTTAAACCACTCACCATATTTTCATTCAGATAACCCACACTTGAAGTAATAAAACTCAGAAAGTAAAGCAAATGAAGATAAATCCTACACAATGCAAATAAAACTTAAGATGTGTGGGTGGGGAGGAGAGGGCAAGGAAAGAGAATCACTGAGACTGAACAATAGAACGTTAGAGCTCAGGGGCAAGAGGGTTCCCCGTTTATCACAGGCATGTAAGCTCTTGGGTGGAAAGGCTCTGGAATAAACTCCGTGTATTACCTGCCCACATACACTGTCAAACTGCTGCTACCTCATAGGGGACAGAAAGGCTATGCTGTTTCATTTTTATAAATAATCCACAGCATAAAAATATTGAATCTTCCACTTAAAACCTCCCAAGTTCTCCTTTGATCAAAAATATATGTGATTAACTACATCAAGTCCTTTGTGTTAGCCATTAACTGCATAACAAACAATAATATTAAAGATGTCAGATACTACAGCAGCACTCAAAACCAAAGACTACAGTTTTTCAAAGTAGTATGAGATTAAATATATTCCACTGAACACTACAGACTGCAAAAATATATCCTGTCAGGATTAGGTCAGAAATGTGACAGCAATTTTTTTTATTTTTTTTCACTACTTTATGAGTCTGCAGAAAGCCAAAACAGGTGAGAATTGGTTGATGAAAGATTGCAGGTATCAAATTTTTGAAAGTCTTTTGTAGGACAGGGTCATTTCCAATTCCTGACACAAACTAAAGATGACACTGCCTAAGCAAAATCTTCAGGTGAGGGAGGCAGGGTGACCTCTGTATCTCACACATCTCAGCAGGCACTTAGGCTTTTGATACACTGAGGCTTTAGAGATTCTGGGGTTGTATGCTACTGATGGTGATACCCATTCTTTCTGTCACAAGTCCTTATGCAGTATGCTCAACCAAACCAAACAAAAAAAATTTATTCTCCCATTTATCAAATAACATTCTTGCCAGCCTTTTGGCTCAGGGTCATGTCTTAAAACTTACCACTAAAGAACTCCCTGAGACACACAGCTGAACTTGGAGGAATTCGTATCCAACACTGACCTTGAGACACTCAGCATCCCTGGTCAAGTGCCATCTAAATGAAGGTGCACCTGAAGTCTGCAAAGCCTTCCAGATACGAAAGTTTCAGATACTCGACACCACAGGGCTGTTCTGTACCCACCCTTTATCTGAACCCTCTCAGAACTTTCACAGAACACATCTTCTCACCCTGGCACCCTGAGCAAAGCCATAAGGCATAAATACTTTGTGTTCGCCTACCCTTCAGGACATCAGAGAAAATGAGCAGAAGGAGGTAGCATATTTACTTTAAACACAATATCCCAGTGCACCTGAGACAAAGTTCCAATGCATCTTGTTCTGCCTAATTTGGAGCTGGAATTTAATCAGGTCAGCTAACACCCACCTAAATGTCCTAAAGGTCAGACTGTGGTAATCTGGGATCCCTCCCAATCTCTCTCAAGAGACGTGGTCTTCCCGTGCATTAGATGAAGCAATTTTGAGACCACTAAGTGAAACGGATTCATTTTCCAGCAGCTCAAGTGGATTAACTCACCCTGCTGGCACAAAACGGATCCTACAGAAGGCATCCAGAACCTGCAAGCAGATGGGAAAGTGTAATGAATGAGTATATCCCAAGTCCAGTGACAGATCGAGCACTCCTCTGGTTGAAGCTCCCATTTATATGGTTCAGTTTTGTAACACCACAAGCACCTTGGGGAGAAAAGTCAGTTTTCATTCAAATTAAAATACAGTCGTCCTTACTTTATCAAAAAGTTCCTCATCATCTGAGCAGTATCTTTCCCATCCTGAAAAGTCTGGCATATTTTCTATATATCATACTTCACTGACAGGCAAGGAAACAAATTAATCACGGTTTTACATAAGATATCACATATGTCAGTTTCCAAGTAGCTTCCTTAGAAACAGCAATTACTGAACAGAGTAGCTGATGGTTGTTTATTCTTCTGCTTTTAACTGTCTCACTGTCCTCCTCTGCTGTTTGCTTGTGACTGCTGTCACTTTTTATGAGGTTACATCTCACCTTAAACTTCTGTGGGCAAAACCTTTCATTTCCATATATGTTTCTGCCTTACCATCCCTAGGTAATAAAGCAAAAATCGATTATTTCAGTCTGAAATTTAAAAGAAAAATTTGGTGCGCTTCTGATAAAAGCTTTTAAATTGGATTTATTGATCTGTTAAGAAACTAAAATACCAATTATCAGAAAATTTTTCTCCCCTCAATGAACCATCATGAAAATCCATGACTAGTTATTCCAGACAAAACAGGTGCATTATCACCATTCAAATCATATACTTCAGGAAGCACAAAGATTTTTCCCAAACCGCAGATCAACGTCATATTTACAAGGAGAGCACATTAATCTCATGCTGCCATTACTAGGTCATTCAGCAAGTATGTCTCATGTTCTGAAAGTAATTGTACTGGAAGGCTCCTCTGTGGGCTGGAGAGCTGCTTGACTTGGAGAGTAGCTTATTCCTCGGCCAGTTTATTACATGCCTAATTTTTTTCTCTAGGCATTTCAAGGTGATGGAGGACTCTCTGAGGATCTCACTGATAAGTATCAGAAGATATTTAAGAAAAATACTATTATATCAACATGCATGTCTATTTTTAAGCTGGTATCAGTACAACAAAGATAAATATACAGGTCTTGTGAAGGGAAGTCAACCTTTAAAACAGAAGCATTTTACATATAAAGACAGCAGACGAGATGAATCATAGCACATTTATTTTGGATTGCAAAAAAATTTCTTGCCCCCTGTTGGCATAAAGTACATTACAATCCCAAATACAAAACCAGAGAAAGCTGTTGGGATTGAGGAAGGGCAGGAAGAGAGATGAGGCTGAATTTCTGTCTGTTTTTTAACATTGACCAATTATAAACAGACAGTGTGTCTGGGCACTGATGATTGAGGTGATGCAGAATCTAGTTCTGCGTTATTAGGCAGCAGTCTAACTGTCCACCCTTTACAGTAACTACAGGAAACAATATCAGACATCTGCCATAAAGAAGCACAAAAGATTGCTTTTCTTGTTTATTGTTATAATGGCTAGTTCAGTAATAATCTTGTCCTTCACATTTTGTAATCCCTTCATCTAGACACTACTCATGAACTGATGCACGACTTCTACATGGGAAAAAAAATGAAGTGTGTAACTGTTCAGTTATTTTTTTGGAAGCCACAGTGTCATTTTGGAAAAAAAAAAACAAAAACCAACACTTAAATGTATTTTAGGCCTGAAGGCATTTTTTCCATTATAGGCAATCAAGCAACACTAATAAAATGTGTTACTTACAGTAGGTTGGCGTTTTCTGATATACAATAAATAAATAAATAAATAATGCTAGTTTATTGTTCTCCCATGGGTTATGACAGTAGATTCCCAAACAGGAGAAATTACATTAGTTTTCTGTCTGTCTAAGCAAACTACAACACAGTGGATTGAGAATCACAAATCAGTTGACATTTAGCTCTATCTAGGAAAGCAATTCCTCTGACAGGCTAAGAGGAAAACTTTATTAAAATGCTTCTTTTTTTGATGAACAAATACAGTGAATACAAGGAGCCCCTAATCTTGCTGAAGAACTCTGGAACTGAGCTATTTAGCTTGTTATTGCCATCAGTGCTTTTGTAATCTTCATCACTTTTTAAAAATCAAATATAGCTTAGACTAGAATAGTCTAGAATAGACTAGAATAGAATAGAGTAGTTCAGTTTGAAGTAACCTACAGTGATGTAGTCCAACTGTCTGACCACTTCGGGGCTGACCAAAGTTAAAGGATTTCTTAAGGGCATTGTCCAAATGTCTCTTAAGCACTGCCAGCCGTGGGCCATCAACTACCTAAGAAGCCTGTTTTCAGTGTTTGATGATCTTATCAATAAAGAAACATTTTGTAATGTCAAGTCTGAACCTCCCTGATGCAGCTTTGAACTGCTCCCATGCACCCCGTCACTGAATACGAGGGAATTTCTGAAAATTTGAAGATAAACTATGAAATACAACAACAGGTTCCCATCTGTGCAGTTCAATGAAGTCAGAAACAATGACTTCCATTAAATTATATGACATAACAAATCATTCACATGGAATAACCTAGACAATGAGCGACACATTAACCAGAACAAGTACACCTGGCGAATGAGATTTATGTAGCAATCCTGGATTTTGTGAAAATTCATGCTCAAACCCTGGAATAGGTATTGCTTCTTTTAAACAGGGACATCACCAGGTGACAAGAGCTGTACATGATATAAGCATATATAGCACAGGACAAATTAAATATTTTGTACCCTTTCCACAAGATAGTAACCTTATTTGATATTTCCCTAAATATCAAATACTTCAGATAAAACACAATATATAAAACATCAAGATTTTGTATTTGCTGGTCATAAATAACTCACTTTCAACAAGACTTGCTTTTAAAAAAAGCATGTTCACGTTGCTCCTTCTCAAATCCCCAACTTCATTTTCAGTACTGAGAACAAGGATAATGTCAAATAGTTTTACCCTTTAGGTCTCTTAATACCTCAATCTTATGCCCAACAACAAAAATTTCAGCAACTTGGTAATAAACCTTTCTGTATTTTAAAAATAAACTCATGGGTTGTAGTTCTGCACTGCTCCTCATAAATTCAGTCAATAAAAGATGTCAATCCTTTTTTCTGCCAAACCTCAAAGTGCTGAAATATTGACTTCATCATGCACTATATATAGCTGAAAACCACTCCATTCCCTGATGAATTCATAAAAACCAAACGATGACTACCTCAGCCAGGATGCCCTAGAAAGTTGCAATAACAGAAAACCTCTCCTGTCTCCTTTCCCAAGCGCCTTCCGAAGGACAACATGCCTGCAGATTCCAGACAGTGAAAGGGAACAGACCAGTAGATTCTGAAGGCTGTACCCAAATAACGTGACAGTGACACACTAATGCAACCCTTCTGCAATCTGGCATCCATCTGTCATCACACCCGTGTGCAACAGAAGTCTGTATTCTTTTAATAATGGAGACCTACAGATCTGCTTTACCAAGCACCTAAACTGCACAGCACAGTTGGAAACCCACAACCTGTAACACTCACCATTAGTAAGAGTATTATGCAAATAAGACAGGAAGACTGAAGTGCTACTGATGCTTTAAAGTACTGTATTATCATTGCAATACTATTAAGATGATGACTCAGTGTGAAATAAACGGTCCAGAGTTGGCCCATTATAAAACAAGAATAAACACTGATGATGGTAACAACTGGGGCAGTGAAAGACCCCCATTCCATCCAGAGCTTTGAAATGAGCGACAAGAAAGCACACTACCAGAAAAGCTGCTGAAATTCACTAGGTAAATCTCTTGGGACTTTATTGTGCCTCTTCTATTAGCACATAAACCATTAGCACAGAAATTGCGGCACTGATGAAGACACGTGGCAATGCGAGGGGGGAGCAGAAGGGACTACTGTCTAACAGAAAAGTTTCTGCTTGTCTTCCCTGGGTTCCCCTCCACTTCACCTACTTCCCTCCCTGCTCCACACACGCATGCACATACGTGCACACTCACATGCACACTGCTTTCACCTAAGGAAACCAAATCAAACCTGTTGTGCTAAAACAAATTTCCCAGCAACAGCTGACAGCAGTCCTACAGACCAAAGCACCTGTCCGTGACTGGCCATCTCCCCTGGCATCCCAAGAATGGCGTTTATAATCCCGCTTTTACTACCCCATCTCTTTTTCCCCTCTGTTGCTCTCACCTGCTATCTCAACAGCAATAATAGTAACACACATTACATCAATCATATCACAATAAATCAACAGAATGAAGTCATTCTCCTTTGCTAAAAAAAAAAAAAAAAAAAAAAAAGGACTGACAGAGCAAGCAACTGACTGTTATCTTTTCCCTCGGAAAAGGACTGCCAAAGATTTTGAGTGTCTTTATCCTGCGTAACTACTCCATCCCAAAATGCTTCGTGCGTTGTCTAGGACCCACTTCTGGGTGCCACGACCTCTCCAAACAATAACTCTCAAAACTTTGCTATGGAACTTCCAGTGCATTTGTCAAACAAATAAATATATCAAGATCGTTGTGCTTAGAAAGACAACGGCCCGTACTTAATTGTGATTATGAGATGTCAGCACCTTTTGTTCTTTTGCATCACTCATTACACCAAAAACCAACCAGACAGACTACTGTGCGCAGCATCTTGCCTCCAGATCGCAGGTGTTTCTCTTCCCCTTGCCCCCTTCACCCCTCCACTCACATACCGCCAAATCCTGAGGTTTCTGTAGACACCCAGGGGCCCCAGAAAACACCCAGAGCCCGCTCTGTGAAGAGACATCACGGTAGGGAAGAAATGGCTAAAAGTACCTGCAATGCCTGGTATGTCCTCATGGCAAGTGCTGGACTACTGCGTCTCAACTGCTTTTGGTGCCTGCTCCCAGACACACTCTGTCCAACGTAAGGACAAATGAAAGCTCTTCCTTTTCTTCTAGATATTTCCAATCATTTGTAAAAAACAGGAATATTCTAATGTACTATATGCAGCTGCTTCTCCATCTACAGCCAAAGCAAATGACAGCAGGATTTTTACAAAAGATGTTTTTTGAGTAGAGATCATGTAATATGGCAACTGGCCACCAAGCCCTTAAATGTCAGTGCTGGTATTCCTTGTCTAAATAATGAAATGTACCACCACCTGAGTTCTGTGACTTGTGACCACCATTACAGTAAACAAAAGTATAAGCAGAAATAAGCAGGAATAATCTTAAATAATCCCTTTTTATGCCCTTATTTTGTTTTTGTCAGTAAACGGTTCTAGAGTATGGCAGGTCTTCAACGCCAAGATATGCATATTTAAGAACACTAGCTAGAAAGATCAAGTAAATTCGATATTAGCCTGCAGTTCTGCAACTGACAGAGGCTTCTGGCAATACATGACTAACTACAGCTTGTATTATTCAAAATGTTGCTACAAATAGGCCTGAAGTTAATGTTTGTCTGGAGGAACAGCAGGGCAGAACACCATCAGAAAGAGGAGAACACTGTAGAGCTGCAGTTAATAATTTGGCTTCTGTTATCTGAAGTTATTTAACAAGGCTTGAGATGCATGCTATCCTTCAATACACCACCTTTGAGGGGAAAAGTGGAACCTTGTATGTCCTTGAAAAACTCCATTTGTGTGTATTATTATTTTAGAGACAATTTCTTCTAGCAACTTGTACTCACAGGAAACAAACAGAAGTTTCTCAAAATTCTCAAGTTTTAAGGAAAATTGGAAAGCAAAATAAACAAGAATTTGGAACAAAATAAAGCAGCACTTTGCACGTTGACATAGTGCTAAAAAGGGTCTACTGGGAAAAGCACAAAGAGGCATAATTCATGATCACAGAATCACAGAATCCTCTAGGTTGGAAGGGACCTTCAAGATCATCTTGTCCAACCATGCTACTGATACTAGAAACATACCTTTTTCTATCACATCAGAATTTTTAGGATGATTCCTATTTCATTTTTCTAGTCTTGGTCAACGTAAAGAGGTATCTGTAAACAGGGAAGTCACCCGGTTCTTCTGCATTAGATGACTAAGAAACACTGCCTCTGTAAGAGATCCATGAAATACAGAAGTACTGATAAAACTTTCTAAAGCCAAGGAGCCCAGTTGCAGCACATCAAAAGAAACCCAAGTCACTTACACCTAAGGTGTCATCTGGAATCCTAGACACAACATGCCATATGCCCAAATACTGCTACAGCCTCACACCCAGTGTGTCTTCCCCACACAAAACCACATCGCCATCCACCATATGTTTATAGTCTGAAAGCCAGGCAATCAAAGCATCTGACTGCTGTGACAGGGGAAGAAAAACAAATAAAAAACAACAAATAAACCCCAAACTCCCCAAGCCCCTCCCCCCAAATCTGCATAGATACAGATTTAAAAGGAGAACTTCTTCATTCTGTAGATCTTTTCATAATGTAGATCTCCAACATATGACAATGATCAGACTATTGTTATTCCACGCTAACTCACAGAAAACACTGTAGCATAAATCCTAGCTCGTAAATTGCATGAGATTAACTGTTACCCTGCATATTGAACTACATTTATTAGCTGGATCTTAGATATAAATCTTATAAACATGATAGAGATTAAAATCCCCAATTCTTTTAACTGAGAGAGGGATTTTTATGCATCACACAAGGGTTACATTATGAATACACATTTAGTCCTTGACATTTCCTGGACTCCAGCTGATTCCCACATGGTATTACTGTTATTTTTGTAAAAATGTAGTAGAAAACCAAATTGCAAAAGCCAGTTCTTGTGGCATAATATGGTTTTCATTATTAATACTATACTGACTACAGTAATTCCGAACACCAAACACCCACTTAATGTCAATAATGTTCAAAACTTAAAAATGGAGTTATTAAAACTGTAACTGTTTAGTAATATTTAATAATGAAAAGTCTGTGCCAAAGAGGGCACTAAGCCTCTAACTGTAAGAGTAAGGATGTCCTTAATACCTTTAATTAACAGAGTTTCGTACTTCTTTCTACTTTTCATCAAGCCTCCTAGAACCTCAGACTCTCTGCTGTGCATGAGGTTTGATTTGATAATCATTCCTCACCCAGCAAATACAACAATAAGAAGTCAGCATTTGTTTTCTCCTGCTGAAAAGAGTTTTGTCCCCTCTCTCCAAGAATTTAGAGGCTTTTGCCTGATAGGATCAGGCGGATTTTTTAAGACAACGCTTAAAGGAATATATAGAATTTTCTAGCTTTGGGGATTAAAAAAAAGAAACTACGAGTTCCTGGAATGTAATGTTTTCTGGACAGAGCACAGGAGCTTTGCCACACCTGAAAATGAAAACTGGGCAAGAATTAGTTTCTGGAAAAAGTCTCAACTTCTTTCCCATGCATTGGGTCTGCCAGTGTACAGAGAAGCCAGCACAGACTGAAACCACATTTCAGCCAGCGACCTCTGCTGCGTGCTTTGTTCTAGGCTCCAGAACTGGGTACAAACATCTTGGAAAGAGAACCTGGCTCAGTTATCAACAAAAGCATTAGCTATAGTTCTGCTTTTCTTATAATTACATGAACTGCAGCAAAAGCCACCTTAACCAAAAACAGGCAACAGAAAAGTGTCTGGGTTTTCACCCCTCTGGCACTACACAGAGGATTTTGGTATTTGTCTAAAACTTAACTCCATAAAATATTTACTACTAGCTACAGGGCACTGTAGCTGCAGTCAGTAGTAACACACATCAGAAGCAGCAAACAAGAGTCTTAGCAGCACTTGCATCTCTTACTTGAGAGACATGAAACAGAGTAGTTTGCACAAGGTGAGAAACCAAGGAAGATATTCATTAACTGCAAGGTGCTGAATGGCTTAATTGGACATACCTCACAAAGAACCTGTCAGGCACATTAACTTTATCTTGCCCATCAAATGTTTACAAGCCTTCAAAGGATCATTTATCTTTGCCTGACATGACCACAGCAGAGACAGCAAACTGAATGCCACCAGATCAAATACAGCACAACCAAACGGCATCCTACCCCTAGCGCCTGGCGCTCAGACTAAAGCCAGCTTCCTTATGTAAACAGCACTCGGGCTTTCTCCAAAAAAACATCTGATCTGCCTGATACCACATTTCATGACTCATTCTTGAATACGATTTCCGCAAGAAACAGTTGCAGAGCTTCCCCAGAATAGGACTGAGGGAGGAGAGCAAAAGTTTGAACACTGCAGCATTTCAAAAACTGAGTTTTACGGAGTATATTTAGTGCCAGTGATTAATAGAGTAGCTAAACAATTGACTAAATTGGCTTTGTTTCTCTGGAAATAAATTTACTTCCTCCTTCCCCTTTCCAATAACCAGAGAGAAGCTAAAGAAAAATCACAAAGCTATAAAGAATTAGATTTACACATATTTGAGCAAAGTTTGAAATACAGCATTCATTCAGAAGTAAGCACTGTTGTTGTCTCTGGATTTTTTGCAGCAACTTGTGATCTTAGTATGAAGGAGGTAGTGCAGAACTGGGAAAAATAGGAAGCATTTGATCAAAAAAGTAATTTCTAAAAAGATCTGAAAGAATGAACAGCCAGGAATGACAGAGAATACAGGCTGAAGGAAGGAATAAATTCCACTCACAGAAGTTTACACTTCCCAATATCAAAATGAAGAGACATTTCAGAGGAAGTGCGGCAGATATTTTAACATTTTGACAGCTTAACAAAGTCTGTCCCAGTAGCTGAAGTTCCCTTCCTAATGACAGCAAAGGCTCCAGGCGTGTTTCTGCTGTGCCATTACCTGGCCTCGACATTGTCCAACGTTCAGGGCGTACATTTCACCCGTGAAACGACACATCATCAGAATAGCATGTCTGTAATTCACCACAGATTTTTGCTCTGCTACATTTCTGGGGGAAAAGGGGAAGATTTTTAAAAAAAAAAAAAAAAAGCAACAGTCCTTGAGATATCCACTGTTTATCTACACAAGGTCAGTAGAAAATAACATATATCTAAGTAAAGCAGGAGTTGGGGGTGAGTGGCAGAAGAGTAAGTTGATCAAACAAGAGATGGTTAAAACATCATATATTCCAGAATTTTTCCGCTTAGTGGGAAACAAAATGTTCAGCTTTGCAATTACATAAACCAAAAGAATAATAAAGTCAAAAACTCAATTTTTTTCCCCCATCTTGTGAGAGAACTTGCATTGCATTTCCAGAGAAAACCACTTGTCAACATGCTCTTCTAACCTGCACCTTTGGGTCAGAAAAACTTCACTAGGGACATGAAACACTGGGACAGGATCTTTCTGTGGCAGTAGTTACACACTATCTCCAACTTCCCTGCAACGTTAGGTCATATGGGTATAAGACACAGGCCCACAAGGAAAAATTCACTAATTGATGAAGAATTCACTAGCCACTGCTGGTGCCCAGCTTAGCAATCAATGGCTTTTGCTGCCGACGTAAGTGGGAACACATAAAACACGAATACCACATCATAATCAACAACAGCCAAAAGTTTTATTTTAAGCATCAGCGATGCTAAGTCTCAAATGCATCAGAGAACAAGGTTCTTACTCATTTGTAAGGATAAAATGCCAACTAATTACCAGACTGCTATCAGTGCTAATGAATGGAAACCCATATGACCATCAATAGAAAAAATTGATGACAGAGCAACACAAACAGATCGCCAAGTCCTTCCTCCCTTAGGGAATCTTTAACACAAACATTATGCATATTTAGTCTTTTCTTTAAATACAAGCTGAAAAATCATATTGCTCCAGAAGCAGTAGGATTTAATGGACAACGTTTTTAAAGCATTGATGAAATGCCCAAACACAGTACTGCCTCTCCCATTTTCTCATGGAAATGCAAAACTAAACCTAACCATTTGAACCAACAAGGCCACAGGTACCTCACAACCCTTCCCACAACATGTTCTATCGATGGGCCACAGCTAAATTAGCCCAGTTAGTCAGTTAGCTAAATTGACAGTAGCTAGTCAAGCCACTGGATTTGCTCACCTGGAAAATCAACTAATTCTTTTGGAGGAAGAATATCACATGCTTTGTTAATGACTTACTGCCAAATCTCTTCTCAGACAAATGCAAAATTTGTCAATTGAACTGGCTACAGAAAAGCACAAACAAGGCAAAGATGGATGTCTTGCTACAGAGACAAAAATGGTCAATTTACCCTACAGCACTGTTAACTTGTAGTGGCAGATACAAACTATAAAAGAAATACAAAAGGAAATCGAAAAAAGAGTAACAAAAAGACAAGTCCTTTCAACATTACTTTGCTACACGTCTTTCAGCAAATATTTCAGTTAAATACTACCTTTCAAGAAAATCTTTATCCTATATTGCACTGTTGCATGTTAATTGCTGTTAACAGTTCTATTTGGAACAAGCAGAGGAATCTATTTTAGGGCTTTTATATACACTTATCACCCCCCAGTTACTTATATAGTTAATTCCTTCTCTCCAGGGAAGTAATTAAGAACTTGGGAATTTTTAAGAATTTGAAACTACAAATGTTATTTGGTCAATAATCTGAGGCTACAGATTTTATTCGGTCAAATGACTACATGGGAAAGCATATCAGCAACACCCAAATACAAAGGAGCAGAAGACTGCTCATCATCCTTATTAATTACTTGATTTGCTATGGCATTGTCTTCCTCTTCACCAAAAAATCATCACCAAAAAATCCACATGAAACATGTGTAAAAAGGTGGATTTACTGACAGATATCCCAGTATTGCAATAGCTTTATCCCCAAGTCCCAATTCTCACAGGCAGAATATGAAACTTTCAAAACTAGATTATTTGACAGCAATGGTCAATCATAGCTCTAAGTCTTCAAAATAGGAAACCTCTGGCTTGGTGGCAAGGTATGAATCAGCTGCCCCACAAGACTTCAAAACTTGCAAGTCCAGAGGGGTCATTTTTCTGTGCACTTGCTATGGTTTGTCATCAGTTCACCATTACAGAAATACATGGAACATGCACTGCTGTTTCCCTGAGCAGAACACAAACTCCACATAAAACTCCATACTGAACTAAAAGTGATCTAATTTGTAGTTTTGATAAATCAGGTCAACCACAGATAAAGTTTGGGGGGAACCGGCCTTCTTTTACAAGGAAAGAGGAAAATATTTCTTTTTTACACTTAACAGCTTCAGGGCTTACATTGTTGTTCCCTCCTTAAAATTCCCTAGAAGATAACACGATATCTGAAATCTAGGATCAATAGTAAGATTAAAGAGGAAAAAACAAATTCAGTTTTCAGATCAATGCAGAGTTCTCAGCTGCCTTGTGAAAGACCAGCAATTCATCAAAGAGGTAAAAAACAAAAAACAATACTTGGGTCTATTATTATATTAGCACCACATCACAAGACAAAACAGTTAAATTAGAACTACCTACAGAGCTGGGTGCTGAATGACACACTGGCAGTTTTTAAACTCTTTTAGTCATATTTTTTAAAACACTAAAAAGTACTTCTCTTTGCAACAGTACAGTAACCGATGATAAGTCTTACTGGTATGCTTAACAATTTTCTGCATCCAACATTTCAACAATAGGGAAAGAACATTTTTCAGCATTTCTAGGGGAAAAAAATTAACGCTATAACCATGCTTAGGTGTTTGTTTTACTTGTTTGTCTTTATTTCTAAAAAGTTCAACACAATTTAGAATGTTATGAAATACATACAGAAGTACTCTGAAGTAACAGAGTTTTCAGTCACTTGCAATCCAGCTTGAATCTCTACAGTGCAAGTCAATCACTTCACAGCAGAATCAGCTGTGAAGCACTTTTTGTTCCTTCAGTGTCATCCCTGTTGCAATTCCTATCCACCAACCATCTATTATTCTCCATGCTATTATTTTACTATGAACACCTTTACATATGAGCAGAGAAGGTGGGGGAGGGGAAGAAGAGAACATAAATGAGGTCATGGATAAACAGTAAATCAATAGCTGCTACCAGTTCACTTTAAAATATCTAAGTATTTCACCCGAGGATAAATGTGAACTGGCCAATTCTGAAAAATGATGCAGCTGACTTTGAAAACTCTGGAGAGATTCTTTACTTAATTAAGCAGAGGTTATTCAGGATGTAATTAAATACAGTTCTGTTATGCCATCTCTTGATTTTCATGTCAGTAATACACCAACACTGTATTAAAATACTGTAAATTGACAAACTGGTCAGAGGCTGACAGAGCATAAGAAACAGATTAATGCATCTCAAACTGCTGAAAGATAAACCTTTTATCAGAAATTAATACTGTAACAAAACAAGGCAATGCAGAACATCTCTTGATAAAATCAGATGTCTAATTGAACTATGGGAGAAACAAACAGCCTTGAAAGACTGCAACAGCTTTCTTAAAAACAAATGAACGTTAGCCAATAGCTTTTCACTCCTGCTTGCTATTTCTATGTGATTTCTATGAACAAGCTCCAGGCTTTTCTGACCCAGCCGAAACATTTAGTCATCCCATTCTCTATGTGTCTGGGGCCAGATCCCCAAAAGGCAGCACTCTCCTGTTGCCTGTAATTTTGCCCTGTTATTCTCAGAACACTGCTGCCCTCAAATCAAGTTCCAAATACCTGTGAAAATTAGCTCTCTCCAACTCTTCTTGTTTTGTATTGGCATTATCTCAGCAAAAGGCAATCTTTGACAGTCAGAAGTGTTAAATTTTCCTCACCACCTTCACCTTTCCGAGTGCAGTTTCTTAGAAATCTGAAGCAGCAATTAAGATTCTCTTGAGTGACATAATCTGTGTAGCTTTTCACTGACATTTTCTGCCTTTTCTTTTGTCTTTATTTTGTTCTTTTGCCTTCATTGGCTGGATCAATTACTGAAACCTGACCTGTAACATACGCCAATTAGACCAAACAAGCTAAATTTTTCCCTGTGTAACTTCACTGACTCCCATGGCTCTAAGCCAGATATAGATTTATTCTGGTATACACAAAAAAAAACATAGACAGTATGCCAGGCTTTCATCCCCCTCCACACCAAATTCAAAATTCTCCTCTCTTCAGGCTTGCTCACAGCTCTGCCTTTGCTCCCCTTTCAACACTACTCTTCCCTTTCTCCTTCCCGATGTCTTGGTACAACACCATGCTCCTTGCCCTGAAAGTTCAACCTTTCTTCATAGGACCCAGCTCACCAAACCACCCCTTTCCTGCAGATCCCTCTCATGTGCCACACAGCTCATCTCACACCAACTTTACTGAGCAATACTTATACAGAATTATTGGCAGAATGAGAGAAACCCTCTGTCAGTGTACATATCACCCATTTTTCTCATCGTCTCATCTTTCTCTTGCATCATGCTGTGTTATACAACGCAGACCACTGTTATCTCTGACCCTGAAGACCCACAAATGTAGGTCTGAAGGATGCTTATTAATTAAGCAAGTAGTTCTGCGCGCAGCAAAACTAATGAACCTTCATTTCCTCTGGCTACGCATCTAGCTGTTGAGCGACAGCTCAACCTCCCCCCTCCTCCCCCTGCAATAACCCCAGAGCCCTCCCACGTCTCCAATTTACCCACTTAACCACAAAACAGGAGACAGACGGGGAGGGAAGCAGTTAAGAACCTGTCTGCTCTTTCGGCTTAATGGATCAATTCGGACATACTTTACAAAGTCACGAAGTTTGTTGCTACCAAATCATTATCTTGCAAGAAAAGTCCCTGGAGAAACATGCCCACAGGAGTTCTCTCTGCAGCACCGAGACGGCAGCCTGGACAGTCCTTCAGCCCAAAGCCCTCTCCCTAATGATCTTCACCTCCACTGTCGGTTCAAGATGAGGAATGCCCACACCCACGTTCCCCAACTGAGATGATAAAACACTTGTAGGTTCCTTATTATTGCAAATCTTAAGAAAAAGTGGTATTTCCGCCCTCCTGTTTCTCACTACATGATTAAGACAAACTGCAGGTGGTGTAAAGCTTTCCACGTGAAGCTACATCTCGCGTTCAGGAGAAAGGCCATGCTGGCAGGGGCACTGCTGGGTAAATCCAAGCTCCCGCTGGCAAGAAGACAAATTATAAGGCGCAAGTGGAAAAACCCTTGCTGAACTCTTGGGGCTGAGGCACACTCAGCCACTGCAAGTCCCGTGGAGCAGCAGAACGCCTGGAGGGCGTTCATCTCCAGCCCGTGAAACACTCCAAGAGGCTTCCACCACCCTGGGCTCACTTCCCTCAGCTGTATGGAGATGACTGGTTGCCATATGTAAGGTTAGCAAAGGTTTGGCCGAGCAAACCTGACACACATCTTTTGGAAGCTGGAAGAAGGAGGATGTTTAATTCCACATGTGTTTATTTCATTGTCCTGATAAACCATGTTCACACTTCGGCTAGCCTTTAAAAGGAACCTGAGTTTACTGCCAACAAATGCCCTTCTCTCCCCAAAATCATTCAGTGACAGCTTTGAGAAGTATTCAGTCTTCGGGGGAGAACTAGATCAGTAAGTAGTGTTCAAACATAAGGGTTATACTTTGCATAAGACTCCACTCTTAAGTGTGCACCTTTACTCGAACAAAGATACTAACCCAAGTCACTGCAACAGAGGCTTTATTCCATGCTGAGAAAACTAGGGCTCTGCCAGGTTGTCCATGTCCAATGCAGTATCACTATACCGCATTTTAATTAGTTCTATTTATTTTTTAAATGGTGTGACTATGCCAGAAAGTACATTCCAAGATCAAATCCACACAGAGTAGTGCAACTTGCAATTCTTCCCAGCCACTGCATGAACTTCTGCTCCTTTTCACTGAGGACAACTGTATTATTTCAGCTTAGAAGCACATAAAATATGACTTCTGTTGGGATTTTATTTTTCCCCATCATCTTCCTTAAAATACCCAGTAGGTTTTTTTGTGTACATATTTACTAAAAAATTCAACAGTCTTGATCTGAAAGAGGCAGTACCATTTGCTTGTCCTTTTATTTCAATCAAACCTTAAATACATTTTAAAGCAAGCTGTAATTCCAATATTGTTTTACTTTTAGAGAATTTAATCGCATTTTTGTGGTTCTGCTAGTTGCTAGAATTTTTCGGATCTCTGGACCTGTAATGCTGAAATGTAATGTAAGGCAATGAAAACGCGGATGCCTCTGAAAGTCTGTGCTACCGTAAGTAAAACATGGACTTGAAAAATATAAGTTATTCCAAACTTGTGTCACCAGACTTCTAAACCCAGTGCTCGGAGGTGTGTAAATGCCTTGACTGAAGTTAGGCAGGGACCTTACCGACCTGAGGGTGCAGCGTCAAAGTGTGCAAGACTCAACTCCCAAAATACATTGAATCGAAAACTCCAGCCAGTCAGAGTGGAAGCACTTGCTCTGTAACAGAGCACTAAACAATGCCAGACACAAATAAAGGCAGTCCAACAGTGCCTTATAGTCCGTGTCTCATTTCCCCAACTATCCCATAGCTCAATGAAGCTGGCGAATTAAACCAATTTTAATAATCTAAGTGAGATTATGCCTCTAGAGATGAGAGAAGCAGAGGATGTGCCGATTATGGAGGAGTAGAACAGCTGTTTCGAATCATCCCTCTGAAAAAAACATCATGATCAGCAGCTCTGCAAGCTCCACCAACAAGCAAGGGACATAACAAGCTTTATTGAATACAAAAATAGCAATTTTGGTATGCAGGCACAGAGCAAGTTAACACTAGATACTGCTTGGAGGAATTGGCGATAATCCTGCTAATTAAAGACAAGTGTTAGAAAGCTTGGGTACCACTTTGTTTTGATTCGCAGTATTCTTTCCAAATGTTATGACTGTACCTTCTTCAAAACAAGAGTAATGCCCTCACAACTAAATAACAATTGACATGTTTGGTAAATAAATGCGCTGTTTCTTTGCCGAACACAGAAGTGGAACAGCACTTAAAAAAAAACCATTTTCATATTTATTAACTGCTAGACGTAAGAGTCTATAAAACAGAAGAACATCCTGTAGTCCTGAACAAAAATACTTAAAATGTGCCATACATTTCTGTGACCCAGGGGTGGGGGTGGAAAGGGACCGACTACTGAAGGGAAATGCCCACTTTGCAAACGCCTGTCAAAACAATCCCAGGTCAAGAAGCAATGACCTAAACCACTTACAAACATGGTTTATGCGAGGGATAACCACCGCCGTTTCATGTCGGGACCCGCTGACCTCCAGGGATGCTCACAAGTTGTCTCTAGACCCCGACCACAGCCTCTGACAGAAGCCAAATATATTCACAAGAGTTTCTTTTTGACACCAAAACAGACAGCAGCATGCCTATTACTTCAATTATTCATTTCTCCCTAATTATGACAGAAGACAATATGTAATAATACGTATTAGCCAACTATTGCTGCAAAAAAAAGCGGATGACTGCTTAGAATTACACAAACTCCATAATGACTCATATGTTTTGCCACTTTCCTCACAGGAGATTTATTCCAAGATTCGGCAGCCCCTTTTAACACTAGCTTCACCACTTAATTTCAAAACTCACGGTGGGAAGAGCTACGGCTTTTCACACTGCCTTCCCCCGGCAGCGAGGGAAGAACCACTGTTTCATCAGCCTGCACCCACAGCCGCCGGTGACGGTGCCTGGTACCTTCTGCCAATTAGCGACACGCCATCTATTAAACTCGTACTAGTGGCAGTCGTTCGGGTGTCCTGCAGAAACTAAGGTAATAATTGAAATCTGGATTACCAGGCAAGGGAAAAGTGGAGGCTAGCTGAGTGATTACCTGAGCAAAAGCCACGCTGGAAGCGTCAAGACACCAGCAGTGGGGGGCTCTCGGAGAGAGATGGGGGGCTCTGGGGTGAAGGCCTGAGGGGCCATACGGGTACAAAACCCCAAATTCAGACTTTGGGACACCTTTTCTCCCGATGTTTTATACAAGGGAAAGTCTGAAGGAGATGGCTACTGCTCTGAAGGACGAGCACCCCTCAAAGCACAAACACAGCCCGCCACACCGCCTCCTGTCACGGCGGCCGCTGCCTGAGGGGAGCCCCCGCGGCGGGGGAAGGCGCCCCTGGACATGGCGGCCCCGAGGTGGTTCCCCTCACCTTGAGGCGAAGGGCGATCGCACCAGCGGGCTGAGGGGAGCGCCCGGCCCGGCCGCCTTCCCGCCTCACCTCGCCCCCTTTCCCCTCACCCTCATTTTACCGCCTCTCCCCTCACCTCACCTCCTGTCCCCTCACCTCGCCGCCTGTCACCTCCACTCCCCTCACTGCCTGTCTCCTCACCTCCCCTCACCGCCTGTCCCCTCACCCCGCCTCCCTTCTCCGGCGATCGCCTTCCCGCCTCGCCTCCCCTCCCCGGGGACCACCTTCCCGCCTCGCCTCAGCCCCCCGCGTCCCGTCCCGTCCCGCCCCGTCCCGCCGGGAGCCGCCGCCGCTCGCCAGCGCAACCCCGCGGGGGGACCCGGGGCGGGCGCCGCCACTCACCGCGCTGCCTTCGCCGTCCTCCGCCCGCTGCTCCTTCCTCCTGCCGGCGGTGGGCGAGCCCTGCAGCAGCTGCTCCAGGCAGGCGGTGCTGGGCAGCGAGGAGCTCTTCTGGTGGGACAGGTGGGCCCCGGGACGGCGCCCCTCTTTCCCGCCCTTGGCCCCCTCATCCCCGCCGGCCGCCGCCTCCTCCCTCCGGCCGGCCGGCGGGCCCTTGCCCTGGGGCAGCAGGTGCTCCCGCAGCCGGCGCAGGGCGGAGCCGGACTCGCCGCCCGGCTCCAGCTGCTCGGCGGCCGAGCAGCAGAGGTTGGGCTGGGAGGAGGAGAAGACGCGGTCCAGCACCTGCCGCCGCCGCTTGAAGCCGCTCCACTTGGCTCCGGCCGGCAGGTCCCCCTTGCCGCCG
>JAOXJM010000019.1:79549073-79565861 GCA_026413425.1 Tringa solitaria
CACCAAACAAGTTCTTCCCCACAGCTCAGCTCCATCTCCCCTCTTTCAGGGTCAAACCCTTCCCCCTCCTCCCATGATGATGGAACTCTTTTGGGAGTGCAGAGCAGCAGCTTGGTTATTCCCGGGGCTGACTCACTCCACCAGCCACCTGCGCAGCCCATCAATGTTTGCAAACTCGGAGCGTGTTCCACCAGTTTCCTAATATTTGGGTTCAGATGGCTCCGCCAGGTTGGCAGACACCTCCCTTGGTAGGCAGAGCCATTGTCTTGGGGCCATCAGACTCCCTTGGGCTGCAAGGGTTAAGGAAGGTCCCAGGAGTTTGATCGTGTTGACCAGATTTGGAGTTGACTAGAGGACTCGGTGTGCAACCTGAAGAGCAAGGAAGGGGTGGGCAGCTGATGGAGGCAATTCCCCCCAAAAGGGGGGCTCAAAGAGCTGTGGTGGGCTCTAAAAAAGCAGAGGACCGGTTGCCACCCCTTAGTTAGACTACTTGTATGGGCTCAGCCTCCTAATTCATGCTGGCAAAGCTTGGGCTTGAGCTGGGCACATGGAAACAACCTGAAATGGGTTTTCTGATCTCCCAGTCTGTTGTTGCAGAGCGTGACAGCAAATCACTAGATTTAAAACAAATGAATAAATACAATAATAATTTAGAAAATGCCTTTGTCCTGGCCCAGCCCCTCTTTCCCAGTTGATTTGGTTGGTTGGTTGGAAGAGAGGACTGATATGTCCTTTGGGGTACCAGACCTCACCTGCATTCGTTCACCGCTGTCACGGGGTGGATTAGGGAGCAGAGAAGGCACGGCTGGCAGGAGGCAAGGGTAGTGCGGGCACGTGTGAAGTGTCTTACCATAAACCCATGTCGTGCATTTAAAGGAAAGAGCAGAAAAAAGAGTAGAAGAAAATCTCCTCCTCCTGTCACTGAAGCTAGAGCGAACGGAGAAGCCGAAGAACTACGAAAAGCAGTTGAAGCAGATGAAAAGTGATGAAAAAAACCTACAGGCAAGAATCACCAGATTTGAAAGACAGGTCTGGAAGGAGCTTGAGGAAATCCAAAACGAATACAGATCAGGTGAGGGTGGGCTTTCATGCAATTTATTTTTAAAATATGTTTCTACAGTAACTTGCTGCTCCAGAAAACACTTTCCAGTGAAGACAGACATTAAAAAGACTGTTTCTCTCCCCAAAACCACATTTACAGAGGTGTATGGGTTGGTCTGCTCATCCTTGCAAACAGCCGGCATGACATTTGCAGAGAGGCTGCTTCCTCTTCCTAAGAGTCTCAAGGAAAGAACATTAAAAAGGCAACTAGATGATCTCTATGGTCCCTTCCAACTCCAGAAATTCAGTGAAATTCAGTGAAATTTCACGACCTGTTTTTGAGGTGTTTTAGTGCACCTATTCCTCGTTCGTAGGGTCACTGACTTCCCTTGGAAGGCACGAGTCACTCCCTCCTGCACAGATTCTGTGTCTCAGATGGGATTTGATGGCTTTATATAGTTTTCATCCTTTCCTCCCCGTTCCCAGCCACCAGCAGCTGGAGGAGGAGGCATCCCCTCACCCTCCCCTCGCAGCTGATGGGGAAATGCAGCAGACGCATCAGGTTATCCAAAAAAAAAAAAAAAAACCCAAAAAAACCACCAAACCATCACTCAGCCCACTCTCCAAGGGAACAGATGGCTGAAAGTCATTACACAAGGGCTTCGCATCTTACACGTTCTCACTCGAGGCTCAAGCGTCTGGTTCTCCCCTTCCAAGCTGTCTGCGATCGCGGACCCCGGCGCTTGGCGTCAGCTCCAAACCCTGCCTTCTCTGCAAACCCACCTACAGCCAGCCCAGCCCCAGGAGGGAGAGCAGGGCGAGCACGAGGCAGCATCCCCAAGAGAGCTGGGGTGAAGAAATTTCGGAATAAAAAAATTCTGCTGCTGGAAAGAGAAGAGTTCCTAACTTCGCATCCCTGCCTGCAGGGAGTAACGATGGAAGAGACGCGTTTACAGCCAGTTTTGGCCAGGCTTGCGCTCAAACTCAAGCCCAACAACTGCTCTTTCCCGTGGCAGTCCCCTGGAAAGGGTTGATCCCCCCCAAAAAAGGGGGAAAGGAGGCCACTGAAGGGGTGGGGAGCAGCGAGGAGGGAGCAGGGGCTGCCTCCAGACTGTCTCGGCAGCTGCTCGTGCCCAGCACAGATTGGTGTCTTGGAAATCAGGGACGTGTCTGGAATTCACAAAATTCTAAACACCGTGCAGCGACCGCGTCGAGCACTAGGTAGAGCGTAGCGGTGGCAAAATTAATCCATATTAAACAACCATTCCAAAGAACATGTAGTCATCTGCCATGTTACAATAAGTCCTTTTAGAATAAAATAAATAAAAAAAACCCCAGAATTACTTTTAATCGACTGCTTGCTTGCTAGTAAGGTAGCACCTATGTGACACGCTGGACAAATGTGAAGAACTTCTACGTTGAAAGTTGCTGCAATCTGGAAACAGCAGGTCACAATTCCACTTTTCCAGTGTTTATTGACAATATTTCACTGTACAGCGGTTCAATGAAGGTGCATCAGGTGCTCCGTTGCTCTTTTTTTTTGGAAAAAAAATGTGTGTCTGCACACTCCCATCTTTCTTTTTTTTGGCACACATCCAGACAGTGTCCATCTCCGATGGAAGGTGACTCGTATTTAGGGTTGCCACAACCCTGAGAGATTGGTGGCACCAACCCCATTGCCCGGTGGAAAGAGCCACAGTGTCAGTATCTGATGGGAATATGGAGCATTTAGTTCAAAATAATGACTGTGGACTTAAAAAAAACCAAACTAAACAAAACCCCTCCAATGCTCAGTGAAAGAACAACAGGCCTTAAGGCTGAAAATGCCCTTGCTTTTAAGGACAGGGTGTTTTATTTGCTCCACACCACAAATCTGATGTCAGTTGTGGTCTAGGACCGTGCATGATCACACTTGGCATTGTCCAGTCAATTTGAAGATGTGATTCCCATAGCAAGGAGCTAGAAACCCAAGCTAACACATGTCTATGGTACTTCATTTCTCATCTATGGTATTCTATGTCTTTTTGCCTCATTTTTCAACATAAAATGATGAAATAGAGTGGATTTAACATGCTCGGTATTAAACATGGGTCAGAAACCTTGGCAAAGAAAAAGAAGAATCTTTTAATGTATTTAAAGCAACCGCTATTTAATTAACTGTTCCTGTCCTTCTCCCAGGATTTCAATCCATTCACGAGTCGCTGGAGCTGCTCAAAGAAATACAGAACTCAAAGCTGAAACTTGAAAAAAAGAAAATTCAGAAAGACATGAAAAAGAGACAATGACAGCGACCTCCCAGAAGACCAAAGAGCAGGAGCAAGCCTTGTCCTCTCTGGCAGGTGCCCTCTCCAATGAGGAGCAGCATCAGGTTAAGAAAAGAAGGAACCTTTAGACCGACCCGACTTTGCTCTCCCCTGTCCCTGAAGGATGTTATTGCTACTCGTGGTATTGGGCAGCCACAAAAATAACAGCTCTGTAACACCAACAGTCATTCTCACACCCATTTTACAACAGAATATTCCCCTGGAGGAGAAAAGTTAAACTTTAAGGTTTGACTTAAATTTTTACAAGCAGATTTCATACAAAGCTATTCGTATTACTTAAAGGAATTTAAGAAAACAAGTAGTTGGATATTAAGTGTGGTTAGCCCAGTCCCGCCATCGGCTACATCAGTTTTAGATTTGTGTAAATATTTGAATTCCAGTAAATTCCCCCAGCTGCACACAAGGTGTCTGCAGTAACAGCACTATGGAAATGAGTATCAGAGTATCTACCGGTGCCTGATTTGGACCTATTACAGTAAGTTACCAGATCATTATAAGTAGCCAATAAATTGGGTACTGGCGACAAAACAAAAGTCTGTTATTAGCAGATGAGTTATTAAGGTGGTCTTCTCTGAATAAGTTAGTTGTGATTTGCAGTAGAATGCTAAAAAATGTAACTCACATTCTGGGTTTTGTTTTGCTACAAAAAACAAAAAAAATAAAATCGGTCTGAAAATATGGATTAAAAACTCTGGGAGTAGGGCAAACAAAACCTATCAGTGTTATTTCCCAACAAAAACTATTATAAGCTCTTTAGCAGAGAGGCCAAAAAAGGTGGTTACAAAGCAATTTCGGTAGAAACCTGAATTTCTACAGTACATTTGTTTCCGGAAAATTCAAGAGGACTCAGATAATCATCCTCCTCCTCCTTCAATAATCCGTATCTCAAATCGCTTGTGCTTTTTGCTCTGCAGAAAAGCAGTTTTCTGAAAGCCATGAATTCCAGGTGGCTTCTTGGAGAAGGCAAACCTGGGAAGCAGAAGGGAACACCGCTTGGGCATTAATCACCTTGCTCAGGCAGGCAGGCACTTCACATGTTAACAGTTCCTCTAGTGAGCAAAAAGTCCCAGAAATCAGTCATATCTTGCAAAAGACAAAGAATGGCCATCACAGACGCAGATGACCTTTCTGCACGTTGTGTGTGGCCAGGATCTTCAAAACCAAACTCCACAGGAAAGGCTCCCAGCCCTGTTTTCGTGTTGGATTTGTGTTTGTCACATTTCCCACAATTCCTACAGCAGGAAAACAGCAACACCCAAATCCCAACAACCTGAAGTAGCTTCTCAACTACTCCAAGCCTGCATTTTGGTCTCACTGAATGTTCTTTCCATCATGGGGGGCTCTGCCTTCACCGTAGAATTGAAGTCCATAATGTAGCCATAGCAAGACATTCGGGATTGAGGGCAGCCTCCCAAACTGCCTTTTTTTTTTGAGCTCATTCTAGGTGCTTTTGCCATTTTTTGTGCATGTACTTGGCTGCGGGTGAAGCAGCAGTGGTGTATCTGCCTCCCCGCCGGGCAGGCTGGATGCTGAGGTTCTCGGTGTACCACGGAACAGTAGAAAGGTGAAACACAAGGTCATTGATGAATGTGTTTCTAAAACCGCATGGTGTTAAAAAAACAAAGAAAAAAGAAAGGAAAGGAAAAAAGCCAAGACAACCTTCAGAGTCTAACCTTGGGAAAGAGAAAAGGACTGAAGCATTGCTGCACATTTCCTGCCTACCCATCTACCTACCTATCCATCCATCCGTCCATCTGTCTATGCATCTGTCTGCCTCTCTGTCCATCTCCCCATCTGTCCATTTGTCTATGCATCTGTCTGCCTCTCCATCCCTCTCTCCATCCATCCATCCTTTCACATGGCAGCACAGCACAACCAAATATTGCTCTATCCAGGCACGGATTTGCACGATTACAGCAGAAGAGCTCGAGGTCATAATCATAAATTCAGATCACACATGAAAACAAACTTGGAACGTTGCTACTGTTCGAGCGACTTCATGAAGGAGTTGCCTCCGTATTTATCGCTCCACACTGCGACCAAACTCCAATTCACCTCT
Source organism: Tringa solitaria (assembly GCA_026413425.1). Lineage (NCBI taxonomy): Eukaryota > Metazoa > Chordata > Aves > Charadriiformes > Scolopacidae > Tringa > Tringa solitaria. The sequence continues at coordinate 79,554,498 of JAOXJM010000019.1, forward strand.
CTCTCCCCTGAGAATGCCAAATTTACACATTATTTAACTCTCAGCTCCTTGGTTAAATCAAGTAGAAAGCAAATTAACTGGGAGAGAAGGAAAGATAAATTCTAGGCATCCACGACCATTTCCAGCTGGGAATATGGCAGGATTAGGGATGCACTTTTCCTAACAAAGCTGCACTTGTGCAGCATCGAAATGGTCCTCAAGGGTTTCATAGCTATGAATTTAAAAATTTGGGGTTTTCTTTAGATGTAAAAAGTATCAAACAAAACTACTGGGGAGAGAGAAGTGTATATCTGTGTGTTTGTTAAACTCTAAGTATAGGCAAGGCTAATGTAAGGTAATACCCACTGAACTTCATGACAATTTCAAGAGAAGCTCAGAACTGGAGTAGAAAACCAATCCAGCGATTCTTGGGAAATACAGAGAATGAGATGATTATGCATGACTCAACTAAATAAATAATATTCTCAGAAGCAAGCCACCATCTCATGTTTGTATAAAAGGCTATTTAAGAAGCACATAAAACCCTTCACGTCTGAAGTGGCAAAAAGTTCTACCTCCAAATTGATTAGATCTCACTCCATTCTGCCTCCGGCATAAACCAACATAATAAAACAAATTAGTTGGGGAATATTTGTTTTTCCCCCTTCACAGCCGCAGTGAAATCCACAAACAACCCTGTGTTGTGAGGCTGAGCTCTACGGCCGCGTAAGATACAGCCCCATCTCAACCTGCACCAGCTCACGCACTCTCACAGCAGACCTCCTCCGAGTGCTCATTTCCTAGAGGCTACACATCATTAAAAATGAGGAGAGCAAAGTTTTTTACCCGATACTGTTGGGTTTTGCAGAAGCCAAGATTTAAACTCATGTTCCCTGAGCACTTTTCACCGAGTAGGTGGTAGAGATACGTGGTGGGATGTTGGTTTTTGGTTGGTTTTTTTTTTCTTTTTTCTCTCTGCAGGGCATGTAAGACAGCTTTTGGGCTGTCTAATGATCTTGTTCGAGGCGTTCATCACTGATCACAGCCAAAGTAGATTCAGGGTCCTTCTGAAGAGAAAAAACACCATAATTTATTTTTAATTTTTTTTTTTTCCCCCTAATGTTGAATATTCACAGCTGACAGTTAGGCAGCTGGTTTCTTTAGTTATTAGTCTGTTCTCCTCAGTGTTAGGAGACACCCAGGGTTTAGTGCCGAACACCGTAACGCTCACGTAGAAGCTTTTCTGAAGGTGAAGCTTTGGTGAAGGCATCAACCCGGGCGGGCAGTGCTTACCGTGTGACGGTGCCTCTCCCACCTCCAGAGGAGGAGGCGCAGACCCCAAGACCACAGGCAAGGATACGAACTACCGGCTGAGAGAACTTTTCTGGGGCTTTTAATAGCAGCAAGCTAAAAAAAAAAAAAGTCACGGCTCGTCGGGGGAGTCACGAGCCCGGCTTCCGCAGCGTCCCCTTTTAGTATCTGCAGCTACCAGCAGTTCAAGGCAACGTGACAGCAGGCTGTGAAGGGAACCACAATCGAGCTAAATTTACCCCCAAAAATATTCTTTTTAAGGAAGGTGTTTTGCATGAAGATGGGTGGGAGGAGGAAAGTGTGGGAGACAAGAAGGGATTCTTGCCATTCACAGAGGTTTCTACTCACCTCCAGAGCAGGAGCCCCAGCCCTCGGAGATTAGTTTTACTCTTTAAATGACACATCCGCGCTCGGCATCCTGCTGGCTGTAAGTCCCATGGAACTGGTTCCAAAATGAAGGCTATTTTCAATGCACTGCAGACCCTGGAAGCGCCCTTTCTCCTCTGCAATAAGGGACTCTATCAGACTTTGGCAGAAAGAGAATAATTTTAAGAAACTTTGAAAACCAGGACGGGGACAGCTATCGTGACTCCTGTCAACAGCCTGAAAACCCCCCAATAGTAACACTAACAGATTTGAATCGTTGCTTTATTATTATTTTTTTTATTATTATTTTCATGTACATAATGGCAAAATAACATCACATTGAAGAACCGCTGTCATGATTCATCCAATTAAGCAGTCAGTAGCAGAATTACTGAGACATAAATAGAGGCTGTCATACACATTTATAAATACGGCCCTGTCCCTGACGATGACAAGCTTTTCTTGATGGGAATGTTTACTGAAGCCTGCAGTCAAGAGGACATGCTGCCGTGATTAGGATTAGCTAAAAAAAAAAAATATAACAAATTTTAGAAAGTACGAACTGACAGCACACATGAAGTTCCAAGCGGATTTGGGTCTCAACTGCAAAACAAAGTAACTCAGAGTTTCTGTTTTGGGCTGGGATGGAGCCAGGGCAGCCCTGGGTCTGGGTTGGGATGGGAGCGGTGTTGGTAACACACTGGTGGGTTCAGATGTTGCTGAGCTCTCATGGCTGTTTCTGCTCCTCACAAGGAGCTGGGAGAGGACACAGCCAGGACCCCAACTGACCACAGGGACATTCCCTGCCATTCCACACTGGGAATATAAAGCTGGGGAAGAAGAAGGAAGGGGGGGACATTGGGAATGATGGCATTTGTCTTCCCAAGTCACCATTAGGTTAACAGAGCCTGGCTTTCCTGGGGATGGCTGAACCCCCACCTGTCATGGGGAGCAGGGAACAGGTTCCTCTTTCTGCTTTGCTTGTGCGCAGCTTCTGCTCTACCTGTTAAACTGTCTGTATCTCAACCCAGGGGTTTTTTTATCACTTTTACTCTTCCAATTCTCTCCCCCATCCCAACTCAGGGGAGTGAGTGAGGGTCGACGTGGTGCTTAGCTGCTGGGTGAAACCATGACACAGAGGAATACAGAGATTTTAAATCTCTGAACGTTTTGTGATACCCGGAAGAGAATTTTGCTGCTGCCTAACTAGTAAGATTCCGTGCCAAGAAAGCCCTTTGTCACTGCCAGTGCAGTTAATATTGTACTTCTGTGCGTGGCCAAGGGGCAAATGCAGACAAGTGCCCTTGATTGCTAGTGGCGCTGAAGTTTCAGTGAGGAAGACAGCCATAGCAAAATTCAGTTTTTCTTCCAAATAAAGTATTTCTATTGTGGAACTCATCATCAACAAGAAAATAACATACTTTTGTTCAAGAAAAAGTAAAACTAAAAAAAAAAGTTGCAGTTGCTGCAACAAAAACCAAAACCAGACACAAACAGATAAAAAAGCCGAAACCCCATATACTCCTGTAAGATGGACTGATTAAGTTGCACGAATGGAGATTTTTCACTTGAGATAGTCCATACTAGGCACTTGCTGACAATTTCTCGTGTAGTTCCAGAGCTCTAGCATCTCCATTAGCTTTGGCGTTTTCTATAAGCACCTGCAGAGAAAAACAAACAAAAAACCCCTGGGAATTTAACATTCTACTGTTATTATTTTACCGGCAATCTCAAATGCATTTTAATTTCTGTTATGCAGTTTCCCATAAGCCCAGATAGAGCATATTTAACTCTACACATCAGCTTCCTTAAAACATCAGGCAGCTAAAATCCCCACCTTCCAGTGACTTGCAAAACCCGTGCCCACTTGCAATGTGTTGCAGCAGCATCGCTTGAGGCTGAGACCAAGCCTGACGAGTAAGTTACCTGCTGGCAATTAAACGAGCAGAGACAGATGAGACCCATGTCCCTCCTGCCAGTACATTTGTACAAATCTAAGTTTGCCAAACAGGAGCACTCTTGGCAGCTACTTACACAAAACCACCAAGGTATCCTTTTTCCTTCCCCATTTAAATTTACCCCTCTTTGATTTACTTTCCACACCCCCTATTTCCATTGTTTCTACCAGTTAAAAAAGCTCCCATGACAGCCTAATGTTCACAGATGTTCATAAAGCTCTGGCACTTCTCTTGAAATCTGATCATTTTATACATATTAAAAAGGAAAACCATGAACTAGAATCAGGCAAATCTTTAGCCACTATTTTTATTGTGCTCACCGGTGGAGAACAGATGACTTTGCAGAAGCAAGTGCAATGAGATCATATAGGGACCATCTGAACTAATTAATTTCAGCGGGTTTAATTTTGAACCTGTGTGTCTGTGTATGGATTTTTGTCAACGCTGAGCCTGCCTGATGTGTGGTACCTCCAAACCTATTTTTTTACGGATTAAACGTTTCCACAGGGGATGGCTTTTAATCTGGGCAAAAGAGCTCACTGTGCCAGCGAGGACATTCTTAGGTGAGTGCATTCAGAGTCTGAGTAGCAATTAGCAGCCAAAATGAACCACCCCTGCCTTCGCATCACATGAAAGAGATGCGTGGATTTGTGAGCTTGACCAAATCCATTTGTGAAATACTATCAATGGAAACCAATGTATTCTCTACTGTGTACTGCAAATAATGTACCATTACCAAAATAATAAAAGTCTTAAGTACAGCACTCAACTGTTCAGATCTTTTGGGTCAAGGACACCACACTGTTCCAGCCAGGCTAGAGGGAATTAACGTTTTAATGCATTAATATGTTCTGGTAAAATTGTGACAAAATTGTTCCTCATGTTGACTGCAAAGTCACTAGTAGAATTCTTGCCAGTTTGGATTAGAGGGAGAATTTACTGTCTGTTTTTCAGTAGTACTGCATGGAGGAATGAAAGACTTTCAAGCAAACTGGATGCAATTTCAAAAATTAAGATACATTCTTTCAGTACAGAATCCTTAAAGACTGCAACCTCTGGGGCAGGCAAGCTAGCATTTCCCTACCCTCCCTCTACCCCCCTTCCAAGTTGCAAGGACAATCTTTAACGTAAATAGATTGAATTTCTATGTAAAATGGAAATCTGTATATATATATAAGTCTTACTTCTATTAACTCGTGATCATCTTTGGCGTGCAGGTGCTGCAGGAGGTACCAGCGTGCCACTGACACGATGGTGTGTGGATTCCCTGGCTGATACACCACTCTTTCCAACATTCGACGAGTCTCCCTAGAAGCATAAAACCAAAATATAATCCAAATCAAACGCAACTGACCATGTGGAATGTAAGACAGCAGTATCCCAGAGAAAGCAACAATGATCAGGAGGAATATATGGGAATGCCCTTAATTCCACAGAACCCAAGAGAGCGAGGCAGCAGAGCTGTGCATTCCTTTGGTTCCTATAGGTGCATCTAGAATGCTAATTAGTACTGCCACCATTGTTAGGCTTAATATACTACACTCAAGTTAATGCTTTAACTAGCAACTAACCCAAATTATATTGACACTGCAGATTTTACAACTGCTGCTATAATATGATAAACATCACGCTGTCTGTCAACTCAGTACAATCTCTGATTTCAGGTATTCTTTCTTAAGAGCTATAAAACAGATCTTTTGCAAGGCAGTGCACCTGAGAGAAGCAGGTACTACAATAAATCTTAATGATCCCAAGAGAATTTAATATTACACACAAATGTATTTAATCCAGGCACTTGCAAAAGGTCCTGCAGTTCCTGCAAACACAGAGGTAGGATATGAAATTGCAGGAGAGAAGGAAATTGGAACAGAGTACTACACAAAGTCTAAAATTCTATTTGGCTGATATTATCCTTCAAGACTGTCAGCTTATAGCTAACCAAGACATTTTCAAATAAGAAATTTGGCGAAAACTGGCAATTAAATTTAGGGATGTCACATTCCCTCACTGGTGCTCCATCAGCTTTGGCTCTTGTTTCAAGAATTCTGTCCTGTATAAGAAATGTGATTTTCCAGTACACTGACTTAACAGGCTGTTGAGAGGTTACATCTACTTTTTGTTTGCTGTTAGTAGTTAAGCTTAATTTCTTGTTTCAGCATTTTGAAGCACTTAGGCAGATGCAATTAGATCTTGTGATACAGCTTACTGTTCACTTAAGTTAATATCTGAAGTTGTTGTAAGACTGATATTAATTGATTAAGGAAGTTTTCAGCCCATTTTTGTTATAATCAACAACAGTCACAATCCCAGTAGGCTGCCTGTCATCTTTTTAGAAGCCCATAGAGAAAGTAAGCCAGTTTGTTGGGAATATCTATAAAACCAGGTGAAATTATTGAGCAAAACCATGAAGAATATTGCATAGCTCAACCAAAAATACTGTAAAGAGACGAACTAGATTTAATAACTGAACTCACCAAGTATGAAGGTCATATATGTTTTTTTTCAGAAAAGTAAGAAGATTCTGCTGCTTCCTGCTCCCCACACTACTAACCCTTCCCTCCCTTCAAGAATTAATTCCCCTCTTCCATTTTCTTTTAGTTCTTGGAGTTAGATCTGGGGATAATGACCACCTGCACCTTTGAACAGTGTGTTCCATGTACACTGAGCAGATCACACATACCTTGCTCCCATTTTGCGGTTATACTGCAGCAGCGCTTGCAGGAGAGAGGCCAGGGGGCAAGGAGAAAGCTTCAAAGCTTCAGTTGTTGCCTCCTGAACCAAGGATGGCCAGTGTTCATTTGAGACATTAGCCTACAATAAAAGAAAAAAAAAAAAAAAGGAGCTTTATTGTAGCATGTAGCGTAAATTGGTTTTTGTTTGCAGCTCTCTAGAGAGTAGGTTTAATTCAAGCTGTTCTGAGTTATATAAAGTATTTGGCAGGTTAGAGAGAGATTTCTTTAAAAAAAAGCAAACCAAAATTACAAACAACAACAAACAGTGGTTAGAAAAGCCTGGACAAGTCACACTAAATATTCTGGGACCAGCCTTGCCAGCATTCCACTTGCTCGTTTATGAAAACAATCTTTTTTCCCATACATGTTTTAGTAATGCTTGTTTTAATCACAAACCCTTTTTTGCTCTTCACCCTGTAAATTTTCATCCCATGTACCCAATTACCTAATAGAGCAACTATTGAACAAACCCCTGTATCTCTTGGCTTAAGAAAAAAATCTTATTATCCCCATTGTGTCCAGAGAGCATTCAAACCACTGTAGCTTAAGTGGTCCCCAAATTCTCATTTGGACAGATAATTGGGAGACAAGCAATTTTTAAACACAAGCTTTCTTGGATCTGAGCAAGGTTTTCACCAGGCTTTTGCACATTTCATTAAGCCAGTGCAGATTAGAGAGATGGAACAGAAATCCACTGAGCAGCTGCTCTGCTCAGGCAAAAAAGCAGAGATGAGATAATCAATTTCGTACTAATTACATTTTTAAACAAAGTCTTGTATATTCTTAGGCAATTAAGGGCAGTGTTTGAAGAAGTATTAATTAAGCTAGAGGGCACCTTGCGACCTGCGGAGATATTTAAGAGCTATAAGAAACAGGCAGTAGATCACTAGAAAACTGTAAGAATCATGGGAGGAAAAAACTGACTCTTGACAAATTCTGCCACTTGAAGCATATGGCTCGTGAGAAAGAAATTTGTCTACAATGAGGGGGATTCTCTTTCCCCACCAGAAGCAACAGTTTTGCAGCTTTATCCCTGGTAAAACTGCCTGCCTTTTCTTACATAAGCACTTGGGATAATTGGGGTTCCTTTGCTTGATTTGGATTATGGCTGTTAGCTCAATCACCTGTTAAAATACAGGAAAAAATGTTAGCCAAGATCACAGCAGTATTTATCTTCTACACCAGGCTTTAGAGAAGTCTGGTAGTGCACTTCAAGTTTCTAGAGTGACAACACTTAAAAAGAACAGACACTCGCCAAGAATGTGAGTTATGTTCACCTGGCCCCTCGGTGCAAGGAGTAGAATAATTTTCTTTTTACCACAACATACACTTCCCTTAGATTGTCTTTATGCTTCAAGGCAAGGCACCATCTCTAGAAATGACCACACAGCATAAAGTTACTTGAAACTTGACTGAAGCCTCCATGCAGTGGTGCAGGAAAAATGTTTATTAAGGCAGTTGTCTGAACAGAGACTTGCAGGGTACATCAATTTGGATGATCAGACTGAATCTGTTATTAGAGAAATAAGCCTTATTGAACCAGTTAGCTTTTTTATACCCACAGTGGCTCTACATGATTATTTCACAGCAACATCTCTTACGAAGAGACATTCTAAAAGCAGTCTACATCTGCTTGCAGTCTCATTTTGTTCTCTAGTTGCAATTCATACGATGCAGTCATTTAAGCAGAGGCTTCATTTAAAGACTGCAGAAGCCCTATGAACTCCTATGAAATCATGCAGTTCTGCAATTTTGATTATCCTACCATGCAGACTTCCAGCGCAAGCATAGCGAGGCCGAGCAGGCTGGACAACTTCCCACTCCAGCTGCCCTGCTGTGACGCCAACTGCAGACTCTTCCTGTAACACATCTCTGCTCCACTCATCATCCTTTGGGATTGATATACTTTTGCCAGCCACTGAAAAGACAAACATCCAACAAAACCAGTTATGGAGCCACCCAAACACACACCCGTTAGAGAACATCCTTTAGTTCAATTTATGAGAACGCCACAGCACACCATTAGCTAAAACAACACCACCCGCCCAGCCCTCATTCCAACAACACTCTGTAGTCTCATTTTCTGCAGGAAAATGAGCTGGCAGTACATCTCAGTACAGTAATTTACTCCAGAGTCCCCCAGACCACCCACCCACAGACAGCTGTTTGATAGCTGTCTTAACCTGGGGACTGCTCACAGGTGAACAAGTAACACAACTGACTTTGAAAAGTCACCCTTCGGACCAGAAGAACAATGTGTGGTGCCTCATTCCTCTCTAGACATTCTGGAGAGATGAAAAGTTAATTTTTTCCTCTGGAACAAAGGTTTTTTCAGCCCATCTGAGTAACGCCAAGAACATGAAAGACATTACGATATGAGCCTGAGCTGAGATGATGGGTGTAGACTTGGGCTACAGAACCCAGCAGGGCTGACCTCCAGCTGGAGGAGCCAGATGGACAAAGGAAGTAGCCACTGGGATCTGTGCAGAGTTTCATGCTCCTGCTGCCCACTCCACCAGCACAAGCTGCCCTGGATTTGCTAATGAAGAGAAGAAAAAGACACTAACTCCTCCCTCTTTAATTCTGTAGTCATGTCACATTTTTCGAAGCAGACACAGCCACAAGTCTGCAAATCCCTGACACATACACGATATGCATCAAGATGATAAGTCATGTTTAGAAATATTCTTTGCTGGATCACCAAGTAAACAAAGAAACATAAAAAAAAAAACAAATTCCCTTGCTTTTAAGCTAGCCAAAGACTGGCTGGTGTTAGAAGAGACAAAATTTGTAACCCTTTCTGATGGGCAGAAATTATATATCATTAAGAAAGATGATACGTACACACAAGAAAGTACTTATTAGCGCTAGTGAGATTGTGCATCCATGACACCAACATGCAGGACTGCTTTGTAAAGTAGAACATCCATTCATGCACAGGAAAAAAACCACTTTCTTTGGCCTCAGTTCTTTGCTGCTGAAGGTACCTAGCACTCAAGATGTGAAGCAGAAGAGAGCCCTCATGCAAAAGCACAACGGCAGCTCTGCCAGATCAGCTTTTCTCTATTTTCCTGGTAAAGCCACAGCAGAAAAAGAACAGCCATCAGATCAGGAGCTCAGCAGCCCTCCTAAATCTTGCAAAACAAATAATAAGCCAAAAAACTTAAGCAAAAAGCAAAGTTAATGGCCCCTTTAACTTAGTAAAACTGTAAGGCATCACGACAGCTGAGTAAGACAAAACATTTATCAAACTCCTAGGAAGTCTAGAGCCAGAAAACATAAAAGCATAGATCCATCCATTAGGAGCAGATACAGCAGCCAGGCTTTTTCAGAACGCTATCCAAGCCCTGAGAAATATCTTCTTTAATTGAAGACTGAAAGGATCTTCCTCAGAGCTATCTTTTTTGTAGCCTGGATTTAAAAAACCAAAACAACTCTTTACCCCCCCAAACCACTCACACTTCACTTCTCCCTGCTTGTAAGCAAGATGACGCTTGGCTATGCAAGGCGTGCGTGAAGAATATACATAAGCCCTAATTCCATTTTCAAAATACCTTACTAAAACAGGATGCAATCATGTCTTGCACGGCCCTGTATTTTGCAAATCCAATCCGAATGAGTTCTGCAGTTCAGAAAGATGAAGCCTCAGAAGCCAAAGAAAAACGCATCAAAAAAAGCACCTTTCCACAAATGAAACAGACGTCGCAGCAGGGAAGAGGATCTGCAGCCTTGTGACAAGTGAAATAACCATCTCTAGACAGCTGTCCACTAATTTTCTAATCTTTCCTGAATCTTACCACAAACAGGGCTTTATTTTTTGCAGCAGGCAGAGGGAGCACCATAAATCCTACAGAACCATGGAAAGGACTCTGACAGTTCATGGAGTTTTTCTAAACAACGTGCTGCTAACACTGGTAAAGGAAGACAAGTAACCGTAGCTAACAGCAACGGTTAGGAAATAAATAAATAAGTGTGCTGCGTCACCAGAAAGATCCCTTGGCATGTGTGAGACAGGCTTCTCAGGCTGTCTCACAAAAGCAGCGTATGAAGCAAGTTATAGCACCTTCACACTGAACTAAAAATGATCTCTAGTGATGCCATGGAAGGGAGTGAGCGAACAACGTTACGGTGACTTACGAACAAGAACGGTGACTATGTCAGACCATGGAGAAAGAGACTTATTCGGGTTTTCAGACCCTGAATAAGGAATTGTATATTACTACATTAGGAAACTGTTTACTTCTATCTATTCTAATGAGCTACGAAGTATTTCACTGGTTTCTGCTCACAGATCGCTAAAGATATGGGTGCCAGTGATATATCTCAAGTTGTAATTCTGCCTCCATGCCTGCTTGCTCTTATGAACACTCCTTATTTCAACTATTAAAGCAGATTAGCATAATGTTACAAATTTATAAAGAATAGAATGTAAGCTGCTTTTTTCTGTCACTGACTGACAATAAAAACAAACAGTGAAACAAACTCTCACCCCCATATAGTGCATACTCTGCTGAGAGCAGCACATCCAATTCAGGGAGGGGACCCACACTTACCTGCCAGGCTGCAACTGAAGTCGAGCTGGCCATGACTGTCTTGCGAAGCTCCTGCAGGACATTGTCTGGAAGTTCTTTGTGAGTCTGCAACAGCTGCTTACACTGAATTTGTCTCAACAACAAAAACAGAGCTGGGTGCTCGGGGCAGCTTTTTAAACTCTAAAACCAAAAAGAAGGCTCAACATGATTATCAGAATTATCATTTCCAAATATCAGAAGATACTTTGATGCTTCCACTTCGGTCTTCACAGAAAGCAGCATTGCAAGCACTCTCAGGATACTTCCAACATGGCATTTTCCTCCTGCACTGCACAAAGGAGCATTCCAGAAATAGACACATGAAAATAGTAACGTTTTTTTCTGTCACAGAATCACAGAACAAAACGGGGTTGGAAGGGACCTCTGGAGACCATCCAGTCCAACCCCCTGCCAGAGCAGGTCCACCCAGAGCAGGTCCCACAGGAA
>JAOXJM010000019.1:79611895-79624500 GCA_026413425.1 Tringa solitaria
GAATATATATTTTATTTGTTGAAAGAATTAGATGCCTTTTTAATGATGCATTCTGATTTTAACTGTAATTTGAAAAAAGCCCCAAATAATTCTATTGTAACAGGTGCATCCATAAAGAAGCTTAGCCAATCTCTGTAGATAAGCTGCCTGACATGTGAAAAAGATTTCTGCCTTACTGGCCAAGACATGAACACTGGCTTGTGAAGACATAAAGGACACTCTTTCATTTTTCAACTAGTTTGTCATTGAAAACCCCTGAATCCCCTTCAGTTCTTTCCAAAGCAGCATCAAACATAAAGAACAGATACAGAAGTTTTTCAGCGTGAATAGACCAATGTTTTTTATTTATTGGTGATATTAATACGGGGTTAAACCTGGAATTTCAGCAGATGAAAGGTTAAGTGCATCTGCTGCCTTCTGTGTATTAATTTTACTTTTGCTTATGTCAGCCAAATAGGTGGGAAACTTTGCACAGCAGTAGCTGAAACTCTGCTCAGCTGCCCACCTAAAGGGCATTGCCAGAAGTGACTGCGCTTTTTGGTACCTCTGAGAGAGGAAGAGGTCTTTCGAAGACACTTCAGACATGGATTGAGGACAGGTCATGGGGCAGTATTGTTGTTTTCAGCCTTTCAGGATCATGACATTATGCCCACAAGGTTATAAACATCATCCCTACAGTACACATAGGAGCTGGTAGAGCCAAAAACATCATACTCTGTGTGTGCTCTTTCAGCCTTTTCTTTCCACCAGTGCTGTGCTGACTTGTGTTTCTCCCTGACTTTTATCTATCTCTGACTCTTCCTTGCTGCATGGCCCTGGGGATCAGAGCAGAAAGTTATCAAAAAGCCCCATAGTGTCTTTGAGATTTACTCCAGCAAAATGTATAAAGATAAACTACACTCATGTTAACACCAGCCAACACTTTTAGCGGCTCTAAGAAAGCTATTGAGAGACCTAAGAGAATATCATGGCTTTGACTCTGAAAACAAGAGAAAAAGAAATCCCACTGTAAACTTTGTGCTAGTTTTGGCTACCAGTATTCAGAATATAACTACGTGTGAAGGTTTTTCTGGTTCAGACACCTGCAAAGCAAAGTAACCAGCAATATGAACAGAATTTAAAGAACTTCCATAAGTACTGAAACATTCAGGATTTTTTCCTCAATGTCTACATGCAGTAGAGAGTGACTGAACAAGGAGGAAGCCAGATATTAATTTTGAAAGCAAGAGAGATGCCCTGATCTCTCTGTGCTTGCTTGCGTTCTTGTAAAAGTACCATGGAAGCTTTACTGTGCAAGAATTGCATCTTGCCCTTCCCAAGCACAAAGATCTGGCTGATTTGTGTGCAAAAAAACTGATTTTGACATTGTTGCTTTTGGTAGCTTTAGACTCCATTTTTAAAGTAAGAAAAATAAAACTGAGAAACTACCTGGCAGTTCTGGGAGGTTTGCGGGGTCTTGATGCATGCCTCAATTATTGTAGAAGTCCATGCTTCAGCCTGTGAGCTCCCTCTACCTCTGTGGAGGCAATATGAGGGCAGTATGAAGAAACACACAACTTTTGCCCACCTTGCATCTGTATGTAGCATTGTGCTGGGGAGTGGATGTCCCCCCCGAGAGCACACAAGCCTTGTGTTTCTGCAGCCTTGGGTCCAAAGTTTGGAGTCCAGAACATTTGTGATGCAGTCAGACTTGCCCAGAGGTGATGGATGGGAGAGGTTTGTCACAGGTCAGAGTGACAAGGCAAGAACTGGGGCTTGAGTGTAGGAGACAGGGACCCCTCTGAGCTGCTGCACTGTGGAAAATAGGAAAATAAGCAATAGAGATGGCTGCAGAGGATAGCACGTGCAAGAGTCACAGCTGAGTAGCAATAGCAAATGAATATAAAGTAGAAAGCAGAAGGCTGTTGTTTAGTTTCCCTGTATAAATGATGTCTTGTAATCTTTTATTCTGTGGGCAGCTATACATGACAGTGCTTTATTAATGATTTATTTTGCTGCTAAACACTGTAAAGGACTGCAGATCTCATCAGATAAAGCAGCTATATAACACTTCTCTCAGGTTGTTCTTTAATATTCCTGTCCTAGCTGATGTCATCTTCAAAACACAAGGTATGGTACCTGTGATCCCATTGACATGTGCACCAATGAACCTCCAGCCTTCATGCCCTCTGCAGGAGAATGGGAAATGGAGGTGACCATATTTTCTGTTGCATCAGAACTAAGACAATGTATACACTTAGTTGTCAATTGTGGAAAGCAGTTTTTTTGCTTAGAGCTAATATTTGTCCCTATGTATGCTTTACAGCAGCATCCACTCTCAAGGTGGTTTATAAGGGCTGATAATTCTGCCCGCTGCATCCGACATTGTGCCTCTCTGATTCTCACACACCCCTCAGATGTGCTGCAGGAAAGGCTCCTGCAATGGCACAGCATCAAGGCTAAACCAGTGGTTGCATCACAGGGCAGTGATTTTATTTTAAAACATATTTATCTTGCTCACGTTGACACCTGTACAAGCACCGGGATGTGTCTGAGAGGTCTGCCCAGCATCAGACCTCGAAGAAGCATGGACTCCGGTGGTGACATCTACATTTGCCCTGAATGAAAAGACCGAAGATACTGGTCATTGACTCCTTACACCTTCCCTCTGTCCATCTCAGGCTAATGCTGGCTGTGGGTGTGCCTTTCTCTACCCTCCAGAAGCTGACAGGCACTTCTGTCAGAATCCCAGACTGACAGGGGTTGGAAGGGACCTCTGGATATCATCCACTCCAACCCCCTGCCAAAGCAAGGTCATCCAGAGCAGGTGGGACAGGAACGCATCCAGGCAGGTTCTGAATATCTCCAGAGAAGGAGACTCCACAGCCTCTCTGGGCAGCCTGTTCCAGGGCTCCATCACCCTCGAAGGAAAGAAGTTTTTCCTCATGTTGAGATGGAATTTCCTGTGTTCCAGTTTGTGCCCGTTGCCCTTTCTCCTGTCAGTGAGCTCCACTGAGAAGAGTCTGGCCCCATCCTCTTGCCACCCGCTTTATAAGTATTGATAAACATTGGTGAGATCCCCTCTCAGTATTCTCCAGATTAAATACCCCAGGTTCCTCAGCCTTTCCTCATCAGAGAGGACACATCAAAGGGTCATCCATGGTCGTGAAGTCTGACAAAATCATGCATTGTTCTGATGTATATGGTCAATATTTTGCTGCAAATGAGCTTTGGAAACACCACCGCTAAAACTGCCTAAATGGGATGAAGCTGAGAAGCACCACTGCTGGCACCAGCACTGAAAGAGACTGAAAAAGTGACAAGCTGCAGAACAGAAAAACCTTTTAGCAGCTGAAGAGCAAAAGATAAAAGAGTGGATGAAGGGTCTAGAGACAAAACAGTAATGAAAGCACAAAGAAACAGGGCTGATTTAAAAGATTCCCTTCAGAGCCTAAAAAAAAATAGAAAGAAACCTGTCAAACTTACATGGCTCAACAGCTCCTGGAGATAAATCTGCTTCCGAAGAGGGCACAGGCTCCTCGATCACCACTAACATCCCTCTCTGGCTGCCCTCCCGATGGGGGAAGTCACGACAGGGCCAGACCAGCCGCCATGACCCCGCGCCACCTCACCTTCACCTCCACGCGCGCTTCCATCATCGCGGCGATGCTGCCCAGCCGGCCGCCATTTTGTGGGGAGTTTGTGGGAGACGTAGTTCTCGCCTCCCACCACCCCGAAGCATGCGGAGAGAGTGGCCCGTGGGGCCGACGGCAGCAGGCGGCTTCGGCTGGCAGGGCCGCTGCTGGCCTCTCTCCAGGAGAGGGGTTTGACAGTGGCGGAGCAATGAGGGGTGGTGGCAGGCTGTTGGGGTGGGCAAGGCCGGCTCTGCTCCTCGTGGCCAGCTCTGCTCCTCATGGCCGGCTCGGCCTGGGCGGGAGAGAGGCCGTGGCCCATCACCCCCGGGGGCCAGCCTCAGCCCAGCGTGGTGCTCGTGGCCTGTGACTCCTTGGTGAGGGTCCATGCGAAGGAGGGCTGGAATGTGGCGGGGGCTGTCTTGGCGGGGGCATGTCACCAGTCCAGGCCTGACTGGGACCTCTGAGGATGTGGCAGTGAGGGCTTTGTCCAGGCTACAACCTGCTGCTTTTTGTTCTCCATCACCTCCACAGGGTACAGGGCTTTCTTGGGACCTTGAGGGCAGCCATTTACTAGGTAACTCTTGTTATCTAAAGCAAGTTCCTCATTCTGTTTTCATCAGGTGCATTAGAGTAGTCAGAAATTTCTGCATAGGTGGTTCCTGTGGTCAGTTGTGGTACCTCCAGCTTGTCACTGCAACTAGAGTCAGTGGGGACACATGAGCAGGACTGTGGGGCTGGGCGAGGATTCACAGAGCTGACCTGCTTTGCAAAATCAGTGCTTTTCCATTGGCTTGAAAAGGAAAAGGGAAAGGCAGGTAACTGTTATTCTTGCCATTGTAAATCCTAGGAGCAGTAGGTCTCCACAACAGATGAAATGGAAAATTTCTGTGACAACAGATGAAATGACTGAGTTAAGCTGTTGGGCATTATATATTGACTTACTCAGACTTCTGTTAGGTGTAACAAATATGACAATAAACTTGCCAGGTGAGTATTTACAGCTAAAAAGATAAAGGAACCAGTAGGTATGTGTTTATAAATTTCTAGTGGCTTTATTACAGTGATTTATTGATATATTTTTTATAACCTCTAGACAGGTAAAAAAGTTGTTTGTTTGTTTTTCCATATACGAATACTAAGTGTATTCTCTTGCTTAGAGCTAAAACAGCTGTAAAAACATTTTTTCACCCATTTCTCTCTATGCCTCTGTCTGACCACCCAGCATCCTGGAAATTATTTTATCAAGGTGTTACTTTGAGAAAAGGGAGAGCCTTGGTTTTTCTGCCTCATCTGCGCTCTCCTTCCTGTTAAATATAAACTCCGTGGTGTTACTTCCAAGGACTTTTGCATCTCATCACTTCTCATTCACTGCTGAGAAATCAACACTTGGCTCCCAGTTGTCTCAGAATGCCGTCCTTGACGGCACAGGTAAAAGCACTTGACTTCTTGCCGGCTGCCTGTCATTCTTGGGATGAATTCTTCCTTAAGTATTTGGTAAACCTGTATTATCCTTCAAGCCCCTTCTTAAAACACGTTTGCTGTGATTTAAAAGATAAAGGAATAGCTTTCTACTGCTATCTATGAAAGACTCAACCCTGTTTTGTTAAGTGTGATGAAAATTTTCTTTGCAGTGATACTGGACTGTGTACAGCCTCCAGAGCAGCAGCCTCTTGCTTGAACAGCCAGCTTTCTGCTCTTGTGTCACATTGAGCACCGTACTTCTCACGGGGCTTGCTGGTAGAATGTGCTAGTAGGCAATTCAGCTCCTAAATTGCTAGTGGAGGTTAACTGAGTGATGACAGATTTTTGTTGCAGTGCAGCTCAAGTGCCTGCATGAAATGTGCTTCCTTGTGTTATTCAGAATAATTTGTGTTGCCTCCAGTACTTCAAAAGCCACAAGTCCTATGCAGTTCTTGGAGACTGGATTTCCAGAAACAGATGTAGAGCTTTCACCTTCTCAGCCTGTTAAGGAAGCTTACTTCTTTCACTGAATAGACATGTTGCCTGTCTGTCTACTATTGAAAGAACGAACTCTTGTCTCCAGCTGTTCAAACAAACTTTATCTTTGTTGGAGAAACCTGTGAATATGTTGTTGACAGGATGGCAAATCAGTCTTGTACTCTCTAAGAGCACTTTCAGCCTGAAGTTCCTTTCAAGTTCATATTGCAGATTACAGCTTTGTTTCCAGTTTCTCCTACTGAATGCTTGTTCTAGTTGCCAGTTGTAGTAATGTACAAAATTAGGTGATCAGTCTTTTACCATATTCTGATCTCCAGTGGTCCAGTATACTGTGTATATGCAACATGGTGCTGGGATGCCACAACTGATTCTCCTGGTGCCAAATGAAGTGATTCTTCCTACAATATCATATTATCCAAGAGCATTTTCTGCCAGAAAACAAGTAGAGGGAATTGTTTTCTTCTGCATGCAGTCCCTGCATTGAACTCTAAAGAGTGAAGAAAATTATGTTAGTCTCTGACTATGGCTTTAGTATATGAGCAGTGACTGGCCATCTAGTGAGGTAATGAAGTGATCATGCTGGTTGAGATAATTTTAAACAATGCCAGAATAATTCTAATCTTAAAATATTTTAGTAAATTTCCTACTGTGGAGCATAACTGTGCTGTGCTTAACTTTGCTTTCTGGCTTTTTTCTGAAATGTTGCAAACTCTGATTATTTGCACTATTCTTTCTAAATTTTCACTTGGACAATGAGCGCTTTACCACTGGGAATCATGGACAACGGAAGCAGTAGTAACACAGACTGTAAATTCTTCAGGTTTGCTCTCACTTACCTTTGGTTTGGCTTGGTTTTGTTCTCTCACAAATTATTCCAGAAAATTAAACTAGTAAAACTAAACTGATAATTCAGAAACACATCTGCTAATGTGCAGAAGCACCATAGTATGAAATTGATAGGAAGTATTACATTGTCTGATCTGTATTCTTAAATGCTGAAGACAGAAAGGAACTATTGTTCTCTTCACGTAATCTAGCCTGATGTCTCATACAGGAGAATATTATGTTAAGTACAGTGTTTGTTTCAAACAGTTATTTTCAAAGCAAATCAATCTTTCAAAAAAAAATGCATTTTCTTAACTAAAAACTGTAGAAGTTGGCAGTTCTCAGAAGCCATGCATCCATCCACCTGTTTTGTTGTAAGCTAATAGCATTTTCTGTTATCCTTTGGAGTTTTCACTGTGACTCCAAGGCCTGAGAAGTGTTTGTACCTGTTTCAAATGTACCATTATTTAAAAGTGAAATTTCACAGAAGGTAAGGCCTTGGTCCTGCATCCTTTGAGACTGTACATGTTCTTTACATTTTGAAGTAGATGATCAAAGGTCTTAATATAAAACAATCACGAAGTTTTTACTATACCTATTCAGTAGTAAGAGAAAGCAACTCCCATGATTCACTGGTAGTCATGTCTGCTCACTTTTGGTTATGAGTCCACAGGAGCAAAGTGGTCATGGAATACTTTATGTTGAAGAGATAATATCTCACTAAATAATTGTTTTCAAGATTTCTCGCCTAGCAAAAACATGCCAGTAAAAGCCACAGTGCAATTTTGTACTTAATGCCATGTAATAATGACTGTTAGCTTCAACAGACACTAACAACCCATTGTGCCTATCAACATCACCAGGACTACTGCTCAGTTATTACAAGTGTAGCTCTGAACCAGCAGGACATCTCTTGGTTGGCCAGTAGCCTGGAGACCTTCAAGGAGCTGAGGGTAGATGTATTGTCGAGGTATCAGGGATGATAGTAGAAGAGATGGTGGGAAGGCGGACTTTTGAGTGAGGAAAGTAGGAGTATTGCCGTGAGGAAAGTAGGAGTACTGCTGTGATATGGGGTAGGGTTGACACTGTTCTTACAGGATATTTCCATTGCTTATACCACAATTTAGCTTCATTTAGGACTCTAAATTAGTACTGGGAAGAGTGAACAGTTCTCCACAAGCTGCAAAGAAACACCAGAATTAACTAATAAAAACTTTCCTTATACTTCCTTTGCAACTCTTCCCTTGGTTTCATTTCTTCTCAGTCTCTTTAATAATTTAGCTTTGTTTCATAGAATCATAGAATGGTTTGGGTTGGAAGGGACCTTAAAGATCAACGAGTTCCAACCCCCCTGCCATGGGCAGGGACACCTCCCACTAGACCAGGTTGCTGAAAACCCCATCCAATCTTGCCTTGAACAGTTCCAGGGATGGGGCACCGACAGCTTCTCTGGGCAACTTGTTCCAGTTCCTCACCACCCTCACAGTAAAGAATTTCTTTCTACAGCTGTTAGTCAAGTAGGTTACCTAAAAAAGATAAAACTGAGGGCATATAGTATTTATACAAAGAATATGCTCTAATTCCCCCCACAAACAAATATTAACTTTAAATTCATATTAAAATCTAACTGAAGTAAGGGGAGATAATGCTCTGGAACACATGGAAATACATGACTCTTTCATTAGGATCTGTACTATCATGGGATTTTCTTTCTGCAATCAATAAGAAAATTTCAGAAAACTTTCAGAAAATTTACAGAAAATCTTGATTTAATAGTTGTACAATGCCTGAGAAGATGGCACCTGTGATTCTGGGGATTGTTTTAGTAAATGTTGTTGTGATGATGAAAACAAGATTTGGGAGAGTAATGCTTTGTATTCCCTGCTTTATTGAATCATGATGTGGACTTTTTACCTCTAAAATAATAAGATTGATCCCTTCTTAAGTATGTTCAGCTTAGATTTAGATATGAAGTACCACTTGCTCATCAAAAACCGTATCTGTTCTTTTTTTTTCTGGTTTTTTTTTCCCCCCAGCTACATGGAGTGGTCTTTTGACTCATTTGACAGAATCTTGGAATAAGTACAAAGGCTTAGATCCAGATTATGTAACACGGATGGAATCGCATGAGGAAGCATGGCTACCGCACACAGAAGTTTGGGAAATTGGACTATACTTCTGGACATCATTCAGTAAGGTAATCAGATAGGTTCTCCTGCTATGAAATGAACAGGAGTGAATAAATCATTTAATGATCTGGCAAGTGTTTTCTGCCTCTGAGGTGGTAGTAGCTTTAATTTAAAAGAAATTATGTTTAGAACCTATCAGGGGTCTGTCCTGCAACTTTATGCAGAAGCAAGCATATCCCATGCAGGTGCACTTTGGCTTTTACCTGTACCTGGAAAGTCAATATCAAAACTGTGGCTTTGTCCCACACAAATGAAGATTTTTCTTGATGATTGCTAAGGCTACCTAAGTGAAACTCATAAACTGTTCTTGCCTTGAGACTTCCTTCCTACTAGCAGTGTAGGAAAAACAAAACAAAGAAATGTATTTGATAATACTTGAATATTAAATCTAGCATCACAAAACACAAAGTGGCCTTTTTTGCCTTTTGAAGGACATATGCTTTCACAGACTTGTACTGTACTTCCTATGCTGTAAAGCTTTTCTCTTAAAAAGCTACTAGAATTATAGCAATTTATGAAAAAGACTTAAACATTTAGAGACTAATGTTCAAAAAACAATACACATAATGTGTCTGAATGGTGTCTTCCTTGTAGTTTTTATGAAGATGCACTGTCTCCCTGATGAATAATTATGTCCATTGTTGAAATGGTAATGAAGAGTAGCTTTTTCTTAAAGAGGTTAGACTTAAAATTTCCTCACCTGTCACTAAAATTAATTGGAAGTTGAAAAGTCACATTAGTAGTTAATAGTATGTTGCCCTCCTTTTTATCTACAAAATAATTTATAAAGAGTATCCACTTCAGAATCTGGCCAAAGTAATAATTTACTCTTCAGTTTAAGACTGTCAAAAAAGAAAAGAAAGCTTTTTTCCATATACCAGTTCTACACTGGAAGTAAAAAATTATAAAAATACAGACACAGCAAAAACTTGATGTTTACTTACTTTACTAGACAATGTACATATTTGTGCACTACTGATGCTTCTCTATAGTCTCTGTCTGCAGCTCTTCTTAATAACTTAGCACCTAACTATGACAGATAGGTGTTCAGCCTCTGGTCTTTTGCTTTGAATTTTTTCTTCTGAATTTGGCGTTATTCTTAAAACTTTTTTGGTTTTTTGTTTGATTGTTTGTATTTGTTTTTTTTCCAGTAATAAGCAATTACTTGTACAGCATACTAAAAAGTCATCTGCTGTAGTATTATTCTGATTCTTTTTGCTTGCTTACATGAATGTTGGGAAAATTTCCTCTTTGTCAAGAAACAACTGATGTTGATGAATACATACAGATGTTCACATTATTACATCTCAGTGTAGGGATGGTTAGTTGTGACTGCCTCAGGCATTCATGCTATTCAGAAGAGATTAGTCTTAACAGCATACTGTAAAGAGCCAGTACAGGCTATTCATTGTGAAAGCAAAGGGACAGTTTTTGTTCTATGTGCTGCAGCAAGAGAGAAATTATTCCATAGGTGCATCATTCTTAGGCATTTCTAGAATGGATTTTCAGTAAATTAAAATTACTCTGCAAAATTAAAATATTTTGCAATATTGTAAAGGTCCTTACACTTTTCTTCTGAATCACTTCTGTGCAGAGAAAATTCTGTGTTGTCTAAATAGTATATAGTATGTACTCATCCTGCTCTTCACTGAGATAGAAGAAATGTTTTATAACATTGAAATCTGTTTGTCTCTTATCTAAAGTCACTCCAGATTTAAAGAAGAGCTGCTCTAAGTAATTCCAGAAGTTTCTGGTTGTTCATATGATAACTGGAACACAAAGTTGGCACTGAAATAGGTTGGCTGCATACGTAAGTGTTCAGATTCCAGAATTCTTGCTTTCATTTGCCTGAGCTGAGGACCATAGGTGAATTCTGGCTTCAGTACAAAGGCCGTCACTTGGGGAATGCCAAGCTGAACAACAGTCCTTAGTTCTCAGGTAAATTTTATTGTGTAGGAATTAATGCAACAGAAATCATAATACGAGATGATATAGAGGAGGAACGTAATTTTTATGTTGTTTAACTAAGTTGGTAAACCCTGCCAACTCACAATCTCATACCCACAAACATACTCACAAATACTACAGTTTGTGTTCAAGTCTGATCAGGATTGCTGGCAAGGGATGCCATTTATGAGGTCTTTCCTGGTTTTGCTGTTGATTGGCAATGATGAAATGGCATTTTACATAAGTGTTTTACACTCTTTAGGAGTGAAGAGTTGCTATGGTGTGGTACTTTGTCTTGAAATCTTGTTTCAGTCTTCAGGAATGTTAGGCAAATAACCTTTTTGGTTCCTTATTGTGGCTATCCTACTGTGTTCTGGTTTTCTGTTGGAATAGCTGGAAGAGGAATGGCACACAGAGTGCACAGTGACTTGGTTACCTGCTATCAGGATGCTGTTGACAAGTCATCTCTACAGTGATCTTAACACTGACAAGTCCCTTCTTCAGTAGTGACCTATTTGGTTTATTTCATTCATGTCGATGCACGCTATTGGTTTAACCTTGCTCTTGCCTTTCTTTTGTCTGTTACTCTCATGTTTGAATGGTTCTATTGATACAATTCTGAATATTTTTGTTCCAAGTCCTCACAGGTGAGAAATAAATTAAGACAATTCAGGGGTTTGCAAAACTGTAGCAATAATGTTACAATATGTACTCTGATTTTTGTCATTTTGCCATGTATAGATTCATCTACTTAGTGATGGGGTTCGAGTCTCACAAACACAAATAACGACGTAACTGTGTAATCACATGCTGTTTGCATAGGTCTTGGTCCCATGAGGTGGAATTCTTAGGCACTTCAAATATAACAGAAAAATACTAAGCTCTATGGTATTGCAGTTTTTAATTATCTTTTGCCCTAGATTTTTAGCCTGCATTTTCACAAGGTGCAATTTTTTGATATATTTTTGCTAACTTTCCCTATCGCTAGCAAAGGAGATATGATCTCACTTCATTCCCATTTCAATTGTTGAAAATTGGAATTAATTTCTGAAGCTTTAGAATAATTATCTGTCATGTACTTGCTCTTTCCTTTTAAATTCAAGGATTAAATTTAGTATTGCCCCCTTTTTCACCTCTCCACCTGGCCTTTTGAAGATTCTTATTTTGGCATATCTTTTTTCCTCTTCTCCCTGAGGATTAGTTTTCCTATTGGATGTGTCAAAACATCTCTTGCACTGGTCCAGAATATGGAAAGAGTCTGAAGTGGACTCTTGGGAAGGTTTTTTGAGTTTTGGGGGTTTTGGTTTTGTTTTCTGACTTCATTCTAACCTCAGTCTGATTGGAGGTTCAGACTGGCCTATGGCCTACATAATATTTTTTTCTGTATAAGTCAGTATTATGACATTAAATGCAGTTTGACTCACACACCCACCCCTTTATCATTGTTTCTTTTTAATGTTTATGAAATGTGATTTCTCTATAAGTCATCTAGCTACCTTAATTTGTTCTAAATTAAACTTAAACAAGGAGTTAAACCAAAAAAAAATTGTTGTAACAGATAATTCTGAGTAGTTTTTCTGGGGGTTAAAAGTGCACTGGCAAAATTCCTATAGGGGACAAAACTGCTTAGATATTCTTTAGACAATAATAATGCTAGGTTTTAATAAAAGTATGTGATCAAACCTTGAGCAGCTTCATATTTTCTTTGATCATTTCTTTAGTTTTATTGAAATTGCTAGGAACAAATTGTAGCCAAGACCTTAAATGGGCTGTTTTCTCCCAACCCTTGTGTGTGGCGATTGTGGTGTCATTCAATCTGGCAAGGAAACAAGGACTTCTGCAGCCCAGGTTTTTCAGTGTTTTAGAGAGGCAACAATTGTCGTGAGATTAGAAAATCCATTGCAAAAATATTTTATCATTACAGTATTGTCTTTTTTTTTTCCCCACTTCTTGCATTGTCACTACACCCTTGTCCTCCATTATCTCTTTTCTTGGTAGGATTTATCAATTGTATCGTGAACGCTATTAGTAGGGCTAGGCTTGCTAGGATGCCAGTTCAGGAAGTGGTAAG
>JAOXJM010000019.1:79717542-79728445 GCA_026413425.1 Tringa solitaria
GGTAGGGGGCCCAAAACTGGACACAGTACTCGAGGTGGGGTCTCACCAGTGCCAATACAGAATATAATACAGAATACAGATAATACAGAATACAGATTCTGTATTATCTCCAGTGATACAGAACTGGATACAGAACAGTGATACACGCAGCTTCTCTCCATGCTGCGGGCTTGGGACAACTTGGTCTTTTCCATGGGTGGACCACCTGCTGATCTTCTGTAGCTTGTTTCCTGCCCATTTCGTTTCTGGTGGGTAGGAAGCACAAGTTCTTTCATTTAGCAATGAAAATTGGCCAATGTTATTGACAAAAGATGCCAATAACAGCCCTGCACACTGCAATTTAAAACCCTGTGGGTGCCCATGACAACCACTTGCTCCACAGCAGAGGTATCTGCACTCCAGAGTGCTTGGTGTTCTTCAAGAAATCCCACTTTCCCTTAGTTTACTATGGGGGCAGAGAGACAAGCTTTAGCAGTTCTGGAATAGCAAGAGAGAGCAACAAATATTGAGCAAGTTTTCTGGTTGCTACTTTGCAATCTTCCTCTCAAATACTTCAGATACGTGGAGTAGAAATCCCAAAACCCAGCACTGTCTGTCATTGCCTGATTTCAAATTTTCACAGGTTTATCAGGGAGGAAGGGATACCAAGCTCAGCCCCTTGCAGTGCAAGTGAAGGGCTTCTGTGCAGGCTTCAATTCAGCCTCATCTCAGCCTGAATTCAAAATTCAGGTGCCTATGCACGTTGGACCCTCTAGGGGCCTTGTTATTGTGGCAACTGTGACCACTCAGGATGTACTCATCACTAATGTTATTTCAACCTTAACACCTATTCATAACTGTTGTGTAATTTTGCAGGTGTCCTCACACACAGCAATACCAAGGTAAACGCCAAGAGGGGTTAAAACCAAATTCTTTCATTAATTCCCACATGACAATTTTTTTTCGCTGGTTGGCAGAAATGGAAAACATAATCGTGGTAGACGTCACACTTTGATTTAGAACCTTAACTGAGAAACTGAGGCATGGGTAAGCTGGCCACAATTTGGATAATGCCTGTTTTCCCCATTTACTTTGTGTTCAAGGTAAAACACATCAAAAAATGAATATGGATTTCCATACCCTGGCACATGGAAAACAATGGTATCCCAGATCCCAGGTCCCTTGGTGGTGATGGAAGTTGCACATTGCAGTGGTTTGGGAGCTGGTGAGTGAGCCCTGCTTGTAAAGCCAAAGTTGACTGAGGTGGTAAGTGGCCACTGGCCAGGGAGCAGAGGTGGCCAGAGCCCCATGGGCACCACCTTCCCCGTGAGGTCGTGTCTCACTAAGTGTAAGTACAATGGCTCCAGTGGCCATTAAAATGGTGGAATGTGCAAATTAATCATAATATTTAGTAGAGATCATTCAGCTAATCAATCACAGCCTTTTGATTTTGGATCTCTTGCTGTAATTGTCTTTCTGAGGAGAGTTAGAGTGACTACAAAATGCAATGGCAGCAGCCCAGGTGGTAGCTGCGTTGCATATTTTGATAACTCTTTCAAGGGAATTCTCTCTCAGAGACTTTTGTTGTGTTCTTTGATGGCACATTAATATATACCACCCCTATTATTTGGTAGAAGATCAATTCAGTTGGCATTCCACACCCAGATCAACTCTGAACTTTGGTTAAAAAAAAAAAAAAGCATAACAAGTTCCCAACATCTTTCATCACTTTCCAGTAAGATTTTGGCATTTGGGAAGGGTAGCCTGGCAGTAACTAAACCTGCACCAAAGACTGAGGTTTAGTCATGGCTCAAGCTCTGTTTTGGGATCAACATACACTTTAGCACCACTGCCGTCCTGGAACCAGCAGTGCAAACGCATGTAATGACTAGAGGGTCATTACACAGACCCTCTGTGAGCAACCACTTTTAAGGGCACTAATTCCTCTCACAAATGCTGGAGGTCCATTTGTTCTTATTCCTGGTTTCTTTCCTACCATTGCAGGTAAAGGGAGCATCCACTCCAGTGAAAAGAGCAGCACGTTTGCCTCTACGCTCAAAAGTACCAGATTTTGGGATTCTTAGAGGCTCTGTGTCAGTGTGAAGGTTTGTAATACCTGCTCCACACCCTCTCCTGACCTTTCTTCTACAGGAACATCTTGAGATGTAGCTTAACAACACCCACAAACACTCCTTCCCAGGAAGCTGTTGACAGGAGCTGCAAGAGGCTGTTCCTGAGCACAGTCCCCAGATCCACCTGCCAGAGGCCAAGAAGACAGGTCTTTCCTTACATCTGCATCCCATAGCCTATCCCAAGATCTTCTTTGCTTTCCCCAGAAAAGGAAGTGGTATACAGGTTGTCCTGTCATCGCCGCAGGGAATTTTTGAAGGTTGGTTAGCAAGACCACAAGATGACTGCAGCACACATTGCCTCTGTAGGATGTGCAACCCATGAGCTTGTTACCTTGTGGAGTGGAAGGGAAGCCAAGACCAGTGGCCAGACCTGCTGTGCTATCTACCTGGAAAGGAGTCATAACAGAATGAAGTTCTTCCTGCCAGGAAGATCATAATGAACGGGTTCATAAGCAGGCCCTACACCCAACACTAAGCATATCTTAATTCTGAGTAGCTGATTCCCTTCTGAAATGTGCAGCCTCAACCTTCAATAACTCTCCTAGACGTGCCACCACTGGGACAAACTCAGGTATCTAGTGGGCCTTCAAGCTTTCAAGTAATTATCTTTGCCTCCATGAAAACCTTTCAGAAAGGCATGGATCTGACAGAGAGCGACTCCTGGAAACACTGGGTGAGAGTATGTTCCACATGACCCACAGGTCCACAAGGAGCCCCCACTCCTCTTGTCCAGCCCTTTGGCCACTGTGGCAAGCTATGCCTTTAGCAGACGGTTCCAGTGGCTGCCTCATCCCACGCTGAGCTTCAAGTGCAACTGTGTCCCATGGACTGCTGACTTTTTATTTTATGTCAGATGACTTCTTTACATCTCTCTCCACTGTCACAACAGTTTTACAGCTGGTGTCTATATTGGCCTGTTAACATTATCTCTCATAATGAATTTTATAAATATTTATGTATGTCCTGTTTATTAGTTAATATTAATACAGATGCTATCAAACATCATCATTACTGACATTTTGATGTAATCCCGTAAGCGCATTCTCCCTTTGGAAGGTTTGAGAGTGCGCCAAGGCACAGAGGGCATCTGTAAATCTCTCCCACAGCACGGAGGGATGCGGCACTGGGAATGTGCCAGTGTTGGGTTTTATGTCTCCTCCCCGGGCTCCCTCTGTGGTCAGATCATCCTTTGGTCAAGCAGGGACCTCAAAATCCATGGATGTTACCATTTGCCTTTTGTGATCCAGGCATTCACCAAGAAGGGGGATTCCTTCAAAGAGTCAGGTGCCCAAATAACAAGAGAAATGGAGAAATGCAGTTGTTTTTCCCTGTAGGAGAACTGCTGAGGCCTGCACAGGCCCCTCTTGCACCATCCTGGAAGAGTTGATGTCCTAGTTTGCGCAACACAGGACTAAGAAAACTACACTTTTAGAAGACTCCAGTGTCTGAATATGTGAAAATATTTACATTAGAGCCAGCTCTGGGGTGTGGGTTTCAAGGTCTTGGTGTTTTCGAGCCCACTGGGTGCAGGGATGAGGAGGAGCGAGACCCGGGCACTTGATCCAGGCTGCCAACAGGGTTATTTCACACCATGAACAGCACATTCTATAGAAATTAGAAAGTTTGCTGAGGAGTTTCTCTCTCTCGGTGGCTGGGATCCAGAGAACTCCTTGCCCCGGTGCTGGAGCCCTGAGCCCTTCCCTGCATCCCAAAGCCACAGCGCTGGCAGGGTCCCACATGGGCTGTCCCTGCTGGGAGTGCAGGGCTCACCCTGATGGAACGGGCTGGGGATGGTCCTTCTGTATTTTATATTGGTATCAGTATTTATACTGGTTTTTTAGTGTTATTAATGATAATTATTGAGTCTTATCCTATTAAATCTATTTATATTTCAACCCTTGGGTTTCTTTAAATTTTTTTTACCGATTCCTCTTTCCAGGTGGGGAGAGATCATCAGGTAAGACAATAATTGTTGAAGTGACAATAAATTGCTACGGGTTTTCTCAAGCCATAACAGGGTTGGTGCCTGAAAACAAAGCTGTTACCGGGTAGTGTCCCGTGCCTGAATTCCGCCCGGCTCATTAACCACTGGTTTCAAAGCATCTTTTGTCCCTCTGTTCCTCCCTGGAAAGTGCGAGTGTTGCCCAGAATTCAGTTTTTGAAACAGTCCTGCCTGGGCTGGGGTTCATTTTGCCCTGTTTCTCAAGGAGAAGGGGGTCAGTCCTCTGTGCACCCCCTGCTTTCTGGTCATGGTGCTGTTGGAGGAGGACTGGAGCATCACTTCAGAGCAGAGGGATGTCTAGGAGCTGGCTCTCGATCTGTGCAGCCACAATGGGAAGAAGAGCTTGTATGCCACACTCTGTGGTTTATAAACCTTGTGCATTTGTAATGAAAATTCATCTCATTTAGTACATTAATTGCTGACAAAATAAATATAGTTTAAACAGGCATGTGCCAGTTCTGGAGGTTTGCACCAGTTCAGCCCAAACTCATCCATAGACCTTGGCTCTCCGTAAAACTGTGTCCGATCCTAGGAGCTCTCACAATGACCAAAACCACTTTGTCTCCCTGCTGAAATGCACTAAAACTAAACATAAAATCACTGTGACGATTTGAGGGAAATCAAATACTGGTTTTGTGTTTCCTTGATGGTATTTCTGCTTCACCCAGACTGAGTTTATCGGTTGGCTTGAAGACGGTGGTGTGGCTACGAGTGAGTCTTGTTATTTCATGAAAAGTGGTGGAGAGGACAGACCTAAACTTGTGTTTCCGCTCACTTTGAAAAGTATGAGTAATAATCTGTAATATTCCTGGTTTCTCTCATGAAGGAACTCTTTGTGATTGTGCTTTCTGTAAATAGCCAAGTGCAAGGCAAATGTTATTAGAAGAAAATAAACATGACTTTTGCTTTCTCTTCTTGCTTTTGGCATTAGAGATGAAAAGAAACTATAATTGTGTAATTGTCCCAAAATGGGGAAAATAGGACTGTGATAGTGAACTGTAAGAAGTAAAACTTTTCTCCTTGTGAGAATGACACCCGATTTCCAAATTGTTCTCTTTATTTTGAGCTTCCAGATTTCTTGAACTGTCTTCTTGTATCACTTTTTATCAGACTTCATATCAAGTACCTTTTGTTTCATTGCTTGATTAAAATATAGGAAATAATGAATACAAAGGATTTTTGTACTTGGCTACTACTTTTGCATAGTTTGAAACACACCAGCCTTGATGTGCTTCCTTAGGGAAGAGTTCAGCTGCTAAACTTGCTCCCTGTTAAAATACATGGTTGAGTACTTCTTGTAGTTTTAGTCCTTATTGTAATTTTATTCTATAAATAGAAATGCAGCCTCTGTGCATTATAATGCAGGTCTTGAATGCCTCTGTTATGCTGGAGAATCATTAAACCAATTAGAGACATGTTTTTCCTGACTGTAATTTCTTTGAGACTTGCAACCTGTAATTTATATGTAACTTAGTATGTAGCAAGACATTTGGGTTTTTGGTTTGTGTTTTTTTTTTTTCCTTCTCTTTCCCTGCACCATTCTTAAAAATAAAATTGTCCCAGATGTTGAGATACATCTCTTGAAATAGTGATGTGCAGCACTGGGTTTCTTGACAAAATAGCACTGTTAACAGCTGTAGTAATGAGATTTGTTTACCCGGTTTGCTGGAAATAGTCACAGTCACCATTCAGACGCCTTCAGCTCTGTCAAAATACCGCAGTTACTGTAATTTTGACAATTGGAATTGTGCGTCCCACTTAGCTATTGTTTATACTATCAGGTAATTGGTAGCTTGTCACCCCTTCCTATTTTACATTGCACTGTTTAAAGTGTTTTTGTTTTTTTTTTCATTTCTTGTTTCTAGTTTCTTTAAGCTAGCTTTTCTTTTTCCTTGTTTTTTTTTGTTGGTTTTTGTTTTGTTTTGTTTTCTTAAATCTTATTTTAATTGTAAGCTTGGAGTTTTTTCTACTTTGTTGAAGGGAAGTCTAAATTTAGACATAGTCTGGAACTGCTGAAACCAGCTTATTTATGTTCAGTTGGTTTTGGTTTACATTTGCTCTGTAAAGCTTATTCATTCATTGAGAACAGTTAAGTACGACTTGGAATGTTTGCCCTCCGCATTAGTTTCCAGTCTTTAAATTTCTGTCATGCATTTGAAATGAAGACACGAGATTTTGGTGGAAAAATCAGGTACTCCGTGCAAACCAGTTGATTGCCATGCACTGCATAAATAATAAATAAGTAAACAAATGTCTGACCCACCAAAAAAATGCTTTCTGGCTCAGACTGAAGGCAAAGGCAGTTTAGTTTCATGGCAAAAGCAAACAGAATGAAAATAGCATATTTAGGACTAGGGTTTCGGTGATGCTCAGTCTAAAGAAAAACTGGCTCACGATTAGGATGCTACAATTAAACAAGTATATAATGGCAAAAAGAGTGGGGCTTTGTTCCTGTCCTGGCAGTGACTCGCAAGGAACATAATTTCCTGGCACCTAATACTGATTTATCTACTTTTGCAGTGTCTTGAATTACTCTCGTGGAAGTTATTCTGTAATTGCAAAAATACAATCGTTATAAAATATCTACCTTACTCTGAAGCTAAACAGGAGAACAAGAGGTTGGGATTAGTGGTATCGTTGTGCCTTACAGTAATTAATTTATCCTTAATCCTTAGAAGCTTTTCATGTGTGATTTGTCATTTCTGGGAGTGGTTTCTTTGCTGGAAAGCCATTGAATGTGAAACCCACGTTGCGACTAATTAGTTCTCCGGATAATGTGAGATGATCATGAGGAGCTGGCCCGTGTTCAGAAAGGGACTTTTCAGGCAATAATACTATTTCCTGAGTTCTGTGCGTTGCCAGGGTGCTGTGTCCGCTGGGGCAGGGGGTGCCTGTTCTGCAGGGAAGGACTGTGCCTCCCCAGGTGGCCTGAGGTTTTATTTTGTGAATAATTCCAAGATAGGGAAAAAGCATGAACCCTTTTTCTGTGAAGGTATCAGCCGTGCCTCTTGAGGCTGCTCTGCGGCCGGCGCTGCTGGACGTTGTCGCTGCAGCGGCACAGGAGCTGAAAAGCAGCTTCCTGGGGAATTGCCAAAATGAACGGAGTAGGAAAATTAATTAGCAGCTGGCACTGAGTCATCCTATCTACTAACCCTTCTTTAATATCTCCAGGCAAACTCTGTTGGACTGGCATCGTCCCCAGAACTACCCTGGGCCACCACTTCCTTAGAAGGGCCTTAAAAGAAATGTCAAGCTTGCAGGCTCTCACTTAAAAGCCACCATATATATATATAAAATTATACATAGAATATGTGCTTTCCATTTCCAGGATGCCTGTGGAATAAATCTCACAGCTTTGGTTGCATGGTAGGTCCCTGTGGCATCTCATTAGCATCTTTCTAAGCACTTATTGTCATGAAAACCCTTAATGAGTTTGCTTGGGATTTCATTAAGTTGGAGGCAAATCTAATTAGCTGCTTGGTGTTAACCAGAAGGGCCCTGTAGCACTTTCTCTGGACCGAAGACTTCAGTGACAAGATAAAATAATGTCCCCACCTTTCGAGGACACCTGGACACAAACTGGAGGGACCCTGTAGGAGCCCCAGTTCCCGGGGGTTCCTCTGGCCACTTTCGGTGCCTCCTGCAGGCACCAATGGCCACATTTCTCCATTTGAAACTTTTCTGTGTGGGACAGACAGACTTTCCAGCCTGTTCATGGCAGCAGATGTGCGACCAATCTCCTTCCAGCTCATTCTTCAGAGGAGGCAGGGCTTCAAATGCCAGAAACTGCCCTTTTTTAAAAGTTTGGGAGGTTTTTAGTACAATTTTTTTTTTTTGCCTCTGAGTAGCGTTACCTTACTCCTAGCACCACATAATCTCCCCATAATGAGTTTTCCTTTCTGGACACAGTTCAGCTGCTCCTGGAAAGGCTGCCAAGGGGCAAGCCCCACCAGGACGTGCAGCCACCAGGCTTTGTCCTGGCCCCTACTGCTGTGAAACGTCTTGGTAATGTCCATGTTGCTGGAGAAAAGTCACCTTTTGGTGGCTAAATGTGAACTGAATCGTGTGGAGCTTCAAGATGCCACCCCATGTTATTGATGACAAGAGCAGATATATACATATGGTGGAAAAGTGAATTATTGGTCACTTCCCTTGACCAGCACATTGCTTGTGCTTCTGTGATGGTGGGACTGGGTGGTCATCCAGATCAACCAACCCTGCAGGCAATTTATCTTTCCAAAAAGTCCTCATTCTCACTTGGGTCAGGAAGCTGAGTTGGGTGACTCTGCAGGTAAATGATTGCCCATAAAATCACAGGAAGAACAGGTAGAATTTACAACAGGAGGCCAGGCAGAAGAATGCATCCAGGTCTTTTGCTAAAAGCTCTTGTTTGGGTTGGGACAAACCAAAGGGACAAATCTCATCCACAGAAAGATAAAGGACAACAGCTACAACACCTGATGTGAAAGCGGCATCGGATGAATGAGCATTTGTCCTTTCTCCCGTGATGTCACTTCACTTTCTCCTCCTCGTGTTGTTGCTCCGTATGGCAACAGATGAGCTTCCAGGCTTAATGCTTCTGCAATTCAACATGAGAGCTCTTGCAGAGCCCTCCGGATCTTCATATACAAAAGAACTAACCCAAGTGTCCATGGGAGCATAATAAGCCTAAAAATATAGTTTAGTGTGAGCAGACACACAGACTTTGGACAGGACTTGCTTCAGGCATGAGAGTCATGGCAAGAGGCGTGGTAGAGAACAGCAACATGCAAGTCCTACTTTGCTGGATCTGGGTGCAATACAGTTGGCTAACCAGAGTGGCTTATGAGCCAAAGCCTTTTCTGATGCTTGAGCAAGCTTGCGTCCATCTAATCACTGATAATTGTCATCAACAGTGACTAGGTTAACACCCCAAAATTTGGTATTGCTCCCTAGAAGCATGCAGTTGGCACTGATTATCTGTTCAGCTGATCACTTGTACAAGATCCTCTGGAGAATCTCTGGTGCAACCAGTTTCAGAGATTGTATGAGATAATTCTGGCAAACTACTAGTTGTAGCCAAAGCCTGACCACTGCTTTGGAATGCCATCTTTAAGTTTTTCCTAGGGTCTTTGCATAGGGTTGAGACCACCAGGCACATAGGAGACACTCTGGGAGCACAAGAAGACAAAGTTGGTTCCTACTCTGTGGTCTGGGTCTCCTGGGTGAGCTGTTGAGGTTGAAAGAAGCTTCATCCCACAGCAGGCATGTGCGTTGCCCAACAGTCCCAACTGATCTCATGGCATGACCCCATCCAAACTACTCATGGGATCCACGAAGCCCAGGAAGCTGCCAGTGCCCCAAACCATAGCAGTCTCTGGGTCAGCATCTAGGTTTCTCTAGACCTCTTCCAGGGAATACCATCCTGGATGCAGTTGGTATTGGATGGATTCTGCTGGATGCAGAATACCAGCCAGAGGACAACAGAGTCAGAGTCTTGCGAGCCTACCACCATTTGATGGCAGCAGTTTCAGATGGTTTCTGTCAGTGGGTTTCACAGCTGTAGGAAATGTCTTTTCTTTTGGCTTAGGCTCTTTAAGATTAATTGCAGTGAAATTCTTTCAAGAAGAGGGCTGAGGTGTGAGAGTGATTCAGCAAAACATGGCAATATTTTAAGAGGGACAGTGGTCTTTCTCCAGAAAATTCAATCATCTGGATGCTCAGACTCTCAAAACTGCCAGCTATTTATTAGTATTTTTAACAACTGAATCCTTTTTGGAGTTATGAATTCTTCCTGCCATTAGCAGTAGAGAGCGTTCAGCACATTGAGATCTCATGATAATAATAAATTGTGGTTGAACTCAATGATCTCAAAGGTCCCTTCCAACCATGAAGATTCTGTGAAATACAGGTTTAATTAAAAAGATGGTCATCATTTGCAAATACAGGAAATAATGGAAGTATGACTATGAACCTTTTGACTGTAAAGTACCCTTTTTTGGACCTGGTGCACAACCATAGCTGAGCGTAGTCAAAATAGCTGCTCCTTGGAAATCTACAGTAACTTCCACACCTCTCTGTGGGTGCTCATTGGTGGACCTTGTGGTGGCTGTGTTACCAGGAAGGTCCTGCCTTTTTCTAGGCTGAGCCTGAGTTCGATTATGAAAACATTGGTGTGGTAGACCAAATCTTTCTTCTCCTTTTGGCCTCTAGATTACAGATTGCTTTGATATCAAATTATGGACCGGTTAATGATGTTCCAGTTAGTAGGCTGAAAGTTAAAGCATTGATTTCTTGATGTTTTAAATAAATTCAAGTAACACGTGCGGTAACAGAGATGGAGTTGAATATTGCAACGAGCTGACAAATGAGACACCTCTGAATATCCACAGATCATGGGGATGTTATCTCTCCTTATACGAGAGAGGGGAGAGAATGCTGTCTCTCCTTGTTTTCCGAGGAGGAGGAACCTCCTCTGCCCCACCAATCCATATGTGCACAAACCCACCACATCCCATGGTGTCCACACATCTTGGATCATGAATTCTTCAGCCTCTGTGCAGAGATGAGTAGCAAATATCCCAATTTACAACCTTTTCTCTTTGTTCTCCTTATAAACTTGAAGCACTGGAGGGAAGGGATGTTATCCAGAGGAACCTGGACAGGCTGGGCCCATGTGAACCTCATAAGGATCAACCAAGCCAAGTGCAGAGTCCTGCACTTGGGACATAGCAAATCCCAGGCACAAATCCAGGCTGGATGGAGAATGGCTGGAGAGCAGCCCTGAGGAGAAGGACTTGGGGGTGTTGGT